>CM039722.1:47775874-48110874 GCA_022539455.1 Dendrobium nobile
AGCGACAAGTGCAATCTATACACCTGCAAAGCAACGAAACCGAAGAGCAACGACGAAAAGAGAAGATGAAAGGAAAATCATACAAACCTCTAAAAGTTATTATTGATTAACTTAATTAATATAATTTAAATTATTAATAATTAAGTAAATTAATTTAATAATTAACTGGATAATTAGTGCATAAATTAATTATCTAATTTAACTTAATTGTATAATTAGTAATTAAATATTAATATAATTAGATAAATTAATATAATTTAATATATATATTATTAAATATATAATTAATTGTGTAAATAATAATTAACAAGTAATTTGTACTTAACATATTATTAAATTTGTACATCATCACAAAATCAGCTTGATCGGGCACGAATCTTGACGCAAAAGCTAGTTGGAAACTTTAAAAATTAATTTTGGGAGCACCTGAACTCCGATTTCAGCTAGCTTACAGTCAAACTGAGCGTCTCGAAAATACAAACCCAACGACTCCAAGATCAACCCAATCCAAGCCCAAATGAGTCCAAATCAAAGGCTCAAAGCGCTGTTGGAAGGTTCAAACCGCAATTTGAGTTACCAAACGGTCTCCGATTTTGACGAGCTTATACTCGAATCGAACGGCTCGACGAGACAAATCCAACGAGCCTAAGATCGTCAAATTCTGACATCATTAAGGTTTTCAAATGCCCAACGAACGGTGCATGATCAAAGGATTCGATATCGATCATCCATTCAAAACACTCCCAATTCGCCCCTGATCTCATGCCTATTTACGGGCTTTGCCACTCCAGAAAAACTATAAATTGAGCCCTCATTCTATACCAAAGGGACTCAAGTGAAGAGAGAGAAGAAGAAGAGAAGGAGGAGAAGGAAGAAGCTCCTCCTCAACCACCACCGGAGCTCTTCCTGCCGCCTGAAGACGCCGAAACTCTGCAGGATTTTCAGGAAACGCAGGAATTCTGCACAACTTCCACGTGAAGCTGAACTCCTTCCCAATTAACAACAGAGTTCCCTCTTAACGCCAAAACTCCACCCAAGTGAAGCCGGAGTTCTCCTCTGCCACCAACAGACGTCGGACTTCTACCCGACGTCGAACCTTCACTCTTCGCCAAGTTTTTATCCGACGCCTGACTTTTATCGGTTATCAGACTCCTCTAAACGTCTATGCGAAGATGAATTTCCTTTTATGGTTAAACTTTGACCTGACGCCGTTCTTCTGACCTTCATCGTCAGACACACTCCTTCCAACCTCCCTCGCAAGGCAATTGTCATTTTGACCTCCGTTGCCAGCCGACTACTGTCCTCCTCACTTATGTCGCCCACCGACTATAATCTTTCCGACTTTTTTCGCCCGCCGACTACAGTCCTTCCGACATATATCACCAGACAACGGTCGTCCAGACCCCAGGTCTCCTACTAATTACAACCCTGCCGACCAAACGAACATGTCAATAGTGACTCTCTGTATTTATTAGGGGTGTCAATTTTTGACACGACACAAAACACGACCCGAACCCGACCCGAAAAAATCCGGGTTCGGGTCAACCCAAACCCGAAACGGGTCGGGTTCGGGTTCATGAAATCAACCCGTTTTAAAAATCGGGTCGGGTTCGGGTTGACCCGCCAACCTGAAATTGACCCGAAAGTGACACGAAAACTCATTTTTGACCCGAAAACCCGAGATTGACCCATTCTTGACCCGATTTTGACCCGAAAACCCGAGATTGACCCGATTTTTGACCCGAAAATTAGCAATTTTGGGTCAATTCCGGGTCATTCGTGTCGGGTCGGGTTGACCCGGACCCGAATCGGGTCGGGTTCGGGTCCAGAAACCTGACCCATTTTTAAAAACGGGTCGGGTTCGGGTTGACCCGAACAATGCCGGGTCAGTTTCGGGTTCGACCCGAACCCGACCCGTTGACCCGAATTGACACCCCTAGTATTTATGTTATGTAATGTACTCTATAAGATGTACATCAAGTTAAGGCCTTCTCCCAAGGAAGGGCCTCATTTGTAATCGACTACAAATACTAGTGGATTTGTTCAAACTGGACTAGGCCCCGTGGTTTTTCACATTAAAATCTTGGAGTCTCATAAATGTTAGACCCTCTCTCTTATTTGATTGCATGCCTGATTTTTGTACAACGCTAAGACGATAAATCTTATATTTCTCTATCGTCGCGAATACTCCTGGATACAACAGTTTGGCGTCGTCTGTGGGAACATGATTCCCGACTGGGGGACAACTTTTGCTGCAATCTCAAAAGATCGCTCTTATCAACTTCCTGATATCAGTCATTATTGCATCAGATGCGGACTGGGGGGCAAATTTGACCCCAATTATGGTCAAAAAGATCCTCCTATGCTTTATATATCAAGATGATATTTCAGGAAAATCGCAGCGACATGCAAGGATACTTCCAATCAATTACAAGCCTTATACAGTCCCCTGCTGGGCTTCTACAAAGTCTTAATCTCAACCTCAAAAAGGCAGTAATGGTCTAAAGATAGATTATTCTTCACGTTTGATTCGAAATATACGCAGCGTTCGCCCCCTCCTAATCAAAGCAAAATCAATCCCAGCGGGATTCTCTCGACCTCTTCCGCACATGTTAACATCGTCGAGAAAAGGCTCCGACATACAACCTCGGAAAGGTCTCACATCTTTGGTGGATTCTCTCGACCTCTTCCACGCAGGTTAACGTCGTCGAGCAAAGCCTCCGACATACAACCTCGGAAAGGTCTCACATCCTTGGTGGATTCTCTCGACCTCTTTCACACATGTTAACGTCGTCGAGCAAAGGCTCCGACATACAACCTCGGAAAGGTCTCACATCCTTGGTGGATTCTCTCGACCTCTTTCACACAGGTTAACGTCGTCGAGCAAAGCCTCCGACATATAACCTCAGAAAGGTCTCACATCCTTGGTGGATTATCTCGACCTCTTCCACACAGGTTAACGTCGTCGAAAAAAGGCTCCTACATACAACCTCGGATATGTCTTACATCCTTGGTGGATTCTCCTGACCTCATCCACACATGTTTACGTCGTCGAGCAGGGCTCTGACATACAACCTTGGATAGGTCTTACATCCTTGGTGGATTCTCTCGACCTCATCCTCACAGGTTAACATCGTCGAGCAGGGCTCCGGCATACAACCTCGGATAGGTCTTACATCCTTGGTGGATTCTCTTGACCTCATCCACACACGTTAATGTCATCAAATAAATGTTCTGACATACAACCTCGGATAGGTCTCACATCCTTGGTGGATTCTCCTGACCTCATCCACATAGGTTAACGTCGTCGAGCAGGGCTCCGACTTATAATCTCGGATAGGTCTTACATCCTTGGTGGATTCTCTCGACCTCATCCATACAGATTAATGTCATCAAACAAATGTTCTGACATACAACCTCGGATAGGTCTCACATCTTTGGTGGATTCTCCTGACCTCATCCACACAGGTTAACGTCGTCGAGCAGGGCTCCGACATACAACCTCGGATAGGTCTTATATCCTTGGTGGATTCTCTCGACCTCTTCCACACAGGTTAACATCGTCCAGTAAAGGCTCCAACATACAACCTCGGAAAGGTTTCACATCCTTGGTGGATTCTCACGGCCTCTTCCACACAGGTTAACGTCGTCGAGCAAAGGCTCTGACATACAACCTCGAAAAGGTCTCACATCCTTGGTGGATTCTCACGACTAGGGGTGTCAATTTTTGACACGACACGAAACACGACCCGAACCCGACCCGAAAAAATTCGGGTTCGGGTCAACCCAAACCCGAAACGGGTCGGGTTCGGGTTCATGAAATCAACCCGTTTTAAAAATCGGGTCAGGTTCGGGTTGACCCGCCAACCCGAAATTGACCCGAAAGTGACACGAAAACTCATTTTTGACTCGAAAACCCGAGATTGACCCGTTTTTGACCCGATTTTGACCCGAAAACCCGAGATTGACCCGATTTTTGACCCAAAAATTAGCAATTTTGGGTCAATTCCGGGTCATTCGTGTCGGGTCGGGTTGACCCGGACCCGAATCGGGTCGGGTTCGGGTCAGAAACCTGACCCGTTTTTAAAAACGGGTCGGGTTTGGGTTGACCCGAACAGTGCCGGGTCAGTTTCGGGTTCGACCTGAACCCGACCCGTTGACCCGAATTGACACCCCTACTCACGACCTCTTCCACACAGGTTAACGTCGTCAAGCAAAGGCTCTAACATACAACCTCGGAAAGGTCTCACATCCTTGGTGGATTCTCTCGACCTCTTTCAGAAAGGTTAACGTCATCCAGTAAAGGATCCGACATACAACCTCGGAAAGTTCTTACATTCTTGGTGGATTCTCTCGACCTCTTCCACATAGGTTGATGTGATCAGGCAAAAGGCTCTGACGTATAACCTCGGATAGGTCTTACATCATTATTGGATCCAATATCGATTAATGTCATCGAACAAAAGGCTCCGACATACAACCTCGGACAGATTATACATCCTTGGTTAACATCGCCAAAATGACTTTCAACGGACTTATACCCAAAATTGTACTTCTACGCGACGCCGGACTTCTACTCGCCAACGAACTTTCGTCAGTATTCTATCCCATGTTGAACCTCTACCCGACGTCGGATTTTTCCCTATCGTCGGACTTCTGCTCGTTAGCAGACTTCTACTCGTCGTCGGACTTCTGCTCGTCAACGAACTTTCATCGGTCTTCTGTCCAAGGCTGTACTTCTACCCGACGTCAAATTTTTCCCTATTGTCGGACTTCTGCTCGTCGGCAGACTTCTACTCGTCGTCAGACTTCTGCTCGTCGACGAACTTTCATCGGTCTTCTACCTAAGGCCATACTTCTACCCGACGTCGGACCTCTCCTTGTCGTCGGACTTCTGTTCGTCGACAAATTTTCGTCAATCTTCTACCCGACGTTAGTCTTCTCCCCGTCGTCGGACTTTTTCTCGTCGACGAACTTTCGTCGGTCTTCTACCCGACATTGAACTTCTACTCGTCGTCAGACTTCGGCTCATCGACGAACTTTCATCGGTCTTCTACCCGATGCCGTACTTCTTCCCGACGTCGTACTTCTCCTTGTCTTCGGACTTCTTCTCATTAACAGACTACTACTCGTCATCGGCTTCTCGCTCGACTGCTACTTGCAACGCACCCTTGAACTCTCTCCTTTGGCTCCATACTCAATCGTTGACTGCTAATGGGCTTCAACTCGATCGTCCATCGCCAGCAAACCTCCGCTCAAATGGAAAAGAAATCCCGTAAGCTTCTGCACGCGATGAGGGGCGCTAATTCGAGTAGGAAAAAATTCCCACTCGCAAATAGCGGAATCCTCAACCGCCAGAAAGTCGAAGGGAGGAGAAGAAATCCCGTAAGCTTCTGCACGCGAGGAGGGGCGCTAATTTGAGCAGGAAAAAATTTTCACTTGTAAATAGCGGAAGCCTCAATCGCCAGAAAGCCGGAGTGAGGAGAAAAAATCCCGTAAGCTTCTGTACGCGAGGAGGGGCGCTAATTCGAGCAGGAGAAATTTTCCACTCGCAAATAGCGGAAGCCTCAACCCTCAGAGAGCCGGATGTGGACCTCCGAAAGAGCACCGCGTGAACGGGTCAATTGGAAGGGACAGATTAGATCTTGCATACGACTAACCATTGAGGATAAAGGCTTTCACCAATACACCTCGATGGGTATCAATATACATGACCTAGTCACGGGTTTCCCCCGCCCGATACAAGAGCTCGAATTGGGTTTAGTAGATGTGGGACCGAGTTTCCCACGGGCGTAAGCCCCCGTGGTTAATTACATCCCAGGCCGGAGCCTGAGAAAACTCTCGATTAAGAATCATACATTATCCTTTCTAAAATTGGGATCAGCATATAGGGTATAGACTAAGAAGTCCTATCTAAAAGGAAGAAGGGTCTCAAAGCGGATCAGTCAACATGCGTGGCTCATACTAACACTCAGAGGCTCTAGGGTACTAAAGAGAAACTGGAGAAAGAAAGACAAGCAATCGATCACATGCGTGAGAGAAGGATGGAGGTGGCGTCACCCTGTGACGCGGATGAGTAGGGTTTATAGTCCATGAAAGGAAGGGACCTACCTACTATTTAAGGCTTACTACGAGACCGAATGTAGTAGCTTCGAATCCTAAATCTAGGTTGGGCTTAGTGCTCTACGAAACACTAAGACCTTTGTCCTAGCTAATGCAGTGCAAAATCTGGACTTATCCCGGCCTGGATTGGGGGAGCCAACTAACCAACTAATCGATTTA
The DNA here is from genome assembly GCA_022539455.1 of Dendrobium nobile. NCBI lineage: Eukaryota > Viridiplantae > Streptophyta > Magnoliopsida > Asparagales > Orchidaceae > Dendrobium > Dendrobium nobile. Next base: position 47,782,157 of record CM039722.1, read on the forward strand.
AAACCATGCTATCAAGTCAGTTATGAAAGATGGGTGGGTGGTACAGTTCTTTGGAAATAGAACCGACGTCTAAGGAATTTCCTAAGTGGTCCTAGACTTATGTGGGTCAGATGCTTCTAGTTAATGCAATAAAATTTTAATTAGTTGATTACTAATGCAATGCATGCTAATTGAATTGTCAGCTTATGAATGGTATAGAATTTTAAAAACAGCTTATAGAAAATAATTTTTTGAAAAGACTGAGTCTCCCTAGGTCCGGCACTTCATCCTCATAGGCCAGATTATCCGGACTCTACCCGCAGGCAGGGAGATGTCTTATAAGAAGGAGAGAGAAGATGCAGTAATATGCATGCGACCCCGGACGGTTCTGGTAGTTCCCTAGATTCGTTAAGTTTCTATGTTATTTAAACTTAAATTTTTAGAAATTAGTTGTTAGTATAAAACATTTTATAGTCCTTAGAAGAGCCTAACGGATTCCAGGCGAAAAAAAATCGACATGCAAGAAAAAACCTAGAAAAAGCAGATATTTCTACTGCACAACCAGGAAAACACATCAATATAAATCCCAAAATAAATCATCTAAATGTCCATATGCAAACTGCCCTTATTACAACCAGAATTTGCAGAAAATAAAGTGGCTGGGCACCACTGCCAACAACCCGGATTTCTAAGCATATGATAGACGCAAATGATTTTGAGTGGGATATTAGTCTTCAGTCTTCTGGGTGCCTTCTTCTTCTTGGACTCATTGGAACTCTCCTCATTGGACTCTTTGGATCTCTCCTCCTTGGACTCCTTGGAAATCTTCTCCTTGGACTCCTTGGATCCGTCGTGGCTTAAATATCCAAATGAAGAGACAATTCCCCCTTGATAGGGAGCATTGCCTTATCTCTTTGGATATCTAAAGCCATCCAACTCGATCTTCCAAATGGAAGAAGACTCTCCCCTTTAGGGATGCCTTCTTCTTTTAGAATTCGAGTTGGATAAGAATATCCCACTCAGAGTGCATTTTCACAACTCTTAACTATTATTACAAATATTACATTCAAATAAAAAGCAGAAAAGAAATCTAAAGAACCTACAGGGTTATCCTAAGGAAAACTCCCAAGCAGTTATATATGTAAATGAAAGTGCTAACATCATTAACCCTTTGCCAAGCCATGCTCTTAATTATGAGGGCTAAGCAGCTCCACCTGTGCAATTATAACTATTAATTTAGCCCTCATTTATTTAGGGGGGCTAAGCAAGCACCTGCATAAGACAACATTAGAAAATATAATAGTGCCACCCTTTTATTAGCTTGAGCATGGCCACCTGCACGGAAGAATAATATATATATATATATATATATATATATATTATATATATATATATATATTATATATATATATATATATATATATATATATATATATATATATATATATGGCGCTCCTGACCTAGGGGTAAATCTAGCGCTCACATCCAGAGTGCAGAAAAAGTAAGCAAACACACCAACCATTTTTCAAACAGCATGCAGTGAAAACCACGGAAAGCTCCGGCACACACCAGAAAAGTAAAACCCACCGGCCTAACCTAGCTCTAGAAATGGTGCCCTAGCAAACAATTCTATGTGTGTGTAAGGCTGGTGTGGTTCGGATAGGTCCTAAGTAAGGTAGTTAGTTAAAGTTATCTAGAGTTCAAGTTTGTTGGGGGTCTGAAAAAGATATTTTAGTTGAAATTCAAATATTAGTGAATTAAAGTCCATTTTGATTATTTCAGTTTGTTGGTCAGTTTTAAGAGCTTAGGATAATGACATTTAAAGTTCAAGTGATATTAGCCAATTTTAGAAAGTTCTAGGTCCTCCCAGGAACTAAGCTAAGGGTCCAAAAAGTCACTATGGGAAAAGGCTAATTTTGGGCCTCCTATCATCTTAGAAAAATACTAGACCTTAATACGAGTAGTTTGCCAGGTAGTTCACTGAAATCGGAGTATTCTATCCAAAGTTATGAATTTTCTAAGTTTTCGGCCCTAAATGAACTACGGTTGACCAAAATGTTGACTTTCTAATCTAAGCCATTTTCTGGAAACATAAAATTTTTAATAAATACTAGATCCTAATAGGAGTCCAATGCAAGTGAGTTTGCCTAATTTGGAATTTTCTACAATCAGTTATAAATTTCTAAAGATCGGGCAATTAAGGGAATTTTCTAAATTTCCTAATAAATGACCTTTTTTATTGTTTTGACCCAAATCAACTCCAAACTGATTGGGATCACTCCCAAAGGTCAGGAATGACCAGAGAAAGTGTTTTCAAGTGTTTGGAGGAGATTTGGGATTTTTAATAATTTTTAATGAATTATTAGTGGCAAAATGGTAAATTCTACCTATGGTCAAATTAAGGGTCAACCTAGAGTCAAACTAGGGAGTCCTATTTATCTAGGGTCAAAGATCAGATTTTGGTCAGTTCAAGGTATTACGGGTAATTTTCTGACCTAAAATGTATTTATTGTAATTTTTGGAAGATCTCGGGGCCTTATTTAGCAGATTAATTAGGGTTGGTTAGCTAAGGGGTCTAGCAAGCCCTAAAAATTCCTAGAAAATTATGGAATGTTTCAGATGTCACTAAGTTTAAGTGTTGAAGTTTTCATGTCGTTCTGGGGTCTATCCTAGCTCTTAGAAAACTTCTAAGTTCGCTAGACGGGTCCTTAATTATTGTCCTTAGGGTGTCACTACGTTATGTGGGTTTAAATCGAAGTTTTACACTAACCCTCGAGGTAATAAATACATGGAAGTACAAAAATGAAATAAACACACCATGTCCTTAGATCTAGGAGAACCTAAACTAAGTGCTCGTGGTGCAACCTACACATACAATCTACGAAAAATAAAAGAAAAGACACCTAATGAAGGGATTAGTGAATGATTGGAACTCAATCACCCACTAATTCACTCCCACATGATTATTGTTCACATATAGAATCCAAGTTTAAAATTTCATGAAATAGCGGATCTCCCAAAATTAAGATTTAATTATAAGTAATTTCAAAATAGTTTCAAAATACTTATAAATATAGATATACATTTTGGAAAATAAAGTAATTAAAAAGTAAGTCAACTCATAATACATAGATATAGGGAGACCCACTGACCACCCAATCGAGGTTTCGAAATGGTTTGAAAATAGTTTGTATCTTGAAAATAATCATTATACTAATTAAGTAAATAATAATTAAATAATCATATAATGCTCCAAGACAGAAAACTGTCAAAACAGCCAAAATGAGTGACTGGAAATAGCTTCAAAATCAAATACACATTTTTCTGAAAAGATCGAGGGGTTATACGCAAAAATTCAATTTAAAACGACGAATATATGATTTTCCGAAGTTTAAACATAATAAAAGAATATTCTAAAATAATGTTGTTTCACTGTTTTTGAAATAACAGCAAATATAAACATACTTTTTATCTGAAAATAGTTTTAAACTATGCAGAATTCAAAATACACCCAAAAAAAGGTGCTGTGCGTCGACAGCAGACTTAAAACGAAGAAGTTACACAATTTCAAAGTTTTAAGACGATAATTAAGTGATTTCAAAATAGTGCCATTTTACTGTTTTGAAAGTAACTGTATAGAGACTCAAAAATTTTGAGTGAAACCAACCTTAAAGTATACAGAATTCAAATACGTTCAAATCAAGGTGCTGTGCGTCGACAGCGGACTCAAAACGAGAAAGATACGATTTTTGGAAGTTCAAAGCAATAAAAGGGATTTTAAAAATAATTTAAGCTAAATAATATTTAAGAATAAATAAAATATAGCATAAAAATCATACTTTTATAGTTCTGAAATTTGAAGTAATTTAAAAATATAATAATAATAATAATAATATTTTAATTATTAACAATATTTTATATGATTTAACTAATTACAATAATTGAAGTTGTATTTAATTATTAGAAAGTACATTTTTTCTAAATATAATAATAATAATAATAATAATAATAAAGTATAAAACAGTAACAGAAAGACTTAACATAACATGATTATTAATACTATAATTAAAAATAATAATATTAAATAAAAGTAATGATAAAATAATTAAAAGAATATTAAAAAAAAAGTATTTTTTTACTGTTTTATTAATAATTAAAATAATATACATTATTTTTTAAAAAAAAAAATTTATAGCGTAGAGAATGAAAATACTAACAAAACAAGGTATTACACGCGAAAATCGGACGAAAAACGAATTTTCTGTGATTTTTTTAAGTTTTATGTATTTTAGAATAATTAAAAAAAAATTAAATCGGCGGCGACACGTGGCGGCGTCCCATTCGCTCCTGGAACCGCGGAGGCGGCGGCACGCGTTTTCAATCATTGCTGCGTGATCAGCGGCGACGGTTAGGCACTTAGCCACGTCGGCAAAGGCCGGCAGCCGTTCGATCGCGAGGAGTTGGAGCGGAGGGGCCAGATCGTGCCACGTGGCGATCCGAACCGCGGAGCGGAGTCCCGCGGTCACCCCAAACCGCGGAGGGTTTCGATCACGTCCGTCGATCGCGGGATCGACGGCTGAGATCAGCTCTAGCTGCTCGGCGGGATGATCCGAAACCCTAATGGGTTTTTTGACTCGTTCTCTCAAAGGAATGGATCAAATTGCACGAAATTTGAAACATAGATTCTAAGTATGAACAAAAATCTTGGGGAATTGATAGTTTGATCTAATATGCACTATACAAAGAGATATTTAACCCTAAGTGTCTTATCTAGGGTTTGAGATTATACCTAAAATACTCGATAAAATCGAGAGATCTCTGGCTTGTTGCACTTGTAGACTGCCCATGCTCCTAGTTGTAGAAGAAATCGTGAGCTCTTGACGTCTAGATCGCACGAAAAACGAGTTGGAAGTTCCTTGGCCTTGGTTCGCCGGAGATCTCGCCGCCGGCGAGGTTTCACCGTCGGGATTAGGTCGGGAAAGGTGGAGGAAGGAAGTGGGAGCTCTCACCTAAAGTTTGGAGGCCTGGGGTAGTCTCTCCAAAGAGTAAGAGCCAAAAAAAGTCCCCCTAAAACCTAATTTTCTTCTATTTAAATCCCCTAACCTATCTTGAATGGCCTAGATCTAATCACCAACTATTTTGGGAGGGAAATAGAGCTAGGAGGCCGTGGTTTCAATTTCAAATCAATAGGGATTAATTAGAGCATTGAATGGGCACTAATTTGGCTCTAAATAGATGATAATGACCTATTAATGACTAGATTTGACCAAGTCAACATTTGACCTGGTCAAATCAGTCAATTAGGTCAATGAGATCAAAGGATTGAGCCATGAAAGTGATTGGATTTGATTTAGGCTCTAAAAGGGCTTAATGGGTCAAATTGGTCAACCCTGGTTGACTTAGTCAACCGTGTTGACTCAGGGTCCAAGCTCGGGCTCAACAGACTTGACTCGACCACACAAGCCCGTTGGAGAGGGTCTTGGGGTCTGACTTGGTCAATTTGACCAAGTCAACCCTTTGACCGAGGTTCTGTGCAAAATCGAGGTCAACACCGGAGGGAGAAAGAGAGAGAACGTGTAAGTTTTCTAAAGGCCTAGGGGGTCTATTTATAGGTTTTGGAGAAAGAAGAGGGAAGTTATTGCAATTTTCAAAATTTTTTATTTTTCTAATTTTTTTTTTCCCAGAATTTTTTGCAATTTTTAAAACCAAAAATAGCAAAAATGCTATTTTTAACGTGTGTGGGGCCCACTCGAGTCGATGGAGTGAACCGACACGAATTCCCGCACGCAAAAAGCCATGGATCGCACCCACGCCTGGCCTGGCCGCTGGCAATGCGCGCAGTGCGCGCTCAAGGCCGGAGAGCAGTTCCGCGCCGGAGGCGGCGGCTGGCCGGCAGGCCGGTTCGGCCACCTACGCGTATCCGGGAACAATTTTTGGCCCAGACGGTCTGATTCGGACGTTCTTGGGGTCCCCGGACACGTCTTTCGGCGTTCCGGACTCAATTTTGCAACTTTCGGAGCTCAACGAAGCCTCTACAATCAAGTTTGTGCAAGTGTTCAACTTTCGGAACGCAATTTTTTGTGATTCGACGAATGTTAAATTTCGGAACATATATTTTCGGACTCCTGGAGCTTCGGCGTCCGAAAATAGGTGGGCAACTAATACGTTATCACAAAATTATCTTGATCGGGCACGAATCTCGACGCAAAAGCTAGTTGGAAACTTCAAAAATTACTTTTGGGAGCACCCAAACTCTGATTTCAGCAAGCTTACAGTCAAACTGAGAGTCTCGGAAATACGAACCCAACGACTCCAAGATAAACCCAATCCGAGCCCAAATGAGTTCGAATCAAGGGCTCAAAGCGTTGTTTGAAGGTTCAAACCGCAATTTGAGTTACCAAACGGTCTTTGATTTTGACGAGCTTATACTCAAATCGAACGGCTCGACGAGACAAATCCAACGAGCCTAAGATTGTCAAATTATGATATCATTAAAGCTTTCAAATGCCCAACGAACGGTGCATGATCAAATGATTCGATATCGATCATCCATTCAAAACACTACCAATTCGCCCTTGATCTCATGCCTATTTACGGGCTATGCCACTCCATAAAAACTATAAATAGATCCCTCATTATACACCAAAGGGACTCAAGTGAAGAGAGAGAAGAAGAAGAGAATAAGGATGAGAAGGAAGAAGCTCCTCCTCGACCACCACCGGAGCTCTTCCTGCCGCCTGAAGACGCCGGAACTCTACAGGATTTTTAGGAAACGCAGGAATTATGCACAACTTCCACGTGATGCTGAAATCCTTCCCAATTAACAACAGGGTTCCCTCTTAACGCCAAAACTCTGCCCAAGTGAAGCCGGAGTTCTCCTCTGCCACCAACAGACGTCGGACTTCTACCCGACGTCGAACCTTCACTCTCCGCCAAGTTTTTACCCGATGTCGGACTTTTACCCGTTATCGGACTCCTCTAGACGTCTATGCGAAGATGGATTTCCTTCCATGGTTAGACTTCTACCTGACGCCGTTCTTCTAACCTTCATCGTCAGACACAGTCCTTCCAACCTCCCTCGCAAGGCAACTGTCCTTCTGACCTCCGTTGCCAGCCGACTATGGTCCTCCTGACTTATGTCGCCCGCCGATTATAATTTTTCCTACTTTTGTCGCCCGCCGACTATAGTCCTTCCGACTTATATCTCAAGACAACGGTCGTCCAGACCCCAGGTCTCCTACTAATTACGGCCCTGCCGACCAAACGAACACGTCAATAGTGACTCTTTGTATTTATGTCATGTAATGTCTTATATAAGATGTACATCAAGTTAAGACCTTCTCCCAGGGAAGGGCCTCATTTGTAATCGATACTAGTGGATTTGTTCAAACTGGGCTAGACCCCGTGGTTTCTCCCACTTTTTATGGGTTTTCCACGTAAAAATCTTGGTGTCTCATAAATGCTAGACCCTCTCTCTTATCTGATTGCGTGCCGGATTTTCGTACAACGCTAAGGCTTCGTTTGGGACGACTTTTTTGTTGCTTTCTATAACGGAGTTTTAGTACAAAAATAAAAAAATTTATACTAAAACTCTGTTTTAAAAAGCAATAAAAAAGCCGTCCCAAACGAAGCCTAAGACGATAAATCTTATATTTCTCAACCGCCGTGAATACTCCTGGACGCAACAAAATTTCTAACACATTATATTTTTTTATTTTTAATTATAATTTTTTTTAAGTCATAATTATATTTTTCACATTTAAATCCCTAACTATTATAAAACATGAAATATGTTATCAAACAGTTTCTCAGGATTTAACAGGATTTAACATTTGGCATGCCAAACAGTTTTCAGGATTTAACACATTTCAGATTTAGTAAATCGGGATTTAAAGGATTTACTAAATCCCACTAAAGTTAAATCCCACTTGTTGCCAAACAGCCCCTGAGGGTAAATGAAAGCCGCGGTGGACAGAAAATTACCCGTTCTCGTGAAAAATACCGGATTTCTGAAATCCTCTTACTCGGCGGATTTAGGGGATTTGGCCGAATAAGCGCGTGAAAGGGAGAAAGTCACCTTCACAGCGAGCGAGGTCCTGTCGTTGCTTCTGATCAAAATGTCATAACTTCCGATACAAGAAGCCAAGAAGAGAACGTCTTAGGAGCGAAGTCGAACGGGGAGGAAGGAGCCAAGAACAGCGACAAGACGAAGAAATAAAGGAAAAAAGCAAAGTAAGAAAAAGCAAACTGTGGCGTAGGCTACGGAAAGCAAGGATTAAGTTCAAAATAATTATTTAAAATTAGTAATGTTAATAATTAATATTTATTAATTAATTAGACATTGATTCAGGTGAATTAATATTATTTATAACTCATTTTACTAAAAATTATATTACTTAATTAATTGACTAAATATTAATTGATAAAGATATTAGATTATGCTAATTATAATTTTATTTCAATTCAATAAAAAAATTTTATTATCTATAACTATAAAAGTTTAATTAAAAAAGCTAGATATATATACATTAGTTATAAAATAAAATAAATAATAATAAAAATAAAATTAAGTAATTGTACTATTTTTATTTAATTTATCTAATTAAAAATGATGAATTAATTAACTTAATAAATAATCCATTTGTCGATTGGATTATATATTATTTAAATAATCTATTTAGGGAACTTGAGGTTTTGCAATTATTTCGCAATTACTTTCTAAAAAATTTAGATAATTCTAAAAACTATTAATATTAATTAAATAAAAGATTATTTAAAATGAATAAACTAATCTTAAATCTATCTTTTTGTCATATTTTTATCGAAATTTTATTATATTTTATTTGAACTTCGAATATTTTACCTTAATTATCAAATTTGATTGAATCAATATATTAAATTACTTTAGCCTAAATGAATTAGGATTTAAATTAAAATTTTCTGAATTTTATTGTAGTATTTAGAAATTTTTAATTAGTTGTTGAATTTTTAATTGATTTTAATGAATTATTAATGAATTATTAAAGAAATATTATTAAAAATTATTCAAAAATTTTATTTAAAATTGAAGTATAAATCGCTCAACTTTCTTTAATTTTAGCTGAATTTTAATGTATTTTTAATTTTATTTATAATTTTTTTAATTATAAATGGATTTATTTAATTACTGAATTATTAATGAATTAGAAATTTAAAATTTATTTTAAATTTTATTTAAATATAAATTATAAATTTCTTAGTTTTATTTGAATTTTTATGTATTCTTGAATTTTATTTATTATATTTAATTACTTATAAATGAAATTATTTAATTAAAGAATTAAAAATTAAAAATTAATTGAAAAAATATATTTAAATGAATTTATGATTGTCTGAATTTTCTTTTTCTTTATTTGAATATATTTCATATATTTTTTATTTTATTTGAATTTTAAATGAAATTATTTAATATATATTTACTTAAGGGTATTTTAATCATTAATAGGAATTTAATTAGTTTAAATTTGAATTTTAATTTTGAATGGTTGTATGTTTGATTTAAAAGTTAATTTTGAATTTTTTAAGAATTTTATTTCATTCATTAGGATTCATTGGAATTAAACCCTTAAGGAATGGTTAATTAGGACTTAATTGTTGTTATAAGGTCATTTAATGTCAAATCAGGGTGTATTAGATCAAGAGGTATATGACACTTGTTTTCTATGTTTGAAATATCATTCAAAATTGATGAGTGAGGTTAAACCTAAATTTGGTTAAGTTATATAAGACATAATCCTAATCGTTGTCCTTAAGTATCACAAATGTTGCATAGGAAAAAATCATGATTTCTAACCCTTGAACATTACACATACGTACATAACCAAACTACATAATCATCAATCATGAACATAGTGTACTAAATCTACAAGGAAAGTGAATTAATGAATCTTCAAATGGTGTACCTAAATCATGCTTTAATTGTTTGAAGGTTTATACAATGAACAATCATACATTTAACTTGATTCAAATGCACTATTCTATGAGAATAATATGGTATAATGCATTCAAACTTACTTGAGATCAATCTATTGGGAACTTAGAGAGTAATCAAAAGGAGATAGAATAAAGTATGATTATGATAATTACTTTCTAAATACTCAATAAAATTATACTCAAAAGGCATTCTATACTCTTAAATATGATTGCTCACTAATGTTTTAGAATATCTATCCGTAATCATTGTAGTATAATTTGATTAGTAATGAATTTTCTTCAAAATTCTAGGTTAAATAATAACCTATTGCTTTTGAATGAAAATTCAAATACGATTCAAGTGAATCCTCAAATAATTTCTTATAAAACATTCAATATACATATAAATCTCTTCAACATGTCATTTGAAATTTAAACTCCATTAAATATTTATTTAAAAATGTAATTAAGAAAAAATATAATTAAGAAAATACATATAATTTAAAATATCATTTATATACTGAATTTATTTTATTTTTAGAAAATAGTACGATCTATTCTATGAAAAACAAGTATTTATATGAAAATTTTGGAAGAGTATTTTATTTTTTATCATTTTTAAAAGTTCTGAAATTAAAAACTATTAAATTACTCAATTTAAATAGGAATTACACAGCTGTCAGGGCCTACTAAGAGCCGTCCGATTTCAGGATTTTCAACCGACGGCAGGAATTGAATCTCATAATTGGATCTGGATTAAGAGATCGGACAGCGAGAGACTCCCGTGGATGGGAATGGACGAATCAGATGCAGCCGGATAATCTACCCGTCCAACAGTTGCGTCAAGTAGGGTATAGCGAACAAGACGACGAAATCACGACTGTCAAAATCAAACAAAATGAACGACTGTGATTTCGTCTCTTAACTTCACAAAACCGCAAACCCTAATCTTAAAATTTCCTTGAAACTTTATTTTCAATAGATCAAATGGCAGTATACTTGAGATTTCAATAACAGATAAGTAGATTAAGAACAGAAAACAGTTTTCTAAGCTATTGATGAATTGTTTAAGATGTCATTTAATATCCTATATAAACCCCTAGGGTTTTAGTTCTACATCGGCACAGAAGATCTCAGAGAGTGAGGAAGGCTGTTCATTCTCATTGAGAGATCTTCTACAATCTTTCAGAAGGATTCATGTACAGAAAAAGACTGGATGGAAAGATCAATTACCTGGAAGGGAGCTAGCTTCTGTTTGTCTTCGATCTCATCGCCGGAATTTACAAAACCACTAGAAAATGGTTAAGAATGGTAGAGAATTTATTAGTGGAACATAAATAAAAGTTACCTTCTCTCGAGAGTGAATGGCTCTCATCGCCGGAATTTACAAAACCACTAGAAAATAGTTAAGAATGGTAGAGAAATTATAAGGGGAGCATAAAGAAAAGTTACCTTCGACCGCCACCGGACTCCCACCTAATTTTTTTTCGGATCATTTCTTGTTAGCTGATGGAACAAACGCCGTCGGACTTCTGCACAAACGTCGTCGAACATCAGCCCGACCGTCGTCAGACCTTTGCTTAGATCTTCAAACTACTGTAATTTGACTACCTCTATACTGAATGACAGTTTAACCCTTGTAATTTAGTTAAGTTTAGTGGAATTTTTCACATGAGCGAGGCCCCATGGTTTTTCTTTCTTCGGGCTTTCCACGTAAAAAAGATCGGGTATTTTACTTCTCTCTTTCTATTTATGTACTGGATATTCGTGCATCGCTAAGTGGCTGTTTGGTTGCCTGCATTAGGAGTGTAAAGTAAAAAAAATATCTGTATTTATTAAATTTGGTTGTTTGGGTAATTTTGAGCGGAAAAAAAGTAAATCATCGGATGCATTAGTCGTGTATTATGGGAGCTGTTTTGCGTGGATTAGAAACCCGCTCATATTGAGCGGGTTATAAATTCATTGGAAGAAAAGCTTCGACCTCGTCGTGCTGTTCGGCTTCATTGCACGATATTCTTCTTCGACTCCTTCGTTCTTGTTCGACTTCGCTTCGGCAAGCAGCTCCGGAGAGAGCTCGCTCCGGCTAGCAGCTCCACTCCATCGCCCTCAAGTCCAGCCTTCTCCGCTCCAACCTCTTTGTCAGCAACGCCCTCATCCCTCCAACTTCTTCTTTGGCTCCGCTCCAACGTCTTCTTCGGAATGCCACATCGTCGTCAATCATCCGAGCATTAGCCGAATCCATCTCGAGGTTCACCCAAATTCTTCATCGCAGAAACTTTTTGTAACAGATCGCTCTTCAGGTTTGTTTCTTCGCAAGATGACCTCTTGTTATTCGATCTTTTTCCGCAAAGAACGAGCATCGTTTATTCTGTACATGATGCTTGCTTTTTATGCTGCAGTTCACGAGACTTGGGTTTCAGGTAGGGGTGCAAACGAGTCGAGTCGAGCTCGAGCCAGGGGGTGTTCGAGTCGAGCCTGACAATCAAAACCTGAGCTCGAGCTCAAAATCCGAGCGGCTCGTCGAGCTCGCTATCTAGCCCGTAACGGGCGGCCCGGGTGACCGCGTGACCGCGTCCCGTCGACGCTCTCGCACAGTCGCACCTGCTCCGCATACAAAGCCCGCGTGACCGCGTCTGACCCCGCGCACGATCCCGCTCCGGCTGGCGCAGCCCGCGTCCGCTCGCACGATCCCGCTCCGGCTGGCGCAGCCCGCGTCCGCTCGCACGATCCCGCTCCGGCTGGCGCAGCCCGCGTACGCTCCCGCTGTCCCGCCTCCCGCAGACGTAGCCCGCGCGACCGCGTCCGATCCCGTGCACGCGGCGTAGCCCAATCCCGCTCCCGCTGGCGCAGCTCGCTGGCGCAACCCGCAGCCTCCCGCAGATGCGACCCGAGTAGCTCGACGAGCCAACGAGTCGATCAGCCCAATGTCCAAGCTCGAGCTCGTTTAGCGTTCGAGCTCGAACTCGTGTTCGAGCTCGACTCACGAGCTCGATAAGCTCGGCTCGTCGAGCCCATTAACGAGTCGAGCCCGAGCCGACTCGCGAGCCGGCTTGACTCGGTTGCACCCCTAGTTTCAGGTAAGAAGATCCAACCTAACATGCCTGTTGAATTGATCGAAGGAGATACTATTAGATTTGGGGCTTCGACAAGGATTTACTGCCTCCATTGGATGCCATTGAGCCATGCCTTTGAGATGGAGAAGCCGATGTCACCACTGATGGAAGAGGCTTCAAATTTTTTAAATAATGATGAAGCTCTTCTGGTTAGTTTTTTTTTTTTTTTTTTTTTTTTTGAAAAAATTGTTGGAATCTTGACTTATTGGTTGTGTAGCCAGCAGGATTTTTAAATAACATTTATTTATTTATTTATTTGGCATTAGGATGAGAGTTTCAATGAAGACTGGGTTAGCAATATAATACCTTCTGCGCCTCCTTAGAGGATTTCATCTCCTGGGAAGCTCTTTTCTCAGGATTTGGAAAAAGAAGGCGAGATCTTGATAGGAAAAGAGACGTTAGGATAGAGCTCATGCTTTTCTTCTATTGTTCTCTTAGCTGAAGGTAATGTAAAAGAAGAGGAAGAAGAGTTCTCTGTTTCAAACAAAGAGAATTTGAAGAGATGCCTCTACTAGCTTCATCTGCTGGGATGAATTGCTTGGGTGTTCCTCATAAAAGATGCCAGTATTTCCTAGTCTTGTTTAGGCACTATTAATTAAGAAAATTTTTGAGTAAGGTTAGAATGATTTTATTCTCGATGCATGTAATCATTGGATTATAAAACTCATCTTTTTTCTAATTTGGTTCAGGACATTCTAATATAATTTTTATCCCGAAATTAATATGTAATCATCAATTTGTGGGGTTTATAATATTCTGCATTATTAGCTATAAGCAGAACATCAGTATTTCCTTAAGGTGTTATAAATGTGGTATTCTCCAACCTGTGGGGTTTATGCTTGGAGTAATAGTTATAACACCTTAAGTTTTGTATTTTCTGCTGTTTTCTCTGATACATTTATATAAAACAAGAGCTAGCTCCAATGTTGAAAGGAAGTATTACTTCAATTATTCATCAAGATCCAATGTTGAAAGAAATTAGAGTATGGTTAGCTCATTTTGCATTACTAAACCAAAATCACATGTATTTATGGAATTTATGTTGCATCCATAAGATCAACTATTTTAGTTATCAAAACTGTAATTGTTCTTCTGCGGAACAGATATAAATATATTAAGGTATTTGTTTTCCTCAATCCATACCAATAAATATACACAAAGGTTGAACTCATCATAAAAACTGATGTGCTGCTAACTTACCTTGAACTAAGAGAAAATGAAAAGAAAAACTTAGAACAACTCAACATATATAGGAGAACAAACACTAGAAAAAATATTTATTTGTCAAATGCTTTCATCCAAGCCATGAAGGAATATTTATCGTATTTGTCATCTGCCTCTCTTGTTGTAGCAAAAGTGGAACATTGTTGAATAATGATTGGAAAGATCAAGCCTTTACTGGTTGGCATTCACTTGTTTCTGGGCTGCAAAATCTATTTTCTTCATGCTTGAGTACTTAATTGCATGGTGTTTGGTCCTTTTTTTGAGTTTCTGCTTAATTTTAGAGTCAGTTGTATCCACACATGCAGGAGGGCTTCCATGCAAACTCGAAGGAATACTAGAATCTCCACTTGTTAACTGTATTTATCGTATTTGTCACCATTTATAAATGTTTTTATAAATACACTAATTATAATGACAAAAAAAAACACTATAAATGCATTGTTTTTACTTTACTCTGGATATATTTAACCAAACAAAGGAAACAGTTCTCCCGTGTTTACTTTGTAGACAACCAAACAACCTCAAAATATTTGGAATGCACTACATTTACTTTACAATGCATTTACTTTACACTGCGTTTACTTCGCAGGCAACCAAAAAGCCCCTAAAACTAAAAGTTTACTTACTCTCAAGCCCGCAACAAAGACAATACGCAAAAGGTATTATATACTCTTAAATATGATTGTTCACCGATGTTTTAGAATATTTATATGTAATCATTGCATTATCATTTGATTAGTAATGAATTTTCTTCAAAATTTTAGGTTAAATACAAACCTGTTGCTTTTGAATGAAATTCAAATACAACTCAAGTGAATCCTCGAATAATTTCATATAAAACATTAAATATACATATAAATCTCTTCAACATTCCATGTAATTAAGAAAATATAATTAAGAAAAATATATGTAATTTAAAATATCATTTCTATACTAAAAATTAGACTTTGATTTAATTTTAGAAAATAGTACCTTTTATTATGAGAAAAATGAGTATTTATATGAAAACTTTGGAGTATTTTATTTTTTATGATTTTTAAAGTTCTGTAATTAAAACCTATTAAATTACTCAATTTAAAGAGGAATTAAACAGCTGGTGAGGCTTTCACACACGGTGGCGTGTGATTCGTCCACGCGGACGGCAGCGGCCAGCCGCCAGGCTCAATTAAATGAGTCAGTGCTACTACGAGCCGTCCGATTTCGGGATTTTCATCTGACGGCAAGGATTTAATCCCATAGTTTGATCTCTGTTAAGAGATCGGACGGTCACAAAGACTCTTGCGGTTCGGAATGGACGAATTAAATGTAGCCGAACAATCTACCCGTCCAACAGCTGCGTCAAGTCGGGTCTAGCGAACAAGACGATGAAATTACAACCGTCAAATTCAAACAGAATGAAGGAACGGCTGTGATTTCGTCTCTAAGCTTAAGAAAACCACAAACCCTAGTCTTAAAATTTCTTTCAAACTTTATTTTCAATTGATCAAATGGCATGATACTTGAGATTTGAAATACATATGAGAGAATAAAGACTGGTAAACATTTTTTTAAGTTATTGATGCAATGTTTAGGATGCCATTTAAGAGCCTATATAAACGCCTAGGGTTTTAGTTCTACCTCGACACAAGATATCTCAGAGAGTGAGGAAGGGCTGGTTATTCTCATTAAGAGATATTCTACGATCTTTCAGAAGGCTCCAAGTCTAGAAAAATACTGGATGGAGAGATCGATCACCTGGGACGGAGCTTGCTTCGGTTTGTCTTCGATCTCACTGCCGAGAGCTAAAAAACCACTAGAAAATGGTTTGGAATGGTATAGAAATGCTTATGGAATCATAAAAAAAGCTAGCTTCTCTGGAGAGTGAATGGAATCAGAGATAGCTTGGAATGAAGAAAAAACGTTGCTTTGACATATTCCAGATATTGGAGTTTGTTTGGACGGTTTAGATTAATACGATGAAGTCCACGGATGCTTGACAGCTGTCCTAGGCCGTTAGGACGTTAGGGAGGCGTGTTGCTTGAGGTTTCGTTTGGGACGGCTTTCTTATTGCTTAATGAAGCAACTTTTTATTATAAAAATTAAATTTTTTTTACTAGAAAAAAACTTTAAGAAGTAGTAAAAAAGCCATCCCAAATGAAACATAAGTGGCAAGGACGGATCGTCCTTCTCATGTGGAGGGGACCATTCGGGTTGTGGGCTGAGCCATTAAATAAATTAATCATTTAATCCTCACAATTAATGATAATTCAAATTTAAAATTTGAATTTGAATTAGCATTAATTACTCCTTAAATTCATCCCTCCAATTAAGTCAATAACCATTAATTTAAATCTGAAATTTAATTTCAGATTTAAATCAATTAATCATTTAATTCTCCCAATTAATGACAATTCAAATTCAAAATTTGAATTTGAATTAGCTTTAATTACTCATTAATTTCAGATTTTCATTCTCTCTCCCCAAATTGATTTGGGCTTTAATTAATCTTGCCACCTAGGCAAGTATATGGCATTTACATTTCACATCAAAACTCTACTTGATATATCATCAAAAAATTATCTTGATCGGACACAAATCTTGAGGCAAAATTAGACTGGAAGCTATTGTGAAAGAGTCAAGAGTTATTAGCACGTATTTTCCTATTGTATAAAGATTATGTAAAATTAATAGATTATTTGAAGAATAATAAAATAAAAAATAATTGACTAAAAAATTCACAGATCTATCATGTAAGAGATACAAGGCAATAGATCCACACGTTATTTATGCCCTTAACTTGATTGTTGAAGAGCAATTATCTTTATTTAAAGCTTGAATGTCCGAATTAAAATATAACTAGTGGATATATAGTATGATAATTATTCTATACATTTATTCATGATGTATGCTTCTAGCCATATTATGACATTATTTGAGACAAAACAAACACGTACATATATAAAATCTAATAAGAGAGCAAATATGACATTGTCCGAAGACCTTTGGATCTAACATTATTTTCTTAGATGAACTTTTTTTGCAATATTATAAAGCAATGATCTCCGTGTATAGTAAATTAGAGAGGACTAACACTTTCAGATAGTTTGAATGTATGTTGATATATATTGTTGGAGATAAAGTTCTCGGGGTATTGGACTTATTCAAATCGCATATATTTTTCAATGAATTAAAATAAAACATATTAAATAATATGTTGGATCTTCCTATTTATGAAAATCTTGATATTATAAGACTACAATGCCTCTTGGATTCCATTGCATACCTTACAAGTATAGATGAATTTATTTTGCAAGTGCTTCTTATTACTTGAGTTATTATGGTTATTTACCTGCAAAAATAACTATTATGATTGAACATCATCGACTTGACAAAAAAGAGTAAAAGTTACATTTGATTATATATTATTATGCAAAAATCAATCATGTATATATTTATTTTTCAATAATTTATGGATAGCATGCATGAAAGATTACATTATTAATTTAGCTACATAACATATAATGTATGTTTAAGTCTTTTAATCTACAAAGCTCATCATGATCTATTGGTTGGGAGATTTTCTTATCCCTACTCATATATGAGGCACAATACGTACACATCTTATTCTCATTTTAGAGTTCATCTCCAACTTCAACATGAACAGTTAAACTTCTTATCCCTGCTCATATATGAGGCACAATACACATCTTATTCTCATTTCTCTCCCTATATAAAACTCTAAAGAAAATTGCTTAATTTCTATTTCAACCTCAGTCCATTATTCTCTAAAATGAGCAAGTTAATCTTTAAAACCGCAACAGACGAAAAATAGCATCTTGAAAAAATCAAAGAAGGGAATGGAGTGCTTAGTTGTGGGTGTGATAATAGAAATCTGAAGAGCAATTTAGGTCACATCAGTTGATATTTGTTTAATAATTGCAAACAAAACAACAACATAGAAATCTGAAGAGCATTTTAGGATATATGACTGAAACTTATAGTCCTACAAACTACAAGCTTCATACCTGGAGTAGTCTTAAACATTACATTCATCCCTTATATGCTAGTCTCCATCTGCAAACTGAATCAACAAATAGAAGCTTTATCTATTCACATAGAATGGCTTTTCATTTATAGCACTCCATTCTAGAATGCTCATCTTTGTTTCCTGGAGCTGGAACGTAAGTTCCCCAGAAGAACTTGGGCTAACATCATTCTGAAATCAACACCAATTTTAAGAAAGTTTCAAAACATTAAATTCATTTGGATTATATAAAGCTATTTGTAAAAATACTTAAAATTATTAGGAGAAGATTTAATTCTTTTAAATTATGATTATTATAAATAATAGTTTTCTTACAACTATCATATATTAGAAAGCTTAATTAGCTATTAAAAATTATTTTTCATCTTCAAAATTTGTAAAAAAAATGGCACAAATGATAAAATAATAGCAATATGAAAGTAAAGCTGCAAAAAAGATGCCCCAATTGAACCTTTAGTTGCATAGAAATTTTTTTGGAACTAGATAAGGTTGTTATATCCGATGGTGTGATGGCAATAACGGATTTAAGCTCGAAGCTTTGGGAACACGTTCCCCCACTAGATTTTCCCCCAATAGATTGCTACCTACTGCCTAATTAATCTTATATATGATATTACAAAAGTAATAATATTAGAATTTAAGTTAATTATAATTAACCTAAATATTTAATTACATTATATTAACCAAATTAAATTGTAATTATTTTTTCCCTTTTTTTTAAATTTGTAATCATATTATGACAATGACTATTCTATTCCTATAGTTGAAGTTTGCTATTGTTTATTTTTCTTTTTCTGCAGTTGTTCCTTCGTTTGCGACCTTGCTTAGTGCTTACTTCGTGAGTTTTGAACGAGTCGTAAGGGTGTCAATATTTGACACGACCCAAAACCTCACTCTGACTCAACCAAAAAAATTTTGGGTTTTGGTTAACCCGTTTGTCATACGAGTCAAATTCGAGTAAAAAAATGTGACTCGTTTATAAAATTGAGTTAGGTTCATGTTAACCCGAATACTCAAAATTAACCTGAAGTTGATCCGGGTTTGGGTCCAGATCCGCTAGCCTTCCTTGCTACAAGTCTGGTCTTGCCTTGCTTAGCCCACTCTATAATTGTTGCACCTCAGGTCCTCAACCCTAGCCCTAGCCCACCTCGCCTAAGCTGCCACGTGCCCAATCAACAATCTTTGCACCACCTTAGCCCTTACCCCTCCTTTGCCTGGCCGCCTTCACGCTTCACCTTTCATGCCGTCATGTGCCAAACCGCCTACGCGGCACAGTGACAATCGCAAATTGGCATGACTGCACGAGGCACCGCCTCAGCCTGGCCGCCTCACCTAACTCGCTAGGCCAATTAACACTCCCACACAAGGGATGGAGGGACATACAAAATTCAAAAAAGAGTTGGTTGGCGGGTTGTGCCGGGTCAACCCGGTAACCCGCACAGGTCGGATTAGAATCAACCCATTTAAACTCGGATCATTGTGAGTTTGACCCGAATGGAACCGCAAACCCGTTGAGTCACTATTCATTGTTTATAAAATTAAAATATAACTTTCACCTCTTCACCCTAGGGGTTGTTTGGTAGCCCCCATAATTTCATTTAATTAGGATTTTGTAAATCCTCTAAATTTAGATTTACAAAAATCCAGGGGGGGGGGGGGTTAAATTCCGAAAATTGTTCAATAACATTTATGATAAATCCTATGTGATCGTTTGACTATTCAATTTTGAAAAGCGGTTAAGAGATTTGACATGCATTTCTTGAATAATTAAGATAAAATATCATAAGTTTAAATAAAATACAACAAAACTTCGATAAAAATATGACAAAAACATAGATTTAAGATTAATTTATTAATTTTAAATAATATTTTATTTATTTAACATTAATAATTTTTAGAATTATCTAAATTTATAAGAAAGTAATAGTGAAATAATTGTAAAACCTCAAGTCCCCAAAATAAAATATTTAAATCATACATAATCTAATCAACAAATGAATTATTTATTAATTAATAACTTATTAAGTTAATTAACTCATCATTTTTATTTAGATAAATTAAATAAAAATTGTATCAGTTATTTAAATTATTATGATTTATTTTATTTTATAACTAATGTATACATATCTAGCTTTTTTAATTAAACATTTATAGTTATATCTAATTAAATTTTTTATTGAATTGGAATAAAATTATAATTAGCATAATCCAATATATTTATTAATTATTAATTATTTATTGAATTAAATATATTAATTTTCATTAAAATAAGTTATAAATAATATTAATTTACCTGAATTAATGTCTAATTAATTAATAAATATTAATTATTAAGATTACTCTTTTTAAATAATTCTTCTAAATTTACTATTTTCTTTCCGTAGTATACGTTAAGTTTTGATTTTCAAATTTATTTTTACGCGCCACGGTTTGCTTTTCCCCTTTATTTCTTCGTTGCCGTTCTTGGCTTCTTGCCTTCTTGGCTTCTTGCCTTCTTGGCTTCTTGCCTTCTTGGCTTCTTGCCTTCTTTGCTGTTCGACTTCGCTCCCAAGACGTTCCTTCTTGGATCGGAAGTTACAACATTTTGATCGGAATCAACGACGGGACCTCGCTCGCTGTGAAGGCTCCCTTTCGCGCGCTTCTTCGGCCAAATCCCCTAAATCCGCCGAGTCATTTCAGAAATCCGGGATTTACGACAAGAAGGGTAATTTTCCTTCCACTGTGGCTTTCATTTACCCTGCGATTTGGTTTTGCATTTTAGGCCGTTTGGCTGGATTTCGCTAAAATCCGCCTCAAATCCAAAATAAATCCTGCTACCAAACAGCCCCTAAATGCAGCAAACCAAATAACTTTCGCCTCCTTGGACAACGTTTCTTACTGTTGGATTCTAAGTCACACCTTCTCGCTGTTCTGAATATTTACTACCGTTGATTCAACTATTTTTTCTGCTGAATTTCTTGGTAACTTTCTCATGTCCTTCAAGCAAAATATTTCAGTGCCAATCTAGCCCGTCCTTGCTACCTCCAGTTCCTCTTTTCCCGGCTTTCGCATATGAGGAGAAATATGGAGACAGGGTTTGGCCACAATTCGTCCACAATGATCGTTGTAAATACGCCGAGCCAGGAGCTCGCCTTCACCAACTTCGCTTACTGCTCCGCCGGCGATTTCCAGAAGTTTGACTCTGCTCAGGTTATCGTTGGAGATTCTGTAGTTCTTCCGCTTGTATATCCTTTATTCGGCCTTTTTTGCAATCAGATCATTCAGTTTTTTATCAGTTTCTTTAAATATGCTTGGAATTTGTTCGATTGCTCGTTTAATTTGTTTAATGTTCATTATGCATTTTTTGAGTTAATCCTTAATAAATTCTTACTAGCCATATCAACGTTAGTGATGGTCAAATTGCTCTGAATTCTGTCCACCGTCGGCACACAAAAGTATCTGCTGGCGATCAAATATCTGTTATCACGTGAGACTTTTTTTCTTTCTTCATCATATCTTCATTTGGTTGCTTATCTCTAGCATTTCCTTTACCTCTCTGTTCGTATTTCACATTATGAGATCTTTTTCAGATTTTTTTCACCGGGTAGTTTTTCTCTGGCGTTGCTTACTCTTGAGCTGGACTATGTTAAAGCAAAAGCCAATAAAAATGAAGAGGTACAGTCCAATATTGAAATCACATCAGCTATAAACCGTAGAAATGCCAAAGAATAGCCTATGTTTTTCTTGTATTACCAATGCTCAATGAATGAATTACATTTTTGATGCTAGCTATGATTTTTCTATTGCAGTTAGATGCCGTCGTTCTTGCACAACATCTTCAGAAGAAGTTTAGTAATCAGGTTAGAAAATCCTATTCCTTTCTATTGTGTTCATATTTTTCTTTTCTAAATTCCTCAATTGATGATCTTGGATGGTGAACTTTAAGATATAGATTTTGACAATAGAATAAGTATTCCACATTGCAATTATATGGGAGTCGTGCAATCATAGTTTTTTTTCCCATCTTTTGAACCTTGCCAGCTTTTTATCTCATCATAATAATTTTTCTAAGTTATGATGAACTCTCTCTCTCTCTGTCACTTTCTCTCTCTCTCTCTCTCTCTCTTTTTATCTCTTTCTCTCTCTCTCTCTCTCTCTCTGTCTCTTTCTCTCTCTCTCTCTCTCTCTCTCTCTCTCTCTCTCTCTCTCTCTCTCTCTCACACACACACACACACACACGTCCACGCATGCACATTTCTAGTTTTGTGCAGGCATAGAGATGCAGAAGAAGCTTCAGTTTTATTTTGTTTCCTATCCTCTATGAATCTATCCCATGATAAAAATGTAATATAAGGGTAGATTATTTATACTTTTTCTCATTTATGTTAACTTACAATTTGGTCTCTACTTTTTTAAAATTAAATGAGGATTTACATACTTATTATTGAGTTCTTATATATTCCATATATTTCTCTTAATTTTTATAGGTATTTGTATAATGCTTAAATCTTTAAATTACATTAAAATTATCACTACCAAAGTGAATACTTTTTTTAGGCAAATATTTTGATATGATTAAGACATTAAAGTATTGTATAAATAAATATATAAGCTTAGGTATTAGATAAATAAATGCATAAGAATTATGCGGTATGCATGTAAATCCTTCAAAATTAAATTGTTGGTCTTCTATGTCAATATCCCACGCGAATTGATGAAATTTTTTCGGTTAATTTTTCTCTTCATCTCCAACACTTCTATGTTTATCTTTATCTATCACTTGAACTCTCTGATCAAACAATGCTTAGAGGGTGGCTCCCAACAACCACTTTTCCCTCTTCTCTTCTGCTCTCACTAGAAATGCTTATACATGTATTTATATATAAAGAGAGAGAGAGAGAGAGAGAGAGAGAGAGAGAGAGAGAGAGAGAGAGAGAGAGAGAGAGATGAACTTTTCTCCTTCTAGGAGAATCACATTTATCCCCCAATTATATTGTGATGTTATGAGATTCAAATGCAAGTTCAAACTTTCAGTTCTCTAAATTAGTGGCATGCATAATTTCAATATTTTTAAAGATTATTTGATCATCAATTAAATTCTTCAAAATTTTTAAAATGGATAGTTTTCATTGCACAAGAACATAATTACACATACATGGGTTGTTGATGATGTTTATAATATGTTCAACGGTTTTAGTAGTTGATAACATAGGAAAAAAAAGAATTTTAAGATGTCTTTTTACACAAGCTAGATTATTGTTCAATATATTATGAAAATTGATGTTATTTGATCTACAAGTAATTTTCATGAGTGTATGTTCGCATGCACATACATGTATGTGTATGTATAGACATGCATCTCTTTTTGAACTTCCTATCTCAACATAATCCAAGGTTGGGAAAAGGAAGTTATGATTGCATTGCTCTTTCTCTCTCTATTAGCAAAATGACGGACAACTACCTGGTGATATAGTTGCCCAAACCTCGATATACAAAAAAATGCAGTTCTCCTTTCCATTCTTTCAAATAGTTTTGCGGGTCCAGAAATTGAAGGGTAACATGTGGAAAATAATTGCAATTAGAGAATGAAGGAAATATAATTTATTTCCTAAATTTTAACTAAGGAATATACTTGAGATGCTCAAGTGCATAAATTAATAATCTTTCCAGTAAATATTTTGGGCTAAATGATGAACTTAAAATTCCATTGCATTCAAGTTTTAAATTTTCATAAGTAGATTATATTAAATAAATACAATTAAAATAATTTATTTTGTAGCATATGTAGCGTTGCAATAACTACTCTTAACAAGTTTTGTTAAAGTTGAGTTGAGTGTTTGTTTAGGTTTTTTGTTAAGACAAGGTGCAGCCATAACACGTCTCACATCTTCTATGCATGTGCCATAATAAACTGTATTTATGGGTGTTCCCATGCCTCTGATCACTTGCTAATATTTCACTCTCATAAGATGAGTTTTCTTTTCATAATGAGAATTTGATATGACTCGATGCAAAAAAGAGCTTCAAGTATTGGAGAAATAATGACACGTATTAGAAAACAAGTTAATCCCAAGGGAAACTGCAGAGCTTCATGTTACGTAGTGGTAAATCTTTAGGATTAATATGAGTGTGAGGAAATACACTAAGAGATGGTATCAATGATAAAAAAGAGAATACAAATTATGATGGACTAGATAAGTAGAGAGAATGGTTCATCCTAGACTATGCATGCATGCTATAAACTAAAGTACTTTATTTTTACTTTTTGTAGATAATCTATCTACCAAAAATTTTGAACTTAGAATACAAAGAAATTTTTAGATTAAAAATTGTTCCCTAGGAATGTTATGATCAACTCATCATACTTTTAAAAATATTCATCATATTAAAAATTAGTAAAGATATAACTATTTATTCTTTAACACCTCTTTTTTCTTGTGCAATGAACAAAGATGGCACGTAGCACCTTTGGAATGAACAATTGTACTGCTTGGGAGCACTTAATGCTTTTGAAAAGATTGATCTTTGCTACTGTTTATTTACAACTTCGTCCATCTATGCTGCCTTGTTAACCACTGATTTTGTAACACTTTGCTTCTACCTTTGCCTCATTGAACTTATCATTTTCATTTTGAAGTTTTGATATTCTAGAATATGAAGCACTTATGACTACAATTGTTATAACTTGTTTTTAATATCACTCCCCTATTTCTCCAACTTTTAATATTTTTGCATCATACCATGTCAAATTATTATCATAAAAAATTATCTCATCTTCAACATTTGAAATACTAGCACTTAACTGTCAGGGCAAAAGACTTGCCTCTCATCTTTGTGTCTTGAGGCAATGCTTTTTTCAGGCACAAGTAAGCATGCCTATGGCCTCAACTTGACTCACATAAGCACCTAAACAAGGCTCAATTTGAACGACATTGCTCTCTTTCTCTCTCTCACTCTCACACGCACACACTTTGATAGCAATTTTCCCCGTATCACCACAGTACTCTCCACCACTCTCCACTAGTCTCAACATTTATTGATCCAACTTTTGTGGCTAATTTCTGTTTGCTTAATGGAGGCTAACAATCAGCCTTAGTGATCTATACAAAGATTAATCCTTAGATGCATTAGTTGGCATTAAGTAGGACCTAACATCATGAACCCACACAAGTTTTGATGGTTATTTGGCCGTGATGATTTTAAAATTTTTGACAAAAAATATAGGTTGACGTAAAATTGAAGAACATGTAAATAATTATTTCTCTTCAGGGTTATGCCATTATCAAGCATGTAATTATATTTACCTTTTGATTTTCTTATAAGCATTAGTTTTTAAACTTTTTCTGCTTTACAAATTTGAAGCAATTCTGGAATGCAGATTATGACAACCGGACAAAAGGTATTGTTTGAATTTCTTGGAACCAATTACATCTTTACTGTTAACCAAGCTTTAGTAGAGGATGAAGAAAAAGCAAATGCTATTGAAAGAGGGATAATTACCGACGACACATATATTGTATTCGAAGCTGCTTCAAGCTCAGGGATAAAGGTTGTATATTTGTATTCTTCACATGACTTATTTGTTCATATTACTATTAGAGAAAAATGTCAAAATGGTCCATAGACTTTGTATAGGGTCATCTTTGTTGTAAACTATAAATATGTTCAATTTAATCCCTTGATTCCTCAAACATGATCCAAAATAGTCTATCTATTAGCTTATTTTAGATCAGGTTTGAGGAGTCAAGAAACTAGTTTATACATATTTTGGGACTAAAACAATCCCCTATAAGTAGTCCATGGGCCATTTTGACTTGTGCAATTTCTTATGTTTTTTTTTACGAAGTTTTGTTTTTATTTTTCTTAACATGTTTTAACTTTTTCTGCAAGAAAATGGCAATTCGTTGTAATTATAGTTAACATGGATCCTCATGCAGATTATTAATCAGCGTGAAGCTGCAAGTAGCATTATTTTCAAGCAGAAAAACTTTGATCTCCAAAAACTTGGAATAGGAGGTCTTGGTGAAGATTTTACTCAGATACTTCGTAGAGCATTTGCTTCTCGCATTTTTCCTCCCCATGTTACAAATAAGTATGTGATTCAAATGCAACCACTTGAATGCATAGTCTTGGTATTCTCTTGTGTATTGTGAATGTCATTTACTCTTTCTTATTGTTCTACATGATAGAATGGGCATCAAGCATGTGAAGGGTATGCTGCTTTATGGGCCTCCGGGCACTGGAAAAACACTTT
Source organism: Dendrobium nobile (assembly GCA_022539455.1). Lineage (NCBI taxonomy): Eukaryota > Viridiplantae > Streptophyta > Magnoliopsida > Asparagales > Orchidaceae > Dendrobium > Dendrobium nobile. Next base: position 47,808,681 of record CM039722.1, read on the forward strand.
TGGCTCGACAAATTGGAAAATTGCTCAATGGAAGGGAACCAAAGGTATGTTTTAACCTCCTTAATTGAATAGTTGAATGGTATTTAGAACTTAAAAATAGTGATAAGCAGACTGGCCTTCCTTTTAAAAAAAGAAAAAGGAGAAGTGCTTTGGCATAACAAAACTATATATATATATATATATCTCATGTGGCTGTGTTTATGTTGATTAGCTAGCTTTTAGCTGTCCTTTTAGTTTTGTTGATACATTTTTAATGTCACAGATTTTTCTTCTTGATTTGATCCACCTAATTGTCCGAGGAAAAAAATCCTAGATTATTTGGAAACTGAAGTCAGCTAGACAGCTAGTTGAGAGCATTGCATACTTTTAGCTTACTAAGTATGAGCAAGGAAATGCTGTATAACTTTCCGTATTCAGACATGTCATCATTATAATATTCACAAGGAAATGCTGTATAACGAAGTATGAGCAAGGAAATGCTGTATAACTAAGTATGAGCAAGGAAATTGTAGTTTGAACTCATGAAAATTACTTGTAAACCACCTTAGCATTTTTGTGCTTCTATATTTTTTAAGCATTCATAAAAAAATAACTAGTGCAACACATGATTACCGTTCAGTGTTTTTTTTCTTTGATACATCTTTAATATCTCTAGTAAAAAAATATTCTTAATTAGCCTGAAAGTGATCATAATTCTTTCCAATCCCTTTGACACTTACATTAGTAAATTGAAAATAAGAGCAGAAATTGGCTGACATTTAATGATGATGAGGACATATTATCATCTACATGAATTATTCTTGCTTTATACTTTTCAACTGTTACAAAGTAATATCTTCACTTTGCAAGAAGGTACCTCACATTTTCCACTAACAAATAATCGGTTGAGCTTTTCTCAACTTGTAGTTTGTACATGCCTTTTTCATGTTTGCTTAATGTTTAGGTTTGTAGATACCTAAAAAGGGTTTTTTCATCTTTAATATCTCTATTAGGTTTGTAGATACCTAATAGTTTAGAATTTTTTTTTGGGTGGATGTAACTTGTTGTCGGTGTTGACGCAAGTCGCAAAAATTAGTGTTTAAAAGGCCTAATTTTCTTTGATTTATCAAGGTCCATTTTCTTGTTATTGTTGCATTATCAAATTGGTATTAAGAGTTTTTTTTCATCATAGGTGTTTGGTTTTATTGTTCATGCAAACTAAAAAAGTTAAATTTATCTATGGTTAGTAGTTTCATCAGTTTCCTTTATTCACTTAATGCTAATCGTTCCTTTAGTTTTGTAGGGAGTAGAGTTCAAGCTTTTTTTTCTGTTATATATATATATATATATATATATATATATATATATATATATATATATATATATATATATATATATATATATATATATATATATTGTTAATAGTTAATCATGCCTGTTTCTAAATGTTTAGATTATTAATGGACCTGAAGTATTGAGCAAATACGTTGGAGAAACAGAAAAAAATGTGAGGGATTTATTTGCTGATGCAGAACAGGACCAAAGGGCACGAGGTAAAGAACCAACTTTTTAATACCATAAATGAATTTGATGGCAATAATACTGTCTTTTATGTTATGGTTCTTCTCTTTTGATTTGCGTTCAGGTGATCAGAGTGACTTGCATGTCATCATATTTGATGAAATTGATGCTATTTGTAAGGTATGAGCAAAGTGAAATATCCTTATAATAATTTTTTGACCTGTTTGGGCAATTTTATGAAAAAGCACTTTTTAAAGTTCCAAAATAGCATAAACAAGTGAAATTGTTACCTCCTTCCCCCATTTAAAGGTTGTCTTTTAAACTATAATTAATATTTCAATATGACATTCTCATAGCTTGTTTTTTTTTTTTTTGGGATTCTTTTGAATCTTATGATGTTTGTGCTCATTCTTTGTGAAGGTTGGCCGTGAACTGATGATCTATAGTTCTTTATTCCCAACTTTATTTTTTAACTTAGGATCAAGCAGAACTAAGGATACTAATTCTTATGAAATAGTGAATGTTAATAGCTTAAATTTATAATTGCAACTATACAATTTTTTTTTCTCAAATAGCTGCTCCTGAAATTAAACTTCTTGCTGCCTATTTTATGTTTCTGGTAATGGTCTCCAATATCCATTTTAAATGAACTTATCCTGTTTGATATCATAAGTATTATCAGAAACTCTGTCTATCACTTTTCCAATGGACATGCTCTTCTCACTTGAATTCTTGTAGTTCCATATCATGTATAAGACTTGTTTTCACCTATCAATGATTAACATTGGTTGTCCTGGTTATTGAATTTTGCCATTAATGTTCCCTTTGTGTTCTGGTTTTCTTGAATTTTATCTTCCAAAGTATTTGCTATTCAATTCATTAGTCTCACAACTTTGCTTCAATTATTTGTTTGTGGCATTCAATTTTGTTGTTCTCATTTATTTTCTTAAAAACGAGCAAACAAATGAGATAAGAATCCCAAGATTGACCACTACTTATGGAAGGAGAGTGAGCATGAAATTAATTTTCCCTCCCTTCTCATTGCACATACTTGATTCTTTTCATGAAATGGTTGACCTCATGTTCATTTTCTTGGGAATTATAATATTGTTGATGTTGATCTTGCAATCTTAATTTAGGGCTTTGTTGATGATAGTCTTGTCTTTCTCTTGCTTCAATGATGTTTCTTAACACTGCTCCCAAAGTTGGGATTAGCATAATGTTGATGATTTATGAATATTACTTTATTTTCATACTTTTTGCTTTGAATTTCACATCTAATTTGATCTTTTTTTAAGTATTCTTCACAAATGATCACACTACTTTTCAAATTTTCATTTTCTTAGTAAGACTATTATTTTTCCCTTGACAGTCTAGAGGGTCAACACGGGATGACACTGGTGTTCATGATGGTATTGTGAATCAGTTGCTGACTAAGGTAATATTTCATAAGCTCTATTATATTAAGAATAGTTAGAATATCATTTTCTTGAACAATCTCATAGGCTAACTGTTTGCTTTATAGATTGATGGAGTTGAGGCTTTAAACAATGTCCTCCTCATTGGAATGACCAACAGAAAAGATTTATTGGATGAAGCATTATTAAGGTATGCCACTATCCACATAGACTGGGTTGTTTATTTGAACATTACACTTGTTAAATTGAAAGGCCTATTAGAGCTTGGATTCACTTGTGGCAAAAAAACAGTGCATTCACCTTCTTAAAATGAGGATCAAATTCCCAAAATCCATTATTAAAAAAATCTCCAAAACTATTATAAATAAAATTGTACTTTGAAAATTTTACACGGTATGCTAACCTTGATATTTACACATTTTAAAAATATAGCAATATTTGTTACATAGAAATTTTGAAAAGCCTTATTCCTTCGTTAAATTATATATAATAACTAGAAATAACAACATTTTGCTTTTTCCCTTGAAAAGTAGAAATTTAAATAGCATTAGAATTGATTGCATGTATTTGTGTTGAATAACTATGATTTAATTATATAGAATTAATAATCACACTTAAAAGATGGCAAATTTAAATACTACTTAAACTATGCAAAACATTTTAAAAGAGGACGCAAAAAATCCTAGATTGATGAAATAGACAAAATGACGTATAAAAAGTGAAAAACAATTTCATCAAACTTCCTATGATTGAGAAAATGATCATCCAATGCTTTTACACCTCAATCTCTAGTGTTATTCATTTAAAAAAAAATTCTCACTTACCTAGTGTCATGTGCACATCAATGGATTTGTGTTGTTTTTAGGTTTCTTTGATTTATTATATTAAATAATCTGCGGCTTATTTTGAGATTTATTGTATAAAAATAGTTGTAGATTTTGATAGATAGAAACATGCTATTTCTTTCGTCATTTGTTAATTATTTTTTATATTTTATTTTTGAAAGTTATTTAATCTACATTAATATATAGGCCTGGGAGATTGGAGGTTCTTGTTGAGATCAACCTTCCTGATGAAAATGGACGTCTCCAAATCCTACAAATCCACACGAATAAAATGAAAGAAAACTCATTTCTAGCTGCAGATGTAAATCTTCAAGAGCTTGGTATGTCCATCAATGGTTATATTTGGTTATATTTGAGTCATAATAGTAAACTTATTTACTACATGTGTTGTTTTAATTTGTTTTGTTTGTCTAATAGGTTGTGATAAAGAGGAAATAATATCTTAAAATAGCTTTTAGTAGAAAGCATGATGCTAATTATTATTTTTTAACGCTAGATATGTTGATGTTAAAATTATTGTTCTCTCTTATAACCATCTTCATTGACCTAATATCTACAATTTGGCATTCTAATTAAGAGATGAACTTTATATTCCATCGCCCTTAAATAATTTTGAACTTTCAAGTAATTTTGGAGCTATTCTTCCTCTATCGTGTTACATATTATTTTTATGACATTGTTTTTTTCTGCTTCCTTTTCTCATCTTTCTACCTTAGTTATTTTCTCCATCTTCAGTTTTATATTTGTCTTGAATTTTAAATGGATTTGAGTTATCTTCAATTTTAATAGGATATAAGAGATTCAAATGCTGTTCATTTTTTTATTATCAAATAACAACCATTGTAACCTTGTTTATAGAAATAGAGTTTATTAATTCAAAAATAGTTTAATATTTTTATATAAATAGGTTTTGAAAACTATATCGGCTATTTGAAATAAGCAAATCCTAAAAGTTAAATGCATTGAAATTGAAACACAATCCTAGAACTAAAATTAAATTCTAAAACATTCTATGAATAAATTAAATTTTTTATGCTTGACTTGTATTGCATCAACTCTCTTGGGGCTAATAAAGTACTTGAGAATCATGTGGAATAGTAGAAGTTTTCTCTTAGAAATCTAGTTTTCATGGAGGTAGTGGTGGTGAATCCAATTAAAGAATATCTATAATAATATCAATTTGTATAAAAAATATGATAATTCAATAAAAAAAAATAATGTTCAAGTGAAATATTCTGCCTTAATACTTAAAAACAAAATTTATACTTCCCTCATAAAAAATTATTGAGGGTGATAAATTCAAGAATAAATTTAGTTTATAAAGTGCTAATGTCATGTTGAGAATATTATTAAGATTCATTCTTAAGTGATTTTAGCTGGTAAGGGTGTGGCATGTGTCTTCTAACCAATGATTTTGATGTCAAATGACATCATAGGTAAATGATTATTACGAGAAGCCTCTGATCTAGAGGTTTTGTCACAAAATATCAACATGAAATTATAGTTATGGCCAGAGTCTGTATGTTCTCTAATGCCTAAAAACTTTGAGTAATGAATTATAGGATATACTTGATAGGCCATTAAAAGAGAAGCATAATACTAAGTTAAGTGTGGCAGAGATGAGGATGCTTAGGTGGATGAGTGGCTTTACCCTTAGAGATATGATACAAAATGAGCATATACGTGAAAAGGTTGGAGTAGCTCCAATAAAAGATAAGATAAGAGATAGTCGCCTTAGATGGTTTGGTCACATAAAACGGAGGCCTTCCAATGACCTGGTTAAGAGAGTAGAGGTATTAGATTTGACTTATGTTAAGAGAGGTAGAGGCATACCTAAAAAGACTTGGTTAGAAAATATTAGGAATGACCTTTCTTTATTATATTTAAATGAGAATTTGACCTTTAATAGGACACAATGGAGAAAAAGGATTTATGTAGTCGACCCCACATAGTGAGATAAAGACTTGATGTTGTTGTTGTTACTTGATAGGGCATAAAGCTCTCTGTTAGTTATAGTCGACTTAAATTTATCTTCTTAGACAAACATTCACCCTATGCTTAAAAGGTTCCCTTGAATGAAGTAATCCATAAATGCTAACAAGGATCCTCAGGTTAGATTGGGTTGACCATCTCCTTTGACTAAATATATTATGGATCATAACAATTTGGGATGACAAAATCATAAGAACTTGATTGGGTTCCATCATCATTAGGGGTGTCAATATTTGACCCGACCCGAAAACCCGACTCGAACCCGACCCAAAAATTTCGAGTCTTGGGTCTACCCGAACCCGAAATGGGTCGGGTTCGGGTTTAATATTTCGACCCGTTTCAAAAATTGGGTCGGGTTCGGGTTAACCCTTTGACCCGAAATTGACATGATTTTGACCCCATTATGACCCGAAAACCCGATTTTGACCCGTCAACCCGAGATTGACCCGATTTTGATCCGTTTTTGACCCGAAAAAGAGGAGATATACCCGTTTTTTACTCGAATAATAACAAATTTTTATTAAAAACGGGTCATTCGGGTCGGGTCGGGTTGACCCGGACCCGAAGCGGGTCGGGTTCAGGGCAGGAAAACTGACCCGTTTTCAAAAATGAACCCGACCCGTGACCCGAAATTGACACCCCTAATCATCATTCCCCCTAACATCCACCATAATTGCAAGATGATTAAATTTAAATTTCAATATCAAAATTGTAGCTACTATCAGTTTGATATTTAACGTTTATCTAATAACTAAACTTAATTGAAAGTGCTCCCTTGTTATCAGGAAAGGGTAAATAAACATAGGGGCTTGCGTCTATAGGAAGCTTGGAATCAAATCGTAATAACCTTGCAAAATTAGGGCAAAATCTTTGGGTGATATTTTATTTTAAATCTAATATGTCTTATGAAATTTTGACCTAGTACATTCTTTCAAACTCTCCCAAATAGATATGTTGGGACATGAATTTTTGGATCATCAACCCAATAATTCATTAGCATCATCAACTAGTATTATAAGAAGGCTAATTCCATCTTTTAAAATGCAAAAGCAAACATTTGAATTTATCATTTCCTTTTCATTCTCCTAAATATATGATATTTATTTGTAAGGAATTATACCTATGATGGTTTATGCTTTACTTAGATAATTGAAATAACATGGTGCGTACATTATTCATTGCAATATAAAAGATCATTTGCACGAGTGAGATAAATCTTGTGAATTATTTTTGATATAACCTTGCATACATGATACATATCTTTTGCCTATAAAAGAGTAAAAATTATAAACATTTCAATTATGACAAAGAAAACTTTATGCCAATCTACAAATGAGATTATCCACATTACAACATCTTGGGTTATAAGATAAAATGATCCAACCCTAAGACCTTTATCTCTTCAATTCCTATCCAATCTATAAATCAGACATATAATTCAGCACATAACTTAAGCCATACAACTAACTAATCACTCCTACCAATCATCTAGATATCCTCTAAAATCTCATCTTAAACAAAACTTATGCATCAATTTTAATATCATGATTATTAACACACACACACACACGCACGCACACGCACGCGCACACACACACACATATATTTAAATATATATTTTTATGTTCAACACTTTATTTAACTTTCACTTAACAAAGATTACACATAATCCATAGGGTATTATAAAATGCCCAAAATAGTCCCTCGACTATTAGCAAGCGCACAATAAAGCCTCAACATTTTATATTGTATCAATTTAGTTCCTCGACTATTGAAGATTGATCCAATTTGTTCTGAGAGATGAAAGTAGTAGTTCAGTTAACACTAGAATTAAATGTGAGTGGTTTTAGGTAGTGTGAGTATATGTGAGAGTACATTGTTTATGTAGCTTTATTTTGTCATTTAATATGTTGTAATAAATACAAAATCAAAATAAAAGTTAACCTACTAAATAATAAGTGTTAATAATTAATAAATTTTTTTATTTTTTACGTAAAATCTAATTGACAAATCATATAAAACTCCAAAACCCTTATTATAGAAAATATTTTCATTGATTAAAAATTTTCGAAATCCTTGCCACAAAAATAATGTCATTTGATACGAAACAAGTTTACTAATGAAAAGCAAAGTTTAAATTTTTTTTCTTAAATGCCCAAACCCCCCTCTACGTCATGAAAAAAGAGAGATCTATTGAATATTCCATTAAATTTGACAGTTTTTATAATGGAGATATTAAATTGGATCAATTTCAATAATCGATGAAATAAACTAGGACTGTGCGAAACTCAACAATAAGTTGGAAGCTTACTAATAGTCGGAGGACTATTTTGGGCTTATTCCTTATTTAAAAATCCCATATCAATCACTAGAATTCCTTACTTAAAATGATTTATATTAGCATGTCGAGAATCGGGTGTTGATGTCGTGTATCAGACATCATGAGAATAAATGACAATGTTGCCGAGTGTCAAGAATCAATGTTATGTAGTAAGCATCGGGCATTGATGTCAAGAGGACATTTGTTGTCGATGTTGAGAGGGTGTTGGTCGTCGATGTTAAGACGACGCGAACAAAGATGAGCTGTCAAGTTGTGGGTGTAAAAATTGCTAACGTTGAGCATCAATATCAAGATAGTGTCAAACTTGATGTTGAAATGGTTATGTTGTAATAACATCATACTTCGATGTTGTAACAATGCAAACTTCGATGTTGAGATGACATCGGACATAGTCATAATATCAAAGTCGCGTCCCACCAAAGAGAAATGAAAATGAAAATATTCAATGAATGAGGTATTAAGTGCAGACGATTGGTTTGGTTATGTGGATAGGAAATAAAAATTTAGTCTTTATATTTTAAGTCATTGTTAATTATTTTTATATTTATTATTTTGAAAGTTATTTAATCAACATTAATATATGGCCTGGGAGATTGGAGGTTCTTGTTGAGATCAACCTTCCTGATGAAAATGGACGTCTCCAAATCCTACAAACACACGATAAAAATGAAAGAAAACTCATTTCTAGCTGCAGATGTAAATCTTCAGAGCTTGGTATGTCCATCATGGTTATATTTGTTATATTTGAGTCATAATAGTAAACTTATTTACTACATGTGTTTGTTTAATTTGTTTTGTTTGTCTAATAGGTTGTGATAAAGAGGAAATAATATCTTAAATAGCTTTTAGTAGAAGCATGATGCAAATTATTATTTTTTAACGCTAGATATGTTTATGTTAAAATTATTGTTCCTCTTATAACCACTTCATTGACCTAATATCTACAATTTGGCATTCTAATTAAGAGATGAACTTTATATTCCATCGCCCTAAATAATTTGAACTTTCAAGTAATTTTGGAGCTATTCTTCCTCTATCGTGTTACATATTATTTTTATGACATTGTTTTTTTCTGCTTCCTTTTCTCATCTTTCTACCTTAGTTATTTTCTCCTCTTCAGTTTTATATTGTCTTGAATTTTAAATGGATTTGAGTTATCTTCAATTTTAATAGGATATAAGAATTCAAATGCTGTTCATTTTTTATATACAATAACAACCATTGTAACCTTGTTTATAGAAATAGAGTTTATTAATTCAAAAATAGTTTAATATTTTATATAAATAGTTTGAAAACTATATCGGCTATTTGAAATAAGCAAATCCTAAAAGTTAAATGCATTGAAATTGAAACACAATCCTAGAACTAAAATTAAATTCTAAAACATTCTATGAATAAATTAAATTTTTATGCTTGACTTGTATTGCATACCACTCTTGGGGCTAATAAAGTACTTGAGAATCATGTGGAATAGTAGAAGTTTTTCTCTTAGAAATCTAGTTTTCATGGAGGTAGTGGTGGTGAATCCAATTAAAGAATATCAATAATATCAATTGTATAAAAAAAGATATATTCAATAAAAAAAAATAATGTTCAATGTAATATTCTGCCTTAATACTTAAAAACAAAATTTATACTTCCCTCCATAAAAAATTATTGAGGGTGATAAATTCGAAGAATAAATTTAGTTTATAAAGTGCTAATGTCATGTTGAAGAATTATTAAGATTCATTCTAAGTGATTTTAGCTGGTAAGGGTGGGCATGTGTCTTCTAACCAATGATTTTGAGTCAAATGACATCATGGTAAATGATTATTACGAGAAGCCTCTGATCTAGAGGTTTTGTCACAAAATATCAACATGAAATTATAGTTATGGCCAGAGTCTGTATGTTCTCTAATGCCTAAAAACTTTGAGTAATGAATTATAGGATATACTTGAGAAGCATAATACTAAGTTAAGTGTGGCAGAGATGAGGATGCTTAGGTGGATGAGTGGCTTTACCTTAGAGATATGATACAAAATGAGCATATACGTGAAAAGGTTGGAGTAGCTCCATAAAAAGATAAGATAGAGATAGTCGCCTTAGATGGTTTGGTCACATAAAACGGAGGCCTTCCAATGACCTGGTTAAGAGAGTAGAGGTATTAGATTTGACTTATGTAAAGAGAGGTAGAGGCATACCTAAAAAGACTTGGTTAGAAAATATTAGGAATGACCTTTCTTTATTAATATAAATGAATTTGACCTTTAATAGGACACAATGGAGAAAAAGGATTTATGTAGTCGACCCCACTAGTGAGATAAAGACTGATGTTGTTGTTGTTACTTGATAGGGCATAAAGCTCTCTGTTAGTTATAGTCGACTTAAATTTATCTTCTTAGACAAACATTCACCCTATGCTTAAAAGGTTCCCTTGAATGAAGTAATCCATAAATGCTAACAAGGATCCTAGGTTAGATTGGGTTGACCATCCCTTTGACTAAATATATAGGATCATAACAATTTGGGATGACAAAATCATAAGAACTTGATTGGGTTCCATCATCATTAGGGTGTCAATATTTGACCCGACCCGAAAACCCGACTCGAACCCGACCCAAAAATTTCGAGTCTTGGGTCTACCCGAACCCGAAATGGTTCGGGTTCGGTTTTAAATTTCGACCCGTTTCAAAAATTGGGTCGGGTTCGGGTTAACCCTTTGACCCGGATATATTGTTAATAGTTAATCATGCATGTTTCTAAATGTTTAGATTATTAATGGACCTGAAGTATTGAGCAAATACGTTGGAGAAACAGAGAAAAATGTGAGGGATTTATTTGCTGATGCAGAACAGGACCAAAGGGCACGAGGTAAAGAACCAACTTTTTAATACCATAAATGAATTTGATGGCAATAATACTGTCTTTTATGTTATGGTTCTTCTCTTTTGAAACAGGTGATCAAAGTGATTTGCATGTCATCATATTTGATGAAATTGATGCTATTTGTAAGGTATGAGCAAAGTGAAATATCCTTATAATAATTTTTTGACCTCTTTGGGCAATTTTATGAAAAAGCACTTTTTAAAGTTCCAAAATAGCATAAACAAGTGAAATTGTTACCTCCTTCCCCCAATTAAAGGTTGTCTTTTAAACTATAATTCATATTTCAATATGACATTCTCATAGCTTGGTTTTTTTTTTTTTGGGATTCTTTTGAATCTTATGATGTTTGTGCTCATTCTTTGTGAAGGTTGGCCGTGAACTGATGATCTATAGGTCTTTATTCCCAACTTTATTTTTTAACTTAGGATCAAGCAGAACTAAGGATACTAATTCTTTAGAAATAGTGAATGTTAATAGTTTAAATTTATAATTGCAACTATAATTTTTTTTTCTCAAATAGCTGCACCTGCAATTAAACTTCTTGCTGCCTATTTTATGTTTCTGGTAATTGTCTCCAATATCCATTTTAAATGAACTTATCCTGTTTGATATCATATCATACATATTATCAGAAACCCTGTCTATCACTTTTCCAATGGACATGCTCTTCTCACTTGAATTCTTGTAGTTCCATATCATGTATAAGACTTGTTTTCACCTATCAATGATTAACATTGGTTGTCCTGGTTATTGAATTTGCCATTAATGTTCCCTTTGTGTTCGGGTTTTCTTGAATTTTATCTTCCAAAGTATTTGCTATTCAATTCATTAGTCTCACAACTTTGCTTCAATTATTTGTTTGTGGCATTCAATTTTGTTGTTCTCATTTATTTTCTTGAAAACGAGCAAACAAATGAGATAAGAATCCCAAGATTGTCCACTACTTATGAAAGGAGAGTGAGCATGAAATTAATTTTCCCTCCCTTCTCATTGCACATGCTTGATTCTTTTCATGAAATGGTTGACCTCATGTTCATTTTCTTGGGAATTATAATATTGTTGATGTTGATCTTGCAATCTTAATTTAGGGCTTTGTTGATGATGGTCATGTCTTTCTCTTGCTTCAATGAGGATTCTTAACACTGCTCCCAAAGTTGGGATTATCATAATGTTGATGATTTATGAATATTACTTTATTTTCATACTTTTTGCTTTGAATTTCACATGTAATTTGATCTTTTTTTAAGTATTTTTCACAAATGATCACACAACTTTTCAAATTTTCATTTTCTTAGTAAGGCTATTATTTTTCCCTTGACAGTCTAGAGGGTCAACAAGGGATGGTACTGGTGTTCATGATGGTATTGTGAATCAGTTGCTGACTAAGGTAATATTTCATAAGCTCTATTATATTAAGAATAGTTAGAATATCATTTTTTTGAACAATCTCATAGGCTAACTGTTTGCATTATAGATTGATGGAGTTGAGGCTTTAAACAATGTCCTCCTCATTGGAATGACCAACAGAAAAGATTTATTGGATGAAGCATTATTAAGGTATGCCACTATCCACATAGACTGGGTTGCCTATTTGAACATTCCACTTGTTAAATTGAAAGGCCTATTAAAGCTCGGATTCACTTGTGGCAAAAAACAGTGCATTCACCTTCTTAAAATGAGGATCAAATTCCCAATATCCATTATTAAAAAAATCTCCAAAACTATTATAAATAAAATTGTAATTTGAAAATTTTACACAGTATGCTAGCCTTGACATTTACACATTTTAAAAATATAGCAACATTTGTTACATAGAAATTTTGAAAAGCCTTATTCCTTTGTTAAATTATATATAATAACTAGAAATAACAACATTTTCGCGTTTTCCCTTGAAAAGTAGAAATTTAAATAGCATTAGAATTGATTGCATGTATTTGTGTTGAATAACTATGATTTAATTATATAGAATTAATAATCACACTTAAAAGATGGCAAATTAAAATACTACTTAAACTATGCAAAACATTTTAAAAGAGGACGAAAAAAATCCTAGATTGAAGAAATAGACAAAATGACGTATAAAAAGTGAAAAACAATTTCATCAAACTTCCTATGATTGACAAAATGATCATCCAATGCTTTTACACCTCAATCTCTAGTGTTATTCATTTTAAAACAAAATGCTCACTTACCTAGTGTCATGTGCACATCAATGGATTTGTGTTGTTTTTAGGTTTCTTTGATTTATTATATTAAATAATATGTGGCTTATTTTGAGATTTATTGTATCAAAATAGTTGTAGATTTTGATAGATAGAAACATGCTATTTCTTTCATCATTTGTTAATTATTTTATTTTATTTTATTTTTGAAAGTTATTTAATCTACATTAATATATAGGCCTGGGAGATTGGAGGTTCTTGTTGAGATCAACCTTCCTGATGAAAATGGACGTCTCCAAATCCTACAAATCCACACGAATAAAATGAAAGAAAACTCATTTCTAGCTGCAGATGTAAATCTTCAAGAGCTTGGTATGTCCATCAATGGTTATATTTGGTTATATTTGAGTCATAATAGTAAACTTATTTACTGCATGTGTTGTTTTAATTTGTTTTGTTTGTCTAATAGATTGTGATCAAGAGGAAAGAATATCCTAAAATAACTTTTAGTAGTAAGCATCATGCTAATTATTATTTTTTAATGCTAGATATGTTGATGTTAAAATAATTGTTCTCTCTTATAACCATCTTCATTGACCTAATATCTACAATTTGGCATTCTAATTAAGAGATGAACTATATATTCCATCGCCCTTAAATAATTTTGAACTTTCAAGTAATTTTGGAGCTATTCTTCCTCTACCGTGTTACATATTATTTTTATGACATTGCTTTGTCTCTGCTTCCTTTTCTCATCTTTCTATCGAAGTTATTTTCTCCATCTTCAATTTTATATTTGTCTTGAATTTTAAATGGATTTGAGTTATCTTCAATTTTAATAGGATATAAGAGATTCAAATGCTGTTCATTTTTTTATTATCGAATAACAACCATTGTAACCTTGTTTATAGAAATAGAGTTTATTAATTCAAAAATACTTTAGTATTTTTATATAAATAGGTTTTGAAAATTATATCGGCTATTTGAAATAAGCAAATCCTAAAAGTTAAATGCATTTAAATTGAAACACAATCCTAGAACTAAAATTAAATTCTAAAACATTTTATGAATAAATTATTTTTTTTTATGCTTGACTTGTATTGCATCAACTCTCTTGGGGCTAATAAAGTACTTGAAGAATCATGTGGAATAGTAGAAGTTTTCTCTTAGAAATCTAGTTTTCGTGGAGGTATTGGTGGTCAATCCAATTAAAGAATATCTATAGTAATATCAATTTGTATAAAAAATATGATAATTCAATAAAAAAAATAATGTTCGAGTGAAATATTCTACCTTAATACTTAAAAACAAAATTTATACATCCCTCATAAAAAATTATCGAGGGTGATGAATTCGAGAATAACTTTAGTTTATAAAGTGCTAATGTCATGTTGAGAATATTATTAAGATTCATTCTTAAGTGATTTTAGCTGGTAAGGATGTGGCATGTCTTCTAACCAATGATTTTGATGTCAAATGACATCATAGTTAAATGATTATTACGAGAAGCCTCTGATCTAGAGGTATTGTCACAAAATATCAACATGAAATTATAGTTATGGCCAGAGTCTGTATGTTCTCTAATGCTTAAAAATTTTGAGTAATGAATTATAGGATATACTTGGTAGGCCATTAAAAGAGAAGCATAATACTAAGTTAATAGTGGTAGAGATGAGGATGCACAGGTGGATGAGTGGCTTTACCCTTAGAGATAGGATACAAAATGAGCATATACGTGAAAAGGTTGGAGTAGCTCCAGTAAAAGATAAGATAAGAGAGAGTCGCCTTAGATGGTTTGGTCACATAAAACGGAGGCCTTCCAATGACCCGGTTAAGAGAGTAGAGGTATTAGATTTGACTTGTGTTAAGAGAGGTAGAGGCATACCTAAAAAGACTTGGTTAGAAAATATTAGGAATGACCTTTCTTTATTAGATTTTGACCTTTAATAGGACACAATAGGAAAAGGGATTCATGTAGCCGACCCCACATAGTGGGATAAATGCTTGATGTTGTTGTTGTTGTACTTGATAGGGCATAAAGCTCTCTGTTAGTTATAGTCGACTTGAATTTATCTTCTTAGACAAACATTCACCCTATGCTTAAAAGGTTCCCTTGAATGAAGTAATCCATGAATGCTAACAAGGATCCTCAGGTTAGATTGGGTTGACTATCTCCTTTGACTTAATAGATTATGGATCATAACAATTTGGGATGACAGAATCATAAGAACTTGATTGGGTTCCGTCATCATTCCCCCTAACATCCACCATAATTGCAAGATGATAAAATTTAAATTTCAATATCAAAATTGTTGCTACTATCGGTTTGATATTTAACGTTTATCTAATAACTAAACTTAATTGAAAGTGCTCTCTTGTTATCAGGAAAGGGTAAATAAACATAAGGGCTTGCGTCTATAGGAAGCTTGGAATCAAATCATAATAACCTTGCAAAATTAGGGAAAAATCTTTGGGTGGTATTTTATTTTAAATCTAATACGCCTTATGAAATTTTGAGTCATAATAGTAAACTTATTTACTGCATGTGTTGTTTTAATTTTTGTTTGTCCAATATATTGTGATCAAGAGGAAAGAATATCCTAGAATATCTTTTATTAGTAAGCATCATGGTGATTATTATTTTTGAACGCCAGATATGTTGATGTTAAAATGATTGTTCTCTCTTATAACCATCTTCATTGGCCTAATATCTATAATTTGACATTCTAATTAAGAGATGAACTTTGTATTCCATCGCCCTTAAATAATTTTGAACTCCCAAGTAATTTTGGAGCTATTCTTCCTCTATTGTGTTACATATTGCTTTTATGACATTGCTTTGTCTCTGCTTCCTTTTCTCATCTTTCTACCTAAGTTATTTTCTCCATCTTCAGTTATATATTTGTCTTGAATTTTAAATGGATTTGAGTTGTCTTCAATTTTAATAGGATATAAGAGATTCAAATGTTGTTCATTTTTTATTATCAAATAACAACCATTGTAACCTTATTTTTAGAAATAGAGTTTATTAATTCAAAAATAGTTTAATATTTTTATATAAATAGGTTTTGAAAATTATATTGGCTATTTGAAATAAGCAAATCCTAAAAGTTAAATGCATTTAAATTGAAACACAATCCTAGAATTAAAATTAAATTCTAAAACATTCTATGAATAAATTAAATTTTTTTATGCTTGACTTGTGTTGCATCAACTCTCTTGGGGCTAATAAAGTACTTTACTTGAAGAATCATGTGGAATAGTAGAAGTTTCTCTTAGAAGTCTAGTTTCCATGGAGGTAGTGGTGGTGAATCCAATTAAGGAATATCTATAGTAATATCAATTTTGTATAAAAAATATGATAATTCAATAAAAAAAATAGTGTTCAAGTGAAATATAGTGCCTTAATACTTAAAAAAAAATTTATACATCCCTCGTAAAAAATTATCGAGGTTGATAAATTCGAGAATAACTTTAGTGCATAAAGTGCTAATGTCATGTTGAGAATATTATTAAGATTCATTCTTAAATGATTTTTAGTTCGTAAGGATGTGACATGTGTCATCTAACCATTGATTTTGATGTCAAATGACATCATAAGTAAATGATTATTACGAGAAGCCTCTGATCTAGAGATTTTGTCACAAAATAGCAACATGAAATTATAGTTATGTCCAGAGCCTGTATGTTCTCTAATGCCTAAAAACCTTGAGTAATGAATTAAATGATATACTTGATAGGGCATAAATCTCTTTGTTAGCTATGGTCGACTTGAATTTGTCTTCTTAGACAAACATTCACCCTATGCTTAAAAGGTTCCCTTGAATGAAGTAATCCATGAATGCTGAAAAGGATCCTCGGGTTAGATTTGGTTGACTATCTCCTTTGATTAAATAGATTATGGATCATAACAATTTTGGATGACAGAATCATAAGAACTTGATTGGGTTCCGTCATCATTCCCCGCTAACATCCACCATAATTGCAAGATGATAAAATTTAAATTTCAATATTAAAATTGTTGTTATTATTGGTTTGATATTTAACGTTTATCTAATAACTAAACTTAATTGAAAGTACTCTCTTGTTATCAGGAAAGGGTAAATAAACATAGGGGCTTGCGTCTATAGGAAACTTGTAATCAAATCATAATAATCTTACAAAATTAGGGCAAAATCTTTGGGTGATATCTTATTTTAAATCTGACATGCCTTATGAAATTTTACCCTACTATATTCTTTCAAACTCTCCCAAATAGATATGTTGGGACATGAATTTTTGGAGCCCACTTTTATATCATCCATTTACTCCATAAGGGACTTTATTGAAGAACATTTATCATCTAATGAGTATATCATAATATAAACTATAAAATATAGTAGCTCAAAGGAAAATGAAGCATTATGCATTTTAGTATCATTAAACTATGAAGAAGCTTATCTTTCCTCTTTTAATAATAATAATGATTAGAAATATTATTTAGAGGTGAGAGTTATTAACAGTAATTGAATAATATCATTCAATGTAGCGTTAATGACATGAATTTGAGTTGAAACTTATCATATCATTGCTTATTTCTTAATGCATCCCTTTGAGAATTATCTTTTAAACATAAACATACCTCGCAACATGTTGATAGATCCTCCATTGGTACAAGTAAGCATCGGGCATTGATGTCGAGAATCGGGTGTTGATGTCGTGTATCAGACATCATGAGAATAAATGACAATGTTGCCGAGTGTCAAGCATCAATGTTATGTAGTAAGCATCGGGCATTGATGTCAAGAGGACATTTGTTGTCGATGTTGAGAGGGTGTTGGTCGTCGATGTTAAGACGATGCGAACAAAGATGAGCTGTCAAGGGTGTTGGTCGTCAATGTTATGTAGTGAGCATCGGGCATAATATCAAAGTTGCGTCCCACCAAAGAGAAATAAAAATATTCAATGAATGAGGTATTAAGTGCGGACGATTGGTTTGGTTATGTGGATAGGAAATAAAAATTTAGTCTTTATATTTTAAATAAATAAAAAGTTTAAATACAAGAAATTATATTATTTAAAAAATTCATATAATATTTAAGACACGCGTGCCCAATTTGTATTTAATATTTTTTTAATTGGACACATTTTTGATTTGTCGGTCACGTGTCGTGTTGGACAGTGGTGGAGCCAGAAATTTTTGGGGGGGGAGGGCTAAATTAAAATAGTTCTTTTTTCCATCTAATTTGGAAGGTTAGAATACATTAAAATAGTTTTGTTTGTATCTCATTATCGGATCCAAAAGGAGAATGCAAATAACATGGTCGTTAGTGCTTATAAAACATAAATATCTGCCACGAGCTGTATTTGTTTAAGTGCGAGAGAGGTGCGAAAGAGAAAACGAAAGCTTTACTCGAGTTCGTGAGTCATGAGAGAGAAGCAAAGGGGGAAAATTAACCATTGATGTTTTTCATGTGTCAAAAAAAAAATCTTGGTGGCTTCTTTGGATTAATAAATAATTTTAAAAGGAAGAACTATAAAAATTAGAGTTTGTTTCCTCATTGGCGAACTTGTTAATATGTTAAGCCACTAAAACAATCAGCTTTAAGCCCCTTTAGGATTTTAGTTTTAGATTTAGCCACTAAAATAATAATTTCTCGTTTTTTATTATGTATCTAAGAGTGAAGCCACTTATCCACCTAAGCATCCTCATATATGCAACACTTAATTTTATGTTTCTCTTTTAACGACCAACATTATGCGCCCTAAAGCATTGCAAGTTTCACCACCATCTTATAGAATTTTCCCTTTACGTTTGGGCGGTACTTTTCTATCACACATCAAGCTTGATGAATTCCTCCGCTTCAAACATTCAACTTAAATTCTACTAATAATGTCCTTATCTATTTCACCATCACTTTGAGCAATAGACCCGATATGTCTAAATTTGTACTCTTGTTAATGATTTAATCATCCAAAGTCAATCCCCCCACTAGATTTATTACTATTAAAATTTCACTCCATGCATTCGGTTTTAGATCTACTCGAAACGAAGTCCTTTAGACTCTAAGGTTGACCTCCATAATTCAAGTTTACTTTCAACTACCTCTCTAGTCTTTATCAACAAGAAAAATATCATCAGCAAAAAACATACATCTGGGTACATCGTCTTGCAAATGTCTACTTGTCTAGTAAGTACATCCATATCTAAAGAAAAAAGATATGGTCTTAAAAGAAATCCTTAATGTAATCCAGCTAATTAAGGAAAATATTTGGCCAAACCATCTTGTGTTTAAATACAAGTGATAGCTTATGTATATATATCCTTAACGACTTTAATATAAGCACGTGCCCCCTAGCCCCCCTCCCTCCTCCTATGGTGCTTGATAGGTGTCGGACATTGCACGCCTCTTTGAGGAGAAGTTTCGATGCATCATAGGCTGCCACTAGTGCTACTCCAACTTTTTCGCGTATATACTTGTTTTGCATTCTGTATCTAAGAGTGAAGCCACTTATCCACCTAAGCATCCTCATCTATGCAACACTTAACTTAATTTTATGTTTCTCTTTTAACGGCCAACATTATGAACCCTAAAGCATTGCAAGTCTCACCACCATCTTATAGAATTTTCCTTTTACGTTTGGGCGGTACTTTTCTATCACACGACAAGCTTGATGAATTCCTTCGCTTCAACCATTCAACTTAAATTCTACTAATAATATCCTCATCTATTTAACCATCTGATAGGAAATACTCGTTTGCACAAGTAAACCTAACCCAAATCAAGTACCTAAGCAAAGAAACTGCTGTCCGCAGCAAGAACACAGCCCAAACAGTGGAAAACGGAGAGAAAACTCAATGGAAATTCGTAGGAAAACAAAGCAAACACTTTTATTTCAATAGTAGATAAAAGCACTTGCAAGATACAATCTTCCTTCAATTCGAGAGGAAGGAAGCACTCTCCACGATCTCCGGCAAAGCCAAGAGCCCAAGAACAAACCTAGATCTCCCAAGAAATTCAAAATCAAGATAATCCCCCCTTTTTCTCCTAACCTCCTAATTAACCCTAAAGGAGTTTTACAAAATGTCTAAACAGCCCCTCGCATTCAAAATTTCCCTCCCAAAATTCTTCCCTGGCCCCCGTCAGCTTCGCTCCCTCCACTCGGTTCCGCCTGCTTCGTTCGGTTCCGTCGCGAGTAGACCCGGACCGGTCCAGGTTGGACCGGTCCAGCCGGCCCCTCCTGGGCCGGCGTAACACCATCACTTTGAGCAATAGACCCGAGATGTCTAAATTTGTACTCTTATTAATAATTTAATCACCCAAAGTCGCAATCCCCCCACTAGATTTATTACTATTAAAATTTCACTCCATGCATTCGATTTTAGATCTACTCAAACGAAGTCGTTTAGACTCTAAGGTTGACCTCCATAATTAAAGTTTACTTTCAACTCCGTCTCTAGTCTTTATCAACAAGAAGAATATCATCAGCAAAAAGCATACACCAGGGTACATCCTCTTGCAAATGTCTAGTAAGTACATCCATGTCTAAAGAAAAAAGATATGGGCTTAAAACCGATCCTTAATGTAATCCAACTAATTAAGGAAAATATTTGGCCAAACCATCTTGTGTTTGAATACAAGTAATAGCTTATGTATATATATCCTTAATGACTTTAATATAAGCATAATTAACTCATTTTCTAAAACTCTCCAGAGCACTTCCCTTGGAACTTTATTATAAGCTTTCTCTAAATCAATAAATATCATATGGAGATCCTCCTCATTCTCTCTATACTTCTCCATCAAACATATTAATAAATGTATAGCTTTCATAGTAGACCTACCCAGCATGAATCCAAATTGATTTTGAGAAACATTAGTATCATCGTAACATATGCTCAATAACTCTATCTCATAGTTTTAAAGTATGACACATTAACTTAATTCCTCTATAATTCGTACACTCATGTGCATCACCTTTATTCTTAAAAATAGGAAGCAACACACTCCACTCATTTGACATCTTTTTAGTCTTCAAAATTATATTAAAATTTTTCATAAGCCTAAAAATTCCTTCCTCCCCTATAAGCATTTTCACACATCAATTGAAATATCATCAGGTCCAACAACTTTTCAACCCTTCATTTTCTTTAAAGCCTCTAACTTTGGTTTTACTAATATGTCGATAAAAGCACAAATCTCTATTTTCATTTAGGGTGCTAAGGTAACTAAAGTCAATCATATTCTTATAATCTTCATTGAAAAGTTTGCCAAAATATCTAATAAAAACATTTTTTGATCTTCATCCTTAATACACTTCACTTGAACTAAATACTTCTATATCTCTACATGACTAATTTCTACATATATATTTCGCCTTCCTTAGTATCTAATATATTATATAAATCATTACAAGCTAAATTCTTTGCATCATATATTGTTTTCTTAGACTCCTTGTAGGTATCTTTATATATTTTTCAATTTTCTAAGCTTTTACATCTAAACCAAATTTTATGTCAAAACTTTTTATTTTTTATCTTTTCTTACTCATTTTGATTCCAGCACAAACTATTTTGACGATTATGAGTTTTTTTTATACCCCAAGCACATCCTTTTGCAACATTCTTAATATCACTAGTTTTTTTTTGACATAACATTAGCTTTCTCATGCACAAACAAAATCATAAGATTTTAAATATCTCTCAAAAATTTTTTGTTTGTGTTCTTTAAATGCTCCTATTTAATCCTAAAATAATATTTTATTTTATTTTTCATATTCCACTCAATCTTAAAGTCCAAAACTAATAACACTTACAATATATTTTATGTATTTCATTTATATTATTTTATTCATGAAAAAATAAATTTTGGATAAATATTTTATCAATAGATTTTCTTTTAAAGTTATGTTTTTTTATATAAATTGTAATAAATCATTTATTTTAAATAATTTGTTATTTCAATTTAAGTGGCTTGATCATATATAAAAATTATTCATAAAAATTATATGATAATTTATCATTCGTGTTTATCAATTAAATACATCATTTTTATGATCTTCATAATAGGAATGAAGGACAAATATGATTCATAAAGTGATGCGGGCAAAAAATATAGGGGTGCCTATACTCATTGCCCAGAAATGGGTACAAACACAGACGACACGAAACAAGCAACTTGAAAAGGAAATTAGGATGAGAAGGACGAGCAAACTCTTACATTCCAAATCTAAGACAAACTTAGAAATAAAAACTTACAACTCTTTAAAATTTAAACGACTAGCAAACAAGACGACACCCTAAAATTGCTTCACAATTAGAAGAGGGATACATGTGGAGTGGCACTTGCGGAGAGACGAAAGAGATTAGAAGCCGAGACGAAAGGTTGGAAAGAGCTCGCAAGATTTCTGGAGGGATGAGAAAGAAGACGGACAAAGCTCGCAAGCTTTTCCAATAACGCGCAGGTTAGATTCCAAAAATCACATAACATTCAACTTTTTCAGACATTACAAGCCCCTCATATTTATAGGTATGAAAGGGGAATTCCAAAAGACACTAAATTGAATTCCCATAGGAATTCTAAACATCACAAACATTAAAACCCAATTGCTTTTCACGGAAAAACAGCCCAAGCCCAAGAACCGAAGGAGCCACCACGGGAGCCAAGGAGGCCGCACATAACCAAGGCGCCAAAGCCACGAGAAAACTCCCAGGCTCGAAAAACCAGCAGCCGGACGGAAATCCAAGAGGCAAGGCACGGAAAATCGCAGCCCATGGTGGAAGCCAAGGAGCCACCATATGGGAAACAACATTTCTTGGAATTCTAAAAGCCGGTTTGGAATTCCAAGTGACAACCATAATTAAAAACATAAAAGCAATAAAAATTATGTTAATAAAAAGATAACTATGAACTAAAATGTTATCTAATAATGAGCTAACCCTTAGTTCAATAAGTGAACTAAAGACCAGATCATAAATGAGCTAAAATTTCAGCTTAAATTTGATTGAGCTTGTAGACTCAAGGGAAGCCAAAAATCAAATTATTTTGGGCTTGAGTTGACCCCCCCTTTGTCTACATCATAAAGTCGACCAAAATATTTGGAATAAGGCTAATGATTATAATGATCAAATGAGAATTGTGTGGAATTTTATTTTCCCTCAACCTTTTTTTGTAATGTTATGAGGAATTGATTTTGGGTGTTTTGAGTCATTTATTATTTGCTAGGTTTAATATGTTCATTATTTTTTTATTTTAAAATTCTCGAAAGACATTAAAATCATTAATAGAAATATTATTGTTTATGAAAAAGTCATAATTTATGAATTTTAGAAGTAACATGCAGCAAATACATGAATGTTGATGGTCACTCCTTCTCAGCTTAGTTTTAATTAGCATCACATTCAACTATCTTAGATGAATTTAACAAAGATTGTTGCATAGCATGTCAAATCCTCATCCCTTACCATCCAAGTCAACGATTGAGCGAACATGTCTACTTCTGGATGCTAAAAATTATTTATTCTTGACTTGTATTGAGCAGGCAAAAAAAAAAAAACCATTCACTAGTTTGTTTTATACATTGTTACCAATTTCCAAACGTCTTCTCCATTTATGATATTTAATTGATTAATATGTAATCACATGTTTACTGACATAGAATGGCTTTTATTGTCTTTGTTGGTTCTCATTTTGAAGAAGTTTTAGAACTATAGAAATAAAGTTTCTTTGATGGCAAGGTAGCATGATAAAAAACTAAAATAAACGTCCCTTCATCCCTTAACAACGGTGATTTGTTTGTTTTTTTGTTTGATTTTGTTGTCCATTTGTTTTTCCTATTTGTTTTCTAAGATCATTGTAGTGGATGAATTTGGATTATTATATTGGAACAAATTTTTTGCAAAAAGGCTATTGTATTATTGGAAAAAAAAAGGAAGGTTTGCTGACTTTTTATCGTCTTTTAATCTTGAATACACAGCTGCAAGGACAAGGAATTATAGCGGAGCTGAACTAGAAGGTGTTGTGAAAAGTGCTGTTTCATTTGCCTACTATAGACAAATAAACATGGATGATCTCACTAAACCATTAGATGAAGAAAATATAAAAATTACCATGAACGATTTTTTGAATGGCCTTCAAGAAATTATCCCTTCATTTGGTGCTTCCACAGACGATCTTCAACGGTGCAGGTATCACTTATTTTGTAATACTTTTGTATGTTTAAATGGGAAGTATATGTGAAATATATAAGAGCTTTCCAAGTATATATTAACTTGCTTATTTGGATTTGATAACACATGTCATATATATTAGTATGTCTGTGTTAGTGGATCGGTTCAATTGAATAGGTCCAACCGGTTCTAACAAGATTGGTCTACTTTAACAAAACTCAAGTCACCCATAGTTGGGTGAGTCTGACGGTAACAACATCCACTTTTATTTCAAAAGAAACCCATGCTGATTTAGAATTTAAATGTTATATATGAGAATAAGATATTGATATCAGAAGAATTTTAATAATGAAGTATACTACATCTTAAATTTCATGATATGTTGGGTCCTCATGTCCTTATCCTTTATATTTTATATAATAAAGAAAATTGGAGAGAGAAACTAAAAAGTAGATGGGCCAGAAGAATGCTTCATTTTGAATTGTCATTCTTTTATGTTTAGATTTAAAATTTTAGAAAACAAAGAGAAATAACTTATCCATGAATTTGAAATTTAAAATTCTTGGATAAGATATTTTCTCTCCCTTTTTAAAAATTTGATATCTAAAAATAAAAGAACATAAATTCAATAGTGGTCACTCAAAGCGTGACGGATCTAATAAATTCATTTTGATTTATTTTTAAAAGAGTTGCATTGGAGTTTTCCACTCATATTTTTTCCAGCATATTTTATTTTTTACATCAAATGCATGACACGAATTTTAAGTACATTTGTTCAAGACAGTAGGTCTAATATTTCATATAAATTTAGTAAGCTATTCTGTTTATGAATTTTAGTTTTAAAAATTTATTCATAATTTGTTAAATAGACAGGGATAAATTGATGAAGAAGAACACAAACACACTCACATACATATAAAGCACACTATTTTAATATAAATTTAGTAAGCTATTCTGTTTATGAATTTTAGTTTTAAAAATTTATTCATAATTTGTTAAATAGACAGGGATAAATTGATGAAGAAGAACACAAACACACTCACATACATATAAAGCACACTATTTTAATGCCTTTTTTAATTAGGGTTTGTATTTGAATAAGTTATATGTCAAGATCATAAAGAAGTGTGGCTTGAGTGCCCGATTTAGTTTTTAATCCACAAAGTGATTATGGGGATTTCTATCTTGTGTTCGTGTGCGTTTCTCATGTTGGTTTGTATGGTTCATAAGTTTCACCAAATCCCGTTAAAAGCAAGACCTGCTAGGAATGATTTAACCTATTTCAATATATTAAGAAGTCATGCATACATCAATTTTTTATTTCACTCATCTGCAAATCATAGGAAAAGCACATTGGAATTTATAAAAATCATTCAGTAGTGGACACTCAAAGCTTGGCGGAGCTAATAAATTCTTTTTTATTTATTTTTAATAGAGTTGCATTGGAGTTTTTTTACTTTTTTTTTTGCCTGTATATTTTATTTTTTTATATCAAAAGCATGACAAAAATTTCGAGTACATGTATTTAAGACAGTAGATTTATAATATTTCATAAAAATTTTCTATGTTATTCTATCTATGAATTTTAGTTTTAAAAATCTATTCATAATTTGTTAAGTTGTGCGTCAATATCATCAAATAGAGTGGCTTGAGTGCTCAATTAGATTTTTAATTTACAAAGTGATTATGGGGATGTCTTATCAGCCCTTGGATTGCAGGGTTTTTATCTTGTGTGTGTCTCATGTACGAGCATATGGTTTATAAGTTTCACCAAATTCCATTAAAAGTAAGACTTGCAAGGAATGAGTAAACCTATTTCAATATATTAAGAAGTCATGCATACACCAATCTTTGGTTTCACTTATCTACAAAATCATAACAAATTAGGGTAGAACCTAGTTCTTAAGGTACATAAATTGGTTGTCTGAATTCTATGTAATGCACTTATATCCATGGTCTTTGAGAGGATGGGATGCTTCATATTTACTATAGGCCTATATTATATTTTCTTTATCTGTAGCCTTAATTATCTCCACTTTTTAGATATTTTGATGTGCAAGCCTTTTACTAATATGAAGTTCAAAAAATTCTGAAAAATATTTTGTATTTATTAAGATTTTTTTTGAAAGTGGTGCCTTTTTGTTTAGCACATGAAAGTACTTCCATTTGCAATATTGACACATGTAACTCTCTAATAGTAAGATATATATTTTATTTTCTTAATGATCATATCTAATCTATGAATTGAAACATGTTACAGATTTAATGGAATGATTGACTGTGGTGAAAGACATAAGCACGTATATGAAAGAACCATGCTTCTTGTAAGGAAAGTTAAAAAGAGCAAGCGTGGCCAGCTATTTACTTGTCTCCTAGAGGGTCCTCAGGGAAGGTATAAGCATCCTCATTTGCAATGATAGTTCTTTGTTAAATTTTTTTTCCTAAAATTTTATTCTTTGACAGTGGTAAGACAGCAATAGCAGCAACTATTGGTATTGATAGTGATTTTCCTTATGTCAAAATTGTAAGTTCATTTTGCTGTATAACACCTTAGAGGTTTTCTAGATTATAAACCAACTAATTTTACCACAGGTCTCACCTGCGTTGATGAGAGGTCTAAACGAGAGCAGTATATTTGCAAAAATTGTTCAGGTTTGTTTACTTTCAATGTTATGAATTTAGAAATCAGTTAAAAAGCTTGCTAATTTTCTAATCCTAGTATTTTTTATTCAGTTGATGAGTGATTTCACTCTTAGAGATAGAATGCGAAACAAGTATATATGTGACAAGGTTGGAATAGCTTCGATGACATATAATATTAGATGAGTCACCTTAGATGGTTTTGTCACATAAAACTTCAGCCTTATGATGATTTGATTAGGAGAGTAGATGTATTGAATTTGACTTGTTTTAAAAAGGTAGATGTAGGCCTAAAAAGACTTGGTTAGAAAATATTAGGAATTACCTTTTTTAGTTGATATAAATGAATTTCCTTTTTTAGTTGATATAAATGAGAATTTGACTTTTAACAGCATATAATGAAGAAAAAAGATTCTTGTAGCCGAACCCCCCATAGTGGCATAAAGAATTGTTTTTGTTGTTAGTGTTATTTCTTGGATAACAAGTTTCAAATAGTTTGGTCTTCTGGTCAATCTATATTTTGAACATATTCTATTCAAAATTCACTCATTTATTTCCTTTTTGCTCAAGTTCTTTGTCAAGTTTTTTAGATTTAAGATTTTTTTTTCCTTATGTAGGTTTTTGAGGATGCGTATAAATCTCAATTGAGTATCGTTATTCTTGATGACATTGAAAGGTAGCTCTTGAACCTTGCATTTTGATTCAATATCTTATATAGTTTCTACTTATTTTATTTTCAATATGCTTTAAAATTTATTAATGATAACTTTCATTAAGGAATGTTTTTTTTTCTCCTTAATCAATGTACACGATGGTATACCTTGCTTATGTTGCTTCAAAAGTATGTTCAATGTACTTAATGGTATTATATCTATTTCAAGTTGCTAAATGATATAATGTATTTCTTAGGTTGTTGGGTTATTTTGCCGTTGGTCCCCAGTTTTCAAATTTGATTGCACAAACATTGCTGGTCTATCTAAAAAGTCCTCCTCCAAAGGTTTGTGATCCTTATACAAATTCTTTCTTTTGCTAAATGAATTGAGAAATTGTATTCATGAACTGGTAGGATCTTTTGTTTATTATTATTATTATTATTATTTACAGCAGCAGCTACAAATATGCATCATTTTACATTAATTTG
Organism: Dendrobium nobile; assembly: GCA_022539455.1. Lineage (NCBI taxonomy): Eukaryota > Viridiplantae > Streptophyta > Magnoliopsida > Asparagales > Orchidaceae > Dendrobium > Dendrobium nobile. Next base: position 47,836,738 of record CM039722.1, read on the forward strand.
ATCATTTGTATTTGTCTTTTATTCATACTTCAATGACTTTACGTCCTTTGAGCAAGTAATATTTTTCTAGGATAGTTTAATTGTTTTATGTACTTGATAATTTTTTTATTCCATTTTTTCTTTCCTTAACCATTTACTTTCGTTGTTTTATGTGTAGAGTTATAATGCATATATAATTTTATTGTTTCATATTGATTTTGATTCCTTCACTATTTTATATTAAGGATAAAGGGAATTTTTTTGTTAATTGTTTTACAGGGAAACAATATACTTGTTATTGGAACTACAAGTAAGGTGAAATTTCTCGAGTCTATTGAAGTGTACAGTGCCTTTTCTGATGCTTATCATGTCCCGGCATTGGCCAAGGCAGAGGCCATAAAGGTATTTTTTGCTTACAAAGTTATTTGGAGCTAAATTAGACTAGCTAATTCTGGATTTTATCAACACTGTATAATCATTTCTTTGTTATTTAAATAGCATTATTTTGGGCAAATTTTTGTGCTTGCGTCTCGTTAGAATAATAGTTATTTTAACTTTTCTTTAACCTCTTTGAGATGATGTTAGGAATGCTTATTAAGGGTAATGTTGTTAACTACTTGTTCTAGATGTGAGTTTGATCGTGGTTTAAGGGTGTTTTAGAGCCATTTGTTCCCATCTTGTTGGACGTCATGCGTAGATATAGTCATGCTCAATATTATCTCGATTTGATTTAGGCAAGGCTTACATGCTCGTTGTTCAAGCTGAGCCCAATTTAAGCCAAAAACAATAATCCTTCAAATAAAAATTCTCAATCTTTTAAGGGAAATTCTATTTGTACCATATTTTCTAGTGACACCCGAAATTAAGAGTATAAATATTCTTACAAACATGGATCAAACGCATGTCTTGTCATTTTCTTGATGTTTAGCCATATTCTTTTTGAGGAATTAATTAATTTACCTCTAATAATAGTTATTCATTACTAAAGTTGGAGTGTCATTCATGATAAAAATTATTAATGATTTAGCTTAAAATTTTCCTAAATTGTCCAAAATTACAGCTAGAAGCTCCATCAAACTTCAAAAATATTAAAATTGATTTCATAACATTGGAAAATGGTTTTAGGGAGCCAAAAAATGTCGTAGAAAACATATTCAAGCCCCAAATTGGGCCCAAATCCACATTGGCATGTCAAATCGGGCACAAGCTGTTTGTGTCTATGAATATTACACATGTCGGAGTGTGCCCCTGAGGCGCACACTTATTAAATTTTTTTTTTTAAACTAAAACATTTAAATTCCACTTGAATATTTTCACTTTCCTCGAGTTGGCGACATAAAAACTCTATAGTTTTTATGAGCTTCTATTATTTTAGTGCATAGTTTTTTTTTTTTTTCACAATGTTAATGCACAAAAGTCTCACTTTATCGCTGCAAATTTTCTTACACGCATCAATATTAAATTTTTACTTTACTTTGTTAAGTTTATCATTATGCTAACAATTTCAACTAAACGTTGAAAATGCTTTCACACCCTTTTCTTCTCAATCTCTTGACTATTATAATATTGTTTAGTCATCATTTTGCATGAAATCCTCTCATAAGATGGCCTTTGACTTTATTAACATTTTAAATATTTCTAGTCGTAGGCGGCGAACTGTGAAGGATGATAATAGAACATGTACTCTCCTCCTACAAGTGCACATTCATATGAGTCATGACACGTTATTTATTGAACTAAAAATAACCTAATTTGTGAGCATAAATAAATGAAATGAGTTGGATTATAATTGTTTCATTCATCTAGCTTTTCATATTTCTAAAAAAGAGTTCAAATTCAATTAATTAATAATATTTGAGATAAATTTTAATCATTCAATGCATGCATTAGTTCATTTACAACCATAATTTATATATATTGAATCTTTAATTTAGATGTACAAATATTGTTATTGATGTATTTCTCTATACAGGTGCTAGAACAACTCAATGTTTTTGCAAAGGATGATATCGATGTTGCTGCTGAAGCATTAGACGGGGTGAGCTTTGTTTTTTAAATTGTTTCTTATGCAATATTTTGGCTAGACACTTTTTGAAACTTCAAAGTCATAGTAATAATAAATCTCTATTATTTTACCACCTTAAATTCTACCTCTTCTTGAATCTGTTTGAAACTCATTGCATTTAGCAATTCTACAAAGTGTATTTGTACATAAACGTTCAAAGTAATTCTCATTTAGATGATATAGATAAAGCTTTAATGTTCATTGTTTATAGATTGATTGACCCTCAACACATTCTCTATTTTTCAGATGTCATTAAAGAAGTTATATGCATTGGTACAAAAGGCGGTCATCGGGGAGGAGGAAGGAAATTCAGAAGCTATTTGGTCAGGAAAAAAGAAGATTTATATAAATTACTTTTTTGATATATTGAGTGATAATGTATCAATTCTCTAATGTTTTTCCTTCACTTTTTCACCTAGATATGAGCATAAAAAATGCATCTTTTATTTGTTAAAAAATATTTTTTGATTTACTTTAAATTTAATTATTTAAATAACTATTGTATGCATTTGACATATTTATATATTTTATGCAAGCAATTGAAGCTCTAATTTGTAAAATGCCACTTAGGTTGCAGTTTTTTTTTTATTGTTTATTACAATGCGTAGAATATTTTGAAAATATTGATTCCAACTTTTATTTATTTATTATAAAATAAAATGTATGAGAATAATCTTTGGCATGTCCACTTGCATAAGTTGGTGGAATTTCACCTTATAATTTATAATAAATATCAAAAAATTATCTTGATTGGGCACGAATCTCAAGGCAGAATCAAGTTAGAAATTTAAAAAATTAAATTGGAAACCATATAAACTCTGATTTCAGCAAACTTACACTTGAACTAAACATCTCGAAAATATGAACCCAATGACACCAAATTCGACTCACTCCGAGCCTAAATGAGTTCAAATGTAAGACTCGGAGCATATTTGGAAGGTTCAATCCGTAATTTGGATTATCAAATGGTTTTCAAATATAACATGCTTATAGTTGAATCGAGCAGCTCGACGAGAAGAATCCAACGAGCCTAAGATCGTCAAATTTGGATATCATTAAGATATTCAAATGCCCAATGAATGGTCCATGATCGAGAGAATCAACATCGGCCGTTCATTCAAAACACTAACAATTTACCCTTGAGTTTACTCCTATTTATTGGCCATGCCACTCTAAGAAACTATAAATAGACCTCTCATTTCTCATGAAAGGGGCTCGAAGCAAGGAGGGAAAGAAAAAAGGAGAGGAAGAGATTTCTCTTGCCACCAAGCTCCTCCTCGCAACATACTGGCCACTGACCGACACCAGACTTCCGCCTGTTGTTGGGCTTCTGCTCGTCGCTAGACTTTCGTGGGACTTCTACCCAACGCCAAACTTCTCCTCGTCGTCGGACTTCTGCCGGTCGCCAAACTTCTGCCTGACACCGGACTTTCATCGAACTTCTAGCCGACGACTAACTTCTGCTCGTCGCCGGACTTCCGTCGGTCGCCGAACTTCTACCCGTCGCCAGACTTTCATTGAACTTCTACTCGACGCCTAACTTCAGCCTGTTGTTGGACTTCTGCTCGTTGTCAGACTTCTACCCATCGTCGGACTTCTACTTGACGCTGAACTTTCACCCGTCGCAGGACTTTCATTGGACTTCTACCCGATATCGGACTTCTATACGTCGTCGGATTTCTACCCAACGCTGGACTACCACCGGTCAACAGATTTCTTAATATATTGAAATAGGTTTACTCATTCATAACAGTCTTACTTTTAATGAAATTTGGTGAAACTTATGAACCATATGCACCTAAATGAGACATGCACACAAAATAGAACCCTGCAATCCAAGGGCTGATAAGACATATCCCCATAATCACTTTGTGGATTAAAAATCCAACTGAGCACTCAAGCCACTCTTTTTTTATGATCTTGAGATACAACTTATTCATATACAAATCATACTAGGGGTGCAAATGAGTCGAGTCGAGCTCGAGCCAGGGGTTGTTCGAGTCTAGCTCGACTGCCAGATACCGAGCTCGAGCTCGACCCGTTTCGCTGTCGAGTGGCTCGTCGAGCTCAAAATATCGTCGCGTACTCACGCCTGTCGTCGGTGCGTTCGTTGCATGTTCGAGCTCGAAACTGTGTTCGAGCTCGAAACTATGTTCGAGCTCGACTCGTCGAGCCTATTATTGAGTCGAGTCCGAGCCGGCTTGACTCGGTTGCACCCCTAAACCATACTTATAAAAGTCATTGAAATAGTGTGTTTTATATGTATGTGAGGGTGTTTGTGTTTTTTTTTTTTTTGATCAAACAGAACTTATATTATAAAGCCACAAGGTTACATCAGTAAGAGACAGCCTACAAAAACAGGCCCAAAATAAAATACAGACTCCAAGACATCAAAACCAAAAGCAGGAAAAATCTATCAAAAGATGGATATAGAGAGCTCAGTGTAAAAAGCCGGGGCTCCCAGCAGCTCAACTTCGTGCAATGACCATCCAGAAAAGTTAAAAAACCAACGGTTGCCGCAAGACAGTCGCTGAGGTGAGGGATCCCGACCACATCATTGCTCCACCGTAAATTCGATAACACTTATCAAACCGAAACAACAAAAAAGATACAAAATTGAAATTTATCTTCTTTTACCACCTCTCTTCCAGAATTTGCCCCGAGAACCACCTTTCTGCGATATCCCACTTACCAAATTAAAATCCTCACCAGGATCAGAAAAAGATTCAGATTCAGAATCGATATCAGACACATTATTCCAGCCAGCAGCATTTGGTTTAAACAGACCACCCGAATGTTTAACAGGAACAGTGACCAGATTTTTCGAATAAAACAGAACATCCTGCTTATCCGAAATAACCACCTGCCCACCGGGATCAGAATCCCCATTCAATACATTACTCTCCACTCTTCCAGACTCCTCCACACCACCAACCACAACAACACCAGTTGGAACAGGATTAACCGAAGCCAAATTAATATTTCCAACCTCTCCCACATTAACAACTGGCACCACCAAAGCATCCGTCAAGACCTCCCGCACAACCGGGAATTCACTGCCAAAGTCCTCCCCAGGTCCACCATTCACAACAAAACCAGGATTACAACCATCCAAACTAACATTAACACCCTTAGCAACAGGGGTTTCCGAACTCACATTAACCAAAGTAACGACGTTTTCATTCTCAGGAGCAGAAATCCCCCCAACATTCACACAAGAATTAGAAAGAGGGACAATTAGAGAAGCAACATTATTCTCAGTTAAAGCCATAGGAACCGAAGGAGAAACACCAACACCAGCTTCATTCCCACTACCAACAATCTTCCTAACACCCAAACTCCCTCCCTCCCCCACCGCAGAGGAAGAAACAAGATGGGGATGAAGAGTTTTGCAACCAGTTTTCAAGTGACCTAAAGAAGAACAATGAGTACAATATTCCGGCAAATCTTCAAAGACAACCGCCTGAACAAAACTTGAATTATCCGGTCCAATCCAGATTTTCTCAGGATAATTTTTAGAAACATCCAGTTCTACCAAAACTCTCGCTACAGATGGTCTAGAGCCAGTAGAAGTCGCGTTATCCGTTTTTAAAGGGTTACCAAAAATTCTACCCAGACCATTCAAGATACGCGAAGCAAAAAGATGCGGCCGAAGATTAGGAAAGGAAATCCAAATAAGAACAACAGGAGATTCAATTTCCACATCTAGAGTATGAGACCACTTAATCATTTTCATGAAACAGTTGTTAACAAAATACGATCGATGGGCAAAGACCCGGCAATAATCTAACTCATTGAAAAATTTAATCAAAACATTTCTTTGATTAAGCACAGTGACAGAAACTTCCCCCTTCAATTTGAGGTTGAAAAAAAATTTCCTAATGGCTTCCAGCGACGGACGATTCAAGGGGAACTTTCCGACCAGAGAAAACGCAAAAGGCGCAGCTAAAGATTCAATTTCCGACTCAGAAATCCACAAAGAAGGCATACCTCTAAAAGTAGAAACCTTAAGATCAGGAAAAACCGCAGTCTTAGAAGACGAACCTGAAAGCGCTTCCTTAAAAGAAAGGGGCGAAGCAACCGGTAAAAAACCAAGGTCTTGGAGACGAGAAGAAGACATTTCAGCGGAAAAACAAAAAACAAAGGGGGAAGAAAAACTATCCGGCTAGACGGACGCCGAGGAGGAGCACGCCAGCGCCGCCAAAAATAACCCGGAAAAACCCCTAGCGCTCATTTTTAAAGACTTGATAGATTTGATTTGAGGGTGTTTGTGTTATTCTTTATCTATTTACCCTGGTCTATTTAACAAATTATGAATAGATTTTTAAAACTAAAATTTTTAGATAGAATAGCATAATAAATTTATATAAAATATTATAAATCTATTATATGAAATACACATATGCTTTTGATGTAAAAATTAAAATATGCTGGAAAAAAAAGAGTAGAAAAGCTCCAATGCAACTCTATTAAAAATAAATCAAAAAGAATTTATTAGCTCCGCCACGCTTTAAGTGGCCACTACTAAATTCATGTTGTTTTATTTTTTAGATATCAAAGTTTAGAAAAGAAGGGAAAATATCTAATCCAAGTATTTTAGATTTTAAATTCTTGGATAAGTTATTTCTCCTCGCTTTTTGAAATTTTAAATCTAAACATAAAAGAATGACAATTCAAAATAAAGCATTCTTATGGCCCATCTACTTTTTGGTTTCTCTCTCCACTTTTCTTTATTACATAATATATAGAGGATTTAGATATTAAGACACAACAAATCTTGAAATTTTAAGAAGTTGTATACTTCATTATTAAAATTGTTGTGATATCAATATCTTATTCTCATATATAATATTTAAATTATAAAATAGCATGAGTTTCTTTTAAAACAAAAGTGGATGTTGCTACCATTAGACTCTCCTAACCATCTATAACTCGAGTTTGGTTGAAGTAAGCCATTCTTGTTAGAACCAGTTGGATCTTCCCCTAACTAAAGTGCGGACAAGTCATAGAGCGAGCGGGCTATCACGTGAATGAGCAAACCAATGCAAATGAAAGCATACAACATCACTCCTTGTTCATATACATATATTTAACCAGTGAAAATATATTTCTAATTTGTTTTTTCCCTACTCATTTTATCCAAAAGTTCATATACAAATGTTTAACCAGTGAAAACATAATTAAATTATATCATATTGTTCAAAATGATAAAATCAATAATATATAAAAAATTATGCGGTGAAAACATGTCAAAACATGATATAAAATATTTTTGACAGATTTAGAAGAAATAAATCCATAAAAATCAAAATCATAAAAAAAGAAGATAATTATAATGAATAAAACAAAATTCATAACAAGAATGGTGGGATAATACAACCCAAAGACCTTTCTCTATCATTTCTCTTATTCTTCTGCTTCAAATTTTTTTCTTGGCCAAGCAACCAAATGAGGGTTTGCTTTGTGAGGCTATATATATTGTTCATGGCCTAGCGTCATATTGCTCACTATATCAATGTCAAAGCTCTCAACTTCAAATTTTTTATATTTTCAAATAAATTTATTTCACATTTCTAAGTCATTACACAAATATTTTCTTCTTCAACTATGTTGAAACTTATAGATAGACCACATTGAGAGTCAAAATACGACTAGTACTTGCCATATGAAGTTCAATTCTAATATTCTGACACAAATCCTATGTTATAAATACCAATAATAACGTCATATGATGTGAGGTGGGCTTGATTTGTGTTTGGAATAAGGACAACGAAATCTCCCCTATGACATAAAAGATTGTAATTGATAGGCCGCAATGAAAAAATTCACTCCATTGATGAATTCATCAGTTAACGTCTTAAGTCCAGGCAACAATTGATTATATATCCAACACCTATAATTCTGAATATCCATAACGCACTTGGGCTAAAGATTGCTATAGTAATACCTAAAAAATTCTTAGAAATTATTTGTTTAGGGTTTAGGAGTAATTGGTGTAATGATTCTTCAAGTACGTACATGTGCTCTATTAGTCCACAAATATCAAACAATATATAAAATAATAGAAAGGGCCTGATAAGAAAGGAGGAAAGAGTTAAAAGGTCATTGAGACCTAGCATGCATTAATAATGTAGAACAATTTTAAGAGAGAGTGGAGTGATTGGTGCTTTCTTTATTCTACAATTTTTAGTGACATGTGTCCTCCCAAATCGTTCAGACCCCTTACAAAGAAATAAGAGCAATGAGATGTTAAATCCATAGAAATATCACCCAATAACTGAAAATCGATCAATATATATACTTCCAACTCAAAATTGATATCTATACTCTAAATTCAAATAAAAAATGGACATTGAAGAAATTTTAAACAAGAAAGAAATTATAGGAAAATCAATCAAATTTTTTCTATTGAGAATTCTAGAAGAGCAACGAAACCTAAACTTTGTTAGCTTGCTAAGTTGGATAATATCGAGAAGACTGGAGAAGATTAGAGATAAGGCAATGAAGAGGAGGTCACCGATGGACTACGAACGAGCTAGAGATGTCATGAAGTTATATGAGTGCATTATGAGCACTTATATGACATAAAAGTAAATAAAGTAAAATACATGACCCTCACTCATTCACTCTGTTCCCTGGTGCACTTACAGAAAAGTAAACATGGCATGCTTTAATTTGCAGAAAGTAAAAAATCAAACCTAGGTGCCCTCTATGCAAAGACACCCGTAATTAAACCACAACAATCCACCAACCTAGCCTAGGCTAAAGTTGGTTGTCCTAGCAAACCATCTAAGTGTGTGAAAAAGGTTGTGTGGCTTTGATAGGTCCTATAAGAATGTATTGTTTGAATTGCATACATTTTTAAGGTTTATCATTAAAGGTTGAAAGGGATTTCAATTAAAGTTTAAGTGATATATATTTGGCTTTTAAATTATTTCAATTTTAAGTGTTAAAGTTATAAATTTAGTTTTAAAGAACTTACATATTGATAACTCCAAAAGTGTAAGGAGTTATTAATTTAGAAGTCCTATATCTTTCAAAATAAACGCTCATTCTCTATGCATGATAGGTGACCATATGAGAGCCTCCAAAATTTATTAGAGAGAGAGGAGAGACCCTGCAAATTAAATGTAATATATTCTCAAGATGGAATCAAATATGTTGCACAAGGTCGATGTATTATTAGTTGTTGGAAGATCCCCCAAAATTTAATGTGTTAGTGCCCTTGTGAAAGGAATCATGCATAACAGGTTATGAAGATCTTTTTGTTATTTAAATATATTAAAGACCTTAGAAATGAAATGCCAAAATGTCCTCCAAAATGGAATCAAGCATTAGGCATGAAGGTCTAAATTCATTTATCCTAAGTTAATTATCAAAATTGATTGATTAAAAATTATTTTAATCAATCAAATTATCAAATTAAATTAGCCTAAATGAATTACCAGCGATTTTCCGGCGGTCCGGACCGCCGGTTTAAAATAACTTATCAACGGTAGTCCAGGCCGCCGTTAAACCGCCGGTTCATATTGATGTCCGGCGGTTTGCCGACGGTTTATGGACCGCCGCTAGTACCAGCTGCTTAACGTACCAAAATCATCGGTTAGGCCGCCGTTAAAAGCCGGCGGTCAAACCGCCGGTAACACCAGCGGTCCATAAACCGCCGGTTAGAACCGCCGGTAATAGGCATTTTTCCTGTAGTGTATAAAACTCTAAAGAAAAATGCTTAATTTCAACTTCAACCTCACTCCATTATTCTCTAAAATGAGCAATTTAATCTTTAACACCCCAACAGATGAAAAAAAGCTTAGTTGATGGCGTGATAATAGAAATCTGAAGAGCAATTTAGGTGACATCAGTTGATATTTGCTTGATAATTGCAAATAAAACAGCAACATAGAAATCTGTATAGCACTCCATTCTAGAATGCTCATCTTTATTTCCTAGAGCTGGAATGTAAGTTCCCCAGAGGAACTTGGGCTAACATCCTTCTGAAATCAACACCAACTTTAAGAAAGTTTCAAAACATTAAATTCATTTGGACTATATGAATCTATTTGTAAAAATACTTATAGTTATTATGAGAAGATTTATTTCTTTTAAATTATGATTATTATAAATGATAGTTTTCTTACAACTATCATATATTAGAAAGTTTAATTAGTTAATAAAAATTATTTTTCATCTTCAAAATTTGTAAAAAAAAATAGCACGAACGATAATATAATAACAATATGAAAGTAAAGCTGTAAAAAAGTTGCCCCAATTGAACCTTTAGTTGCATAGAATTTTTTTGGAACTAGATAAGGTTGTTATATCCGGTGGCTTGATGGAAATAGCGGATTTAAGCCCGAAGTTTTGGGGGCACGTCCCCCGACTAGATTGCCCCCAATAGATTGCTACCTACTGCTTAATTAATCTTATATATGATAATACGAATTACGAAAGTAATAATATTATAATTTAAGTTAATTATAATTAACATAAATAATTAATTACATTATATCAACTAAATTAATTTGTAATTATTTTTTTTCTTTTCCTTTTTTAATTTGTAATTATATTATGACAATGACTATTCTATTCTTATAGTTGCGGGTTTGCTAGTGTTTATTTTTCCAAGGTTCTGAAAACCGGACCGGACAACGAACCGGAAGAAGGAGAGGTTCACGGTTCGACCGGTCGAACCGGGGTCGAACCGGATGATGTAATAAATAATAATATTATTATAAATATTTAATAAAATTAACAAAATATAGAAAGATAATAATCATATAATTTAATATAAATTATTACTAATTTATATTACATATTTAAATTTAATTTATAAATATAAATTATTTAAAAATTCACAAATATAAAATTATAAATATAATATAATTAAATATTTTAATAAAAATTATTTCATTTAGTAACATAAAAAACTTTTGGAGGTGAAAAACAAATAAATTTTTAGAGCTATTAATAAAGAATCCAACTAAAAATATAAAAAATAAATAGATAAAAATAATAAAAAATAAATAGATAAAAAATAAAGATTATCAATTAAAAAAAATTAAATATTATCATCTTAAAAAATAAAAATTATTCATATTATTAAAATTAATTTTCAAATCTTTAAAAAATAATAAGTTGTATGGTACTATGGTGTGAATATGAAACTAAAGAGTAAAGGTGGCTCTTTCCTTGATATGTTTAGTCTCACATCCCTTAGAAGTCATGTTTTGTATAGTGTATATACCTTCTTGTTTTCTCTCATAACAAGAGCTCTTAAGAAATCATGAAGACATGGCATTGATGAATAAAATAATAATATTATCTTTAATTTAATTTAAGTGTTTTATAATAATATTTATATTAATTATTATTAAGTTTAATATTTATTTAATATTAAATATTTATTTAACAAATATTATTCTAAAAACTTGAACCGGCCGGTTTTAAAAAACCGGGACCGGTTCGGTTCATCCCAAAACCGCCCGGTTTAATGCAAGGACGGTTTTCAGACTGGACCGGACCGGTTCGCGGTTGAACCGGTCGGACCGGCCGGTCCGGTCCGGTTTTTAAAGCACTGTATTTTTCCTTTTCTATAGTTGTTCCTTCATTTGCGATATTGCTTAGTGCTTACTTCGTGAGTTTTGAACGAGTCATAGGGGTGTCCATATTTGACACAACCCAAAACCTCATCCTGACTTGACCCAAAAAAATTCAGGTTTGGGTTAACCCGTTTGTCATACGGGTCAAGTTCATGTTCAAAAATGTGACTCGTTTATAAAATTGAGTCGGGTTCAGGTTAACCTGGATACTCGAAATTAACCCGAAGTTGACCCGGGTTTGGGTCCAGGTCCGCTAGCTATCCTTGCTACGGGTCTTGCCTAGCTTAGCCCACTCCGAAGCATCGCACCTCATGTCCTCAACCCTAGCCCTAGCACTCCTCGCTTAAGCCGTCACGTGCCCAGTCGGCAATCTTTGCACCACCCTAGCCCTACCCCCTCCACTGCCTGGCCGCCTTCATGCTTCACCTCTCACGCCGTCATGTGCCCAACCGCCTACGCTACACGACGACAATCACCAATTGGCATGACTGCACGAGGTACCGCCTCACCTAACCTGCCTGGCCAATTAGCACTCCCGCACAAGGGATGGAGGGACATGCGAAATTCAAAAAAGAGTGGGTTGGCGGGTTGTGCCAAGTCAACCCGGTAACCCGCACAGGTCGGGTTAGAGTCAACCCACTTATTTAAACTCGGGTCATTCTGAGTTTGACCCGAATGGAGCCGCAGACCCGTTGAGTTACTATTCATTGTTTATAAAATTAAAATATAACTTTCATCTCTTCACCCTAGTGGTTGTTTGGTAGCCCCCGTAATTTCATTTAATTAGGATTTTGTAAATCCTCTAAATTTAGATTTACGAAATCCGGGGAGGGGGTTTAAATCCTGAATACTATTTGGTAACATTTATGATAAATCTTGTGTGACTGTTTGACTATTCAATTCTGGAAAACGGTTAAGATATTTGACATGCATTTCTTGGATAATTAAGGTAAAATATCAAAAGTTCAAATAAAATACAACAAAATTTTGATAAAAATATAACAATAACGTAGATTAAAGATTAGTTTATTAATTTTAAATAATCTTTTATTTATTTAATATTAATAATTTTTAAAATTATCTAAATTTATAAGAAAGTAATAGTGAAATAATTGTAAAACCTCAAATCCCCGAAATAAACTATTTAAATTGTACATAATCTAATCAACAAATGAATTATTTATTAATTAATAATTTATTAAGTTAATTAACTCATCATTTTTATTTAGATAAATTAAATAAAAATAGTATCAATTATTTAAATTATTATTATTTTATTATGATTTATTTTATTTTATAACTAATGTATATATATCTAGCTTTTTTAATTAAACATTTATAGTTATATCTAATTAAATTTTTTATTGAATTGGAATAAAATTATAATTATCATAATCCAATATCTTTATTAATTATTATTTAGTTAATTAATTAAATCTAATAATTTTCTTTAAAAATAAGTTATAAATAATCTTAATTTACTTGAATTAATGTCTAATTAATTAATAAATATTAATGATTAAGATTACTCATTTTGCACAACTCTCCTTGACCTATTGGTTGAGAGTAAAGGCTTCACGGGAGAAGAAGAAGGCATTTCTTTTTTCCTTTTTCTCGTACAGCGTTGACGCCATCAAATTTGAAAGCTTATGTTGAGAAACGACTTGAACAAGTTAATTTGACTAAGCTCCAAGTAAACTGATGATCGTGGAGAGGCCTTTGAGAGTTGGAAAAAAACGGGGAGGCGGCTAGGGTTTTTCCTCTCTAGTTTCCTCTGCTCTCCTCCTTCTCTCCCCCGCCTCCGGCTCGGCCGGAGGCTCTCTTTATGTCAGCAATCATGGATTCGGACTTCCCTTCACTTGTTGCTTCTCCTGCGAAGCCAGCTAGGTTCACTCCGAAGGATTGGAACTTGGCCTTCGCCCCTCAACCTTCCGTTCCTAAAGTCCTTAATCTCTCTCACTTCCCTTCGGAACCTGAGATCGTTCCTTTCTCTGATGACAAGTTGTCTAAGGGAGGGGAAGACTGGAGTTTTTGCCTTGTTGGTTACTCTATTGGTAGAAGGCCCTACTACGAGGCTTTACTGGGAGCAATCAAGAAAACTTGGCATCTTAAAGGTTCTGTCCAGCTTCTTTCTCTCAGCGAAGGATTTTTTCTTCTTCGTTTCTCCTGTATTGAGGACTACGATTTGGTATGGTCCCGTGGTGTTTGGTTCTTGTTGGGTCGTCCTTTTGTGCTGCAAAAATGGCACCCTAAGTTCAAGCCTAAGCGGGAAAACTTCGATTCAGTTCCCATCTGGGTCAAAATTCATGATCTGCCCCTTGCATGCTGGAATTCAGAAGGGATTTCTAGGATTGCCAGCAAAATAGGTGTTCCGCTGGCTGCTGACAATTTAACCGAGCAAAAGATGAGGCTTACTTTAGCTAGAATCTGTGTCCTTGTGGACTGCAAAGCTACATATCCTGATGAAATCAAAGTGTCGTTGGATGGTGATATTGTTAGCTTGAAAGTCCAGTATGAATGGAGACCTTACCCATGCGAACACTGTAAGTCACTTATGCATATCTCTTCTCTTTGCCCTTCTAAACCGGACACTACAGAAGATGCAGGAAAAGAATTTGTTGCTCCAAAAAACCGTGGTAGGAGTTTCAGTAGGAAAGCTACAAATAGATATCCTTCCACCTCAAAGAACTTATCAAGACCTCCCTTAAATAAAATTCAGACAAATTCTCAGCAATGTGATCCTTCTGATCAACCACCTTCCTCATCAAACAATGTTGCGACTACTTCTAATGTCACTGGGATTCCCCTCCACTATCAACCGCATTCTCCTCCCCCTACGGTTCAAGTTTCTCCTAATCTGGTTACTATACCTGTTCAAAATCAAGTTCCTGTTTTACCTACTAAAGTTTTACTTTCGTCTGGGATACCAAATCTTAACTCTCCTCAAGAGGAGGATGCTTATTCGTCATCCTCAGGTGCTTCGATTATTCCTGGTCTGGTTAAGTCTAAAGAAACCTCTGTAATTTCTCCAAATAAATTTGATGTGTTAACAGAGGAGGAAGAGCAAAATGCGCAAGAGGAGTCCTCTTCGGATTTGGAAGTTATTGGGGGAAGAACTTTCAAACCAAAAAATAATGGGAAATCCATACATAATGAATCAGCATTATCCAGAAAATCTGCGAAGGGGAAGCAGGTCAAAAAACCCCACTCTTCAAAATCAAAATGACCTTGCCTTCCATCGCAGCATGGAACATTCGTGGGTTTAATCGTCCAGATAAAGTCCTCAGCTGCAAGCGTCTTGCTGTTTCTTTTAAATTGGATATGCTTTGTATTTTAGAGAACATAATTAATGTTAACTCTCTTCTCGACCCGTTTTTTGAGATTTCTCACTCAATTTTTCCCAACGAACTGAGTTGTCACAACTTCTCCTTTTCTAATTCGGGTAGGATCTTGTCCTAATAAAGTTAGCTTTCATCCTACTCACATTTCTTCTCAGATCATTTCTGGGAATGTTTCTGTGGCTTCTAATCCCCTATTCCATCTCTCCGTTATCTACGCATCTAATAGCTCAATGGAACGTAAAGACTTATGGGCCACTCTGGATCAAATTGCTCCGGATGATGACACTCCCTGGGCTTTAATGGGGGATTACAACTGTTGTCGTTTTGCATCAGAAAAATTAGGCGGTACTCCTCTTTCTCAATCTGCTCTGTTTGACTTCAACAACATGATTTTCAATAACTGCTTACTGGATCTCCAATCGGTGGGTAGCAAATTTTCCTGGTTTAATCAAAGGGTTGACACTCTTATTCATATCAAATTAGATAGGGTGCTTGTCAATGATAGATGGCTGAGAGAGTTTACACACTCTTACTGCTCCCTTCAAACTCCTTCTTGCTCTGATCATACTCCGGTCATCCTTCATTCTGGTTTGGTATCACAGGTGCGTCACAGATTTCTTTTTAAAAACCATTGGACCGACATTGACAGCTTCTGGTCCCTTCTTCTTAAGGTATTTTCTGAGCAGGTTACTGGTAATCCTCTCTCCCATCTTTGTAATTCTCTCAGATACTTTAAGGTATGTATAAAGAGGGAATCTTGGTCTTCTTCTAATGCGGTTAGTAAATATTTAAATTATTTACATAATTCTCAAAGGGTATTATTGGAGAATTTACATGTTGATCCTTATAATGTTGATTCCAATGCATCCTTAAAAGACATCAATGGAAAAATTGCTAAATTTTCAAGACTGCAAGCTTCTTGGGTTATTTAGAGGGCTAAAGTGAATTGGCTGAAGAACGGGGAAGATAACCTTAAATTTTTATATGGTAAAATTAGATGTAGGAGGGGTAGTTCTAAGTCGATTGTCAATCTTCTTGCCTCCACTCCTGTATCATCTAGAACCGAGGTGGTCTCTTCCATTATTAAGCACTTTCAGGATCTTTATAATCCTTCTCATAATATCTGCTTGAACTGGGATTTATTCCCCATTGGTATAGCTCTACCTGAGACTTATGACAATATACTTATTGCTCATGTCAATGATAAGGAGATTAAAGATGCTGTTTTCATGGGATCTTCCACATCCGCCCCTGGACCAGACGGTTTCAATTTTCATTTCTTCAAAGATTGCTGGCACATTGTGGGTCCTCTGGTTACTAGAGCTATAAAATCCTTTTTTTCTAAAGGTTACATACCTTCTGGGGTGAAATCTACAGCTCTTGCTATTATCCCCAAGCATCATAATGCAACTAATATTTCTAATTACAGGCCTATAGCATTATGTAATGTTTTATACAAAATTATTGCTAATGCTAATGCCTTTAGACTTAAACCTATTATGCCTGTCATTATTGAGAATAATCAATCGGGTTTTGTGGATAATAGAGTTTCCACGGATAATATTCTGTTAGCTAGTGACATACTTGCAACTGCAAATAAAAGGAGAGGGGCAAATTTTTTCTGTGCAAAACTGGATATTAGAAAGGCATTTGATACGGTTTCAAGGAAGTTTGTTCTTGATAGAATGTCTCAAAAGGGATTCCCAAACCTGTTTGTCAATTGGGTAAAACAGTGTATTTCTGAAGTTAATTTCTCTATACTATTGAATGGTGCTTTGGAAGGGTTTTTTTCTTCTTCTGCAGGTTTAAGGCAAGGTTGCCCCCTTAGCCCTTATCTTTTTAGCTTGGTAATAGATGCTTTTTCAAACCTCTTGAAGGGGAGAAACTTCAAAGGTATCACGGTGGAAGGTTACAACCTAACTCATTTATTATATGCGGATGATGTATTACTTTTTGGTGAAGCCTCCTTAGATAACTGCCATAATCTTGCCAATATTCTTACTGATTTTGCTTCAGCTACGGGTCTTAACATTAACTTTGAAAAAAGTTCTATAATGTTTCCCAACCATATCAGGAATCAACAAGATATATGTCACATTCTCTCCATTCACAATGTTTCTACAAAGCTTACTTATCTTGGGATACCTCTGTCATTTAACAGGCTTAAAATAGAGGATTTTCTTCCTCTTATGGACTGTATCAATAAAAAACTGAATGGATGGAAAGCTAACCTGCTCTCATTTGCTGGTAGATTACAATACATTAAGTTTACTATTCAAAACTCTATTGGATACTGGATTAGGGGTTCAATTATGCCAAAAACTATGTGCAAATTTTTTAAAAAAGTTAGTTCCAAATTCTTATTTTTTGGTGACTCAACTATATCTAGGAAACTCCATATGGTTTCCTGGGATGCTGTTTGTCGTCCCAGGAATAAAGGGGGCTTGGGGATTCATTCTATTAATGTCATACAGTTTGCCTATAACTGCTCTGTAATCCTTAGGATGTATAATGGCACCTCTCCCCTATCTATTTGGCTCACTAAGAAGTATTCCTCCCCTTGGCGTCCTCCACCTTCCAATGCTTCCAGATTCTATAAGGCTATTTCTAGAACTGCTCAGGAGGCTAAATCTAGCTTCTCCTTCGTTATTACGTGTAATGCTCCCATTTCTTTTATTTGGGATCACTGGTGTTATAATATGACCCTCAGGGAGTATATGGGAGGTCCGGTTCCGAATGATGACTGTCAATTGGCTTCTCTGTTTCATGACAATAGATGGGAATTTCCGGATTATTTGCCTGTTCAGCTGAGACTATTATTTCATCAATCTTCTGCTTTACAATCTCCTTGTCTTATCTGGAATGGTAATTCTAAATCCAAATTTAAACATTACATTGAGCAGTTTTACAAAGATATTGATTATGTCAACTGGTTTAAGCATGTCTGGCATAAAGGGAATTGTCTAAAACATAGTGTGTTTGTTGGGCTGGCATTGGTAGGTGGTCTTAAAACTGCGGATGCTCTTAATGTTAGGCATATCTCTGTGCCTAGAATTTGTAGTTTATGCCACTCGTTCCATGAAACGGTAAACCACTTATTCTTTGAATGCTCCTACTCCTTTGATGTATTAAATGTTGTAATGCCAAACTCTACTAGGTTACTTCTTAGATCCACCATGCTGCATCTTTTTGCCTGGGTGAATGAGACGTGCAAAGGTGATAAAAATTTGAAATTTTTTTATAAATTCATGGTTTGTTGCACAACTTATTACATTTGGAAAGAGAGAAATGCTAGGAGGTTTGGTGGCAACATGAGCAGTTCTGTTACTGTTGCTTTGGGGATTAAAAGAGTGGTATTTGAGAAGGTTTTAACATGGAGAAATTCATTCTATCTGCTGGAATTGTTATGAATGTGGTTGGCTTCTATGACCAGATTCTTTTATTCTGTCACTGCTGGACGCTGTCTTGCCTCGTATCTGCAGCAGGGGAAGCCGTCCTGGACGATGATGATGCTCCGTTATGCTGCTCCCTTGGACGGCCTCCGGGCAACCAGGGATTCGTGTCCCTATTGTTTTTTCTTCAATTACCTGAGTCCAGGACCACTTGGCTTCGGAGCTGGTTCTCTTTGGTTCTGGTTATTGTTTGCCTGCAAAGACTGTTTGAGATCTTTACTTCTGAAGAGATTGGCATGACTGGGATGAGATGCTTCCAGCGTAATCACACAATGTTCTACTGCGGCTGTTATTTGGGCATTTATTATGCTTCATTCTGTTTCATTTCTGCGGTTATCTTAATGTTTCTATTGTGTTTTTTTGTTAAGATGGCATTTTTTTTATGGCCATTTACTAGTTCTTTCAGTATTATTTTTTTTGGGCTTCTTCAAGCCGGCCATTAATAGCTATAGTGAGTTATTTTATTTCTTGTAACCGTTTTTGATTAATTTATAGGCTTCTACCAAATTTTCCCCAAAAAAAAGAGAGTAAAGGCTTCCAACTAAGAGGTCTATGATTTGAGTCTATATGTATACTTTGTGTGTGTGAGTTTGTCTTAAATGATTGAAATGTTAAAAAAAAAAAAAAATTACTCATTTTAAATAATTCTTCTGAATTTACTATTTCTTTCCGTAGCAAACGCTTTTTCCCTTTATTTCTTTCCGTAGCTCCTTCTTGGCTGTTACTTCGCTCCTAAGTTACAACATTTTGATCGGAAGCAACGACGGGACCTCGCTCGCTGTGAAGGTAACTTTCTCCCTTTCGCGCGCTTCTTCGGCCAAATCCCCTAAATCCGGCGAGTCATTTGAGAAATCCGGGATTTACCACGAGAAGGGGTAATTTTCCGTCCACCGCGGCTTTCATTTACCCTGAGATTTGGTTTTGCATTTTAGGCCGTTTGGCTGGATTTCGCTAAAATCCGCCTCAAATCCAACATAAATACTGCTACCAAACAGCCCCTAAATGCAGCAAACCAAATAACTTTCGCCTCCTTGGACAACGTTTCTTACTGTCGGATCCGAAGTCACACCTTCTCGCCGTTCTTCTGTTGGATCGGAAGTAACGACGACGACTTACTCGTTGCCAAGGTAGCCCGTAAATCCGCCGAACTTCCGGATTTAGTAAATCCGGGATTTATGGCAAAAAGAGGGACACGGAGGATTTAACTCGTGCAGTTTTCTAAATCCTCTTTGATAGGATAACAGCCGCATAGAGTTCTGAATATTTGCCGTTGATTCAACTATTTTTTCTGCTGAATTTCTTGGTAACTTTCTCATGTCCTTCACGCAAAATATTTCAGTGCCAATCTTGCCCGCCCTTGCTACCTCCAGTTCCTCTTTCCCGGCTTTCGCATATGAGGAGAAATCTGGAGCCAGGGTTTGGCCACAATTCGTCCACAATGATCGTTGTAAATACGCCGAGCCAGGAGCTCGCCTTCACCAACTTCGCTTACTGCTCCGCCGGAGATTTCCGGAAGTTTGCGATCCGTGGATCCAACTCTGCTCAGGTTATCGTTGGAGATTCTATAATTCTTCCCCTTGTATATCCTTTATTCGGCCTTTTTTACAATCAGATCCTTCAATTTTTTATCAGTTTCTTTAAATATGTTTCGAATTTGTTCGATTGCTCGTTTAATTTGTTTAATGTTCATTATGCATTTTTTGAGTTAATCCTTAATAAATTCTTACTAGCCATAGCAACGTTAGTGATGGTCAAATTGCTTTGAATTCTGTCCACCGACGACACACAAAAGTATCTGCTGGCGATCAAATATCTATTATCACGTGAGACTTTTTTTATCTTTTCATCATATCTTCATTTGGTTGTTTTTCTCTAGCATTTACTTTACCTCTGTGTTCGTATTTCACATTATGAGATCTCTTTCAGATTTTTTCCACCGGCTAGTTTTTCTCTGGCATTGCTTACTCTTGAGCTGGACTATGTTAAAGCAAAAGCCAATAGAAATGAAGAGGTACAGTCTAATATTGAAATCACATAAGCTGTAAACCGCATAAATGCTAAAGAATAGCCTATGTTTTTCTTTTATTAGTAATGCTCAATGAATGAATTCCATTTTTTATGCTAGCTATCATTTTTCTATTGCAGTTAGATGCTGTTATTCTTGCACAACATCTTCAAAAGAAGTTTAGTAATCAGGTTAGGAATTCCTATTCCTTTTTATTGTGTTCATATTTTTCTTTTATAAATTCCTCAATTGATGATCTTGGATGGTGAACTTTAATATATAGATTTTGACAATAGAATAAATATTCTACATTGCAATTATCTGAGAGTCGTGCAATCATAGTTTTTTTTCCCATCTTTTGAACCTTGCCAGCTTTTTATCTCATCATAATAATTTTTCTAAGTTATGAAGAACTCTCTCTCTCTCACTTTCTCTCTCTCTCTCTCTCTCACACACACATCCACACATGCACATTTCTAGTTTTGTGCAGGCTTAGAGATGCAGATGAAGCTTCGGTTTTATTTTGTTTATTGTCCTCTATGAATCCATCCCATGATAAAAATGTAATATAAGGGTAGATTATTTATATTTTTGTTATTTATGTTAGCTTACAATTTGGTTTCTACTTTTTTAAAATTAAACGGGGATTTACATACTTATTATTGAGTTCTTATATATTACATATATTTCTCTTAATTTTTATAGGTATTTGTATAACGCTTAAATATTTAAATTACATTAAAAGTATCACTACTATTCACTTTTCCAAAGTGAATACACATTTTTAGGCAAATATTTTGATATGATTAAGACATTAAAGTATTATATATATATATATATATATATATATATATATATATATATAAGCTTAGGTATTAAATAAATAAATGCATAAGAATTATGTGATATGCATGTAAATCCTTCAAAATTAAATTGTTGGTCTTCTATGTCAATATCCCACGTGAATTGATGAAATTTTTTTGGTTAATTTTTCTTTTCGTGTCCAACTCTTCTATGTTTATCTTTATCTATCACTTGAACTCTCTGATCAAACAATGCTTAGAGGGTGGCTCCCAACAACCTCACTTTTCTCTCTCCTCTTTTGCTCTCACTAGAAATGCTTATACATGTATTTATATATATAAAGAGAGAGAGAGAGAGGGACGATCTTTTCTCCTTCTAGGAGAATCACATTTCTCCACCCAATTATTTTGTGATGTTATGGAATTCAAATGCAAGTTCAAACTTTCCGTTCTCTAAATTAGTGGCATGCATAATTTCAATATTTTTTAAGATTATTTGATCATCAATTAAATTCATCAAAATTTTTAAAATGAATAGTTTTCATTGCACAAGAACATAATTACACTTACATGGGTTGTTGATGATGTTTATAATATGTTCAATGGTTTTAGTAGTTGATAACATAGGGGAAAAAAAAAAGAATTTTAAGATGTCTTTTTACACAAGCTAGATTAATGTTTAATATATTATGAAAATTGATGTTATTTGATCTACAAGTAATTTTCATGAGTGTGTGTCCGCCTGCACATACATGTATGTGTATGTATAGACATGCATCTCTTTTTGAACTTCTTATCTCAACATAATCCAAGGTTGGGAAAAAGAAGTTATGATTGCATTGCTCTTTCTCTCTCCATATTAGCAAAATGCCGGGCAACTACCAAGTGATATAGTTTCCCAAACCTCGATATACCAAAAAATGTTGTTTTCACTTCCATTCTTTCAAATTGTTTTGCAGCTCCGAAAATTGAAGGGTAACATGTGGAAAATAATAGCTATTAGATAATGAAGGAAATATAATTTATTTCCTAAATTTTAACTAAGGAATATACTTGAGGTGCTCAAGTGCATAAATTAATAATCTTTCCAGTAAATATTTTGGGCTAAATGATGAACTTAAAATTCCATTGCATTCAAGTTTTAAATTTTCCTAAGTAGACTATATTAAATAAATATAATTAAAACAATTTATTTTGTAGCATATGTAGCTTTGCAATAATCTACTCTTAACAAGTTTTGTTAAAGTTGAGTTTAGTGTTTGTTTAGGTTTTTTGTTGAGAAAAGGTGCGGCCATAACACGTCTCACATCTTCTATGCATGTGCCATAATAAACTGTATTTATGTGTGTGCCCATGCCTATGAACACTTGGTAATAAACTTAGCGGCCTTGATGGAATAGATATTGCTAATATTTCACTCTCATAAGATGAGTTTTCTTTTCATAATGAGAATTTGATATGACTTGATGCAAAAAAGAGCTTCAAGTATTGGAGAAATAATGACACGTACTAGAAAACAAGTTAATCCCAAGGGAAACTGCAGAGCTTCAAGTTACGTAGTGGTAAATCTTTAGGATTAAGATGAATGTGAGGGAGTACACTAAGAGATGGTATCAATGATAAAAAAGAGAGTACAAATTATGATGGACTAGATAAGTAGAGAGATTGGTTTATCCTAGACTATGCATGCTATAAACTAAATTACTTTATTTTTTTTTTTTGTAGATAATCTATCTACCAAAAATTTTGAACTTAGAATACGAAGAAATTTTTAGATTAAAAAAATTTCCCTAAGAATGTTATGATCAACTCATCATACTTTTAAAAAATATTCATCTTATTTAAAATTAGTAAAGATATAACTATTTATTCTTTAACACCTCATTTTTCTTGTGCAATGACCAAAGATGGCACGTAGCACCTTTGGAATGAACAATTGTACTGCTTGGGAGCACTTAATGCTTTTGAAAATATTGATCTTTGCTACTATATATTTCCAACTTCGTCCATCTATGCTGCCTTGTTTACCACTGATTTTTTAGCACTTTGCTTCTACCTTTGCCTCATTGAACTTATCATTTTCATTTTGAAGTTTTGATATTCTAGAATATGAAGCTCTTATGACTACAATTGTTATAACTGGTTTTTAATATCACTCCCTATTTCTCCAACTTTTAATATTTTTGCATCATACCATGTCAAATTATTATCATAAAAAATTACCTCATCTTCAACATTTGAAATACTAGCACTTAACTGTCAGGGCAAAATACTTGCCTCTCATCTTTGTGCCTTTAGGCAATGCTTTTTTCAGGCACAAGTAAGCATGCCTATGGCCTCATCTTGACTCACATAAGCACCTAAACAAGGCTCAGTTTGAACTACATTGCTCTCTTTCTCTCTCTCTCACTCTCACACACACACACTTTGCAAGCAATTTTCCCCGTATCACCACATTACTCTCCACCACTCTCCACCCGTTTCAACATTTATTGATCCCACTTTTGTGGCTAATTTCTGTTTGCTTAATGGAGGCTAACAATCAACCTTAGTGATCTATGCAAAGATTAATCCTTAGATGCATTAGTTGGCATTAAGTAGGACCTAACATCATGAACCCACACACAAGTTTTTGATGGTTAATAGGCCGTGATGATTTTAAAATTTTTGACAAAAAATATAGGTTGATGTAAAATTGAAGAACATATAGATAATTTTTTTTCTTCAGGGTTATGCCATTATCAAGCATGTAATTATATTTACCTTTTGATTTTCTTATTATCATGAGTTTTTAAGCTTTTTCTGCTTTACAAATTTGAAGCAATTCTGGAATGCAGGTTATGACAACCGGACAAAAGGTATTGTTTGAATTTCTAGGAACCAATTACATCTTTACTGTTAACCAAGCTTTGGTAGAGGATGAAGAAAAAGCAGATGCTATTGAAAGAGGGATAATTACCAATGACACATATATTGTATTTGAAGCTGCTTCAAGCTCAGGGATAAAGGTTGTATATTTGTATTCTTCACATGACTTGTTCATATTACTATTAGAGAAAAATGTCAAAATGGTCCATAGACTTTGTATAGGGTCATCTTTGTTGTAAACTATAAATGTGTTCAATTTAATCCCTTGATTCCTCAAACATGATCTAGAATAATCTATCTATTAGCTTATTTTAGATCAGGTTTGTGGAGTCAAGAAACTAGTTTAGACATATTTTGGGACTAAAACAATCCCCTATAAGTAGTCCATGGGCCATTTTGACTTGTGCAATTTCTTATGTTTTTTTTATGAAGTTTTGTTTCTATTTTTCTTAACATATTTTAACTTTTTCTGCAACATAATGACAATTCGTTGTAATTATAGTTAACACGACTTCCTTTATGGATCCTCATGCAGATTATTAATCAGCGTGAAGCTGCAAGTAGCAATATTTTCAAGCAGAAAAACTTTGATCTCCAAAAACTTGGAATAGGAGGTCTTGGTGAAGAATTTACTGAGATATTTCGTAGAGCATTTGCTTCTCGCATTTTTCCTCCCCATGTTACAAATAAGTATGTGATTCGAATGCAGCCACTTGAATGCATAATATTGGTATTCTCTTGTGTATTGTGAATGTCATTTACTCTTTCTTATTGTTCTACATGATAGAATGGGCATCAAGCATGTGAAGGGTATGCTGCTTTATGGGCCTCCGGGCACTGGAAAAACACTTATGGCTCGACAAATTGGAAAATTGCTCAATGGAAGGGAACCAAAGGTATGTTTTAACCTCCTTAATTGAATAGTTAAATGGTATTTAGAACTTAAAAATAGTGATAAGCAGACTGGCCTTCCTTTTAAAAAAAGAAAAAGGAGAAGTGCTTTGGCATAACAAAACTATATATATATATATATATATATATATATATATATTATATATATATATATATCTCATGTGGCTGTGTTTATGTTGATACATTTTTAATGTCACAGATTTTTCTTCTTGATTTGATCCACCTAATTGTCCAAGAAAAAACAATCCTAGATTATTTGGAAACTAAAGTCAGGTAGTTGAGAGCATTGCATACTTTGTAGCTTACTAAGTATGAGCAAGGAAATGCTGTATAACTTTTCGTATTCAGCATGTCATCATTATAATATTCACAAGGAAATGCTGTATAACTAAGTATGAGCAAGGAAATTGTAGTTTGAACTATGGGGAGTTCAATTATGTAAACCACCTTAGCATTTTTGTTCTTCTATATTTTTTAAGCATTCATCAAAAAATAACTAGTGCAACACATGATTACCGTTCAGTGTTTTTTTCCTTGATACATCTTTAATATCTCTAGTAAAAAATATTCTTAATTAGCTTGAAAGTGATCATAATTCTTTCCAATCCCTTTGACACTTACATTAGTAAATTGAGAAGAAGTGCAGAAATTGGCTAACATTTAATGATGATGAGGGCATATTATCATCTACATGAATTATTCTTGCTTTATACTTTTCAACTGTTATAAAGTAATATCTTCACTTTGCAAGAAGGTACCTCACATTTTCCACTAACAAATAATCGGTTGAGCTTTTCTCAACTTGTAGTTTGTACATGCCTTTTTCATGTTTGCTTAATGTTTAGGTTTGTAGATACCTAAAAAGGGTTTTTTGTAGCTCCTTGAAATGGTGATTTAGATTTTTTTTTTCGGGTGGATGTAACTTGTTGTCAGTGTTGATGCAAGTCGCAAAAATTAGTGTTTAAACGGCCTATTTTTCTTTGATTTGTCAAGGTCCATTTTGTTGTTATTGTTGCATTACCAAATTGGTATTAAGAGGTTGTTTTTCTTCATCGGTGTTTGGTTTTATTGTTCATGCAGGCTAAAAAAGCTAAATTTATCTATGGTCAGTAGTTTCATTAGTTTCGTTTCTTTAGTTTTGTAGGGAGTCCAGAGTTCAAGCTTTTTTTCTGTTATATATATGTTGATATGTTGATATATTGTTAGTAGTAAATCATGCCCGTTTCTAAATGTTTAGATTATTAATGGACCTGAAGTATTGAGCAAATACGTTGGAGAAACAGAGAAAAATGTGAGGGATTTATTTGCTGATGCAGAACAGGACCAAAGGGCACGAGGTAAAGAACAAACTTTTTAATACCATAAATGAATTCGATAGCAATAATACTGTCTTTTATGTTATGGTTCTTCTCTTTTGATTTGCATTCAGGTGATCAAAGTGACTTGCATGTCATCATATTTGATGAAATTGATGCTATTTGTAAGGTATGAGCAAAGTGAAATATTCTTATAATAATTTTTTGACCTCTTTGGGCAATTTTATGGAAAAGCACTTTTTAAAGTTCCAAAATAGCACAAACGAGTGAATTGTTACCTCCTTCCCCCATTTAAAGGTTGTCTTTTAAAATATAATTCATATTTCAATATGACATTCTCATAGCTTAGCTTTTTTTTGGGATACTTTTGAATCTTATGATGTTTGTGCTCATTCTTTGTGAAGGTAGCCGGGAACATCATAATTTTGTCATGATCTATAGTTCTGTATTCCCAACTTGATTTTTTAACTTAGGATCAAGCAGAACTAAGGATACTAATTCTTATGAAATAGTGAATGTTAATAGTTTAAATTTATAATTGCAACTATAGTTTTTTCCCCCTCAAATAGCTGCACCTGCAACTAAACTTCTTGCTGCCTATTTTATGTTTCTGGTAATTGTCTCCAATATCCATTTTAAATGAACTTATCCTGTTTGCTATCATACATATTATCAGAAACCCTGTCTATCAGTTTTCCAATGGACATGCTCTTCTCACTTGAATTCTTTTAGTGCCATTTCATGTATAAGACTTGTTTACACCTATCAATAATTAACATTGGTTGTCCTGATTATTGAATTTGCCATTAATGTTCCCTTTGTGTTTGGGTTTTCTTGAATTTTATCTTCCAAAGTATTTGCTATTCAATTCATTAGTCTCACAACTGTGCTACCATTATTTGTTTTTGTGGCATTCAATTTTGTTGTTATCATTTAGTTTCTTGAAAACGAGCAAACAAATGAGATAATAATCCCAAGATTGACCACTACTTATGGAATGAGAGTGAGCATGAAATTAATTTTCCCTCCCGTCTCATTGCACATGCTTGATACTTTTCATGAAATTGTTGATCTCATGTTCATTTTCTTGAGAATTATAATATTGTTGATGTTGATCTTGCAATCTTAATTTAGGGCTTTGTTGACGTCTTTGTCTTGCTTCAATGAGGATTCTTAACATTGCTCCCAAAGTTGGGATGAGCCTAATGTTGATGATTTATGAATATTACTTTATTTTCATACTTTTTGCTTTGAATTTCACATGTAATTTAGATCTTTTTTTAAGTATTCTTCACAAATGATCACCCTACTTTTCAAAATTTCATTTTCTTAATAAGGCTATTATTTTTCTCTTGACAGTCTAGAGGGTCAACACGAGATGGTACTGGTGTTCATGACGGTATTGTGAATCAGTTGCTAACTAAGGTAATATTTCACAAGCTCCATTCTATTAAGAATAGTTAGAATATCATTTTCTTGAACAGTCTTATAGGCTAACTGTTTGCATTATAGATTGATGGAGTTGAGGCTTTAAACAATGTCCTCCTCATTGGAATGACCAACAGGAAAGATTTATTGGATGAAGCATTATTAAGGTATGTCACTATCCACATAGACTGGGTTGTCTATTTGAACATTACACTTATTAAATTGAAAGGCCCTATTAAAGCTTGGATTCACTTGTGGCAAAAGGCAGTGCATTCACCTTCTTAAAATAAGGATCAAATTCCCAAAATCCATTATTAAAAAAATCTCAAAAACTATTATAAATAAAATTTTAATTTGAAAATTTTACATGGTACGCTAACCTTGACATTTACAATGTGTGAAGTTAAAAATATAGCAATATTTGTTACATAGAAATTTTGGAAAGCCTTATTCCTTAATTACATTATATATATAAATACTAGAAATAGCAACATTTTCTAATTTTCCCTTGAAAAGTAGAAATTTGAATAACATCATAATTGATTGCTTGTACTTGTGTTGAATAACTATGATTTATGACATGCTACGTATGGAACTGTGAATTATATAGAATTAATAATCACACTTAAAAGATGGCAAATTGAGGATAAGAAGAAGAAAATTTAAATACTACTTAAACTATGCAAAACATTTTTAAAGAGGACGCAAAAAAATCCGAGATTGAAGAAATAGACAAAATGACGTATAAAAAGTGAAAAACAATTTCATCAAACTTCCTATGATTGAGAAAATGATCGACCAATGCTTTTACACCTCAATCTCTAATGTTATTCATTTTAAAACAAAACGCTCACTTAGTGTCATGTGCATAACAATGGATTTGTGTTGTTTTTAGGTTTCTTTGATTTATTAAATTAAATAATATGTGGCTTATTTTGAGATTTATTGCATAAAAATTGTTGTAGATTTTGATAGATAGAAACATGCTATTTCTTTCTTCATTTGTTAATTATTTTTTATATTTTATTTTTGAAAGTTATTTAATCTACATTAATATCTAGGCCTGGGAGATTGGAGGTTCTTGTTGAGATCAACCTTCCTGATGAAAATGGACGTCTCCAAATCCTACAAATCCACACGAATAAAATGAAAGAAAACTCATTTCTAGCTGCAGATGTAAATCTTCAAGAGCTTGGTATGTCCATCAATGGTTATATTTGGTTATATTTGAGTCATAATAGTAAACTTATTTACTGCATGTGTTGTTTTAATTTGTTTTGTTTGTCCAATAGATTGTGATCAAGAGGAAAGAATATCCTAGAATAGCTTTTTTTAGTAAACATCATGGTGATTATTATTTTTGAACCCCAGATATGTTGATGTTAAAATGATTGTTCTCTCTTATAACCATCTTTATTGGCCTAATATCTATAATTTGACATTCTAATTAAGAGATGAACTTTGTATTCCATCGCCCTTAAATAATTTTGAACTCCCAAGTAATTTTGGAGCTATTCTTCCTCTATTGTGTTACATATTGCTTTTATGACATTGATTTGTCTCTGCTTCCTTTCCTCATCTTTCTACGTAAGTTATTTTCTCCATCTTCAGTTTTATATTTGTCTTGAATTTTAAATGGATTTGAAATTTTGAATTATCTTCAATTTTAATAGGATATAAGAGATTCAAATGTTGTTCATTTTTTTATTATCAAATAACAACCATTGTAACCTTATTTATAGAAATAGAGTTTATTAATTCAAAAAATAGTTTAATATTTTTATATGAATAGGTTTTGAAAATTATATTGGCTATTTGAAATAAGCAAATCCTAAAAGTTAAATGCATTTAAATTGAAACACAATCCTAGAATTAAAATTAAATTCTAAAACATTCTATGAATAAATTAATTTTTTTTATGCTTGACTTGTGTTGCATCAACTCTCTTGGGGCTAATAAAGTACTTTACTTGAAGAATCTTGTGGAATAGTAGAAGTTTTCTCTTAGAAGTCTAGTTTCCATGGAGGTGAATGCAATTAAGGAATATCTATAGTAATATCAATTTTGTATAAAAAATATGATAATTCAATTAAAAAAATAGTGTTCAAGTGAAATATACTGCCTTAATACTTAAAAAAAAAAATTTATACATCCCTCGTAAAAAGTTATCGAGGTTGATAAATTCGAGAATAACTTTAGTTCATAAAGTGCTAATGTCATGTTGAGAATATTATTAAGATTCATTCTTAAATGATTTTTAGTTCGTAAGGATGTGACATGTGTCATCTAACCAATGATTTTGATGTCAAATGACATCATAGGTAAATGATTATTACGAGAAGCCTCTGATCTAGAGGTTTTGTCACAAAATAGCAACATGAAATTATAGTTATGTCCAGAGCTTGTATGTTCGCTAATGCCTAAAAACCTTGAGTAATGAATTAAATGATATACTTGATAGGGCATAAATCTCTTTGTTAGTTATGGTCGACTTAAATTTGTCTTCTTAGACAAACATTCACCCTATGCTTAAAAGTTTCCCTTGAATGAAGTAATCCATGAATGCTGGAAAGGATCCTCGGGTTAGATTTGGTTGACTATCTCCTTTGACTAAATAGATTATGGATTATAATAATTTTGGATGACAGAATCATAAGAACTTGATTGGGTTCCGTCATCATTCCCCGCTAACATCCACCATAATTGCAAGATGATAAAATTTAAATTTCAATTTTGAAATTGTTGTTATTATTGGTTTGATATTTAACGTTTATCTAATAACTAAACTTAATTGAAAGTACTCTCTTCTTATCAGGAAAGGGTAAATAAACATAGAGGCTTGCGTCTATAGGAAACTTGTAATCAAATCATAATAACCTTACAAAATTAGGGCAAAATCTTTGGGTGATATCTTATTTTAAATCTAACATGCCTTATGAAATTTTGACCTACTATATTCTTTCAAACTCTCCCAAATAGATATGTTGGGGAATGAATTTTTGGAGCCCACTTTTAGATCATCCATTTACTCCATCAGGGACTTTATTGAAGAACATTTATCATCTAATGAGTATATCATAATATAAACTATAAAATATAGTAGCTCAAAGGAAAATGAAGCATTATGCATTTTAGTCATCATTTAAACTATGAAGAAGCTTAGCTTTCCTCTTTTAATAATAATGATGATTAGAAATATTATTTAGAGGTGAGAGTTTTTAACAGTAATTGAATCATAGCATTCAATGTAGCATTAAAGACATAAATTTGAGTTGAAATTTATCATATCATAGCTTATTTGTTAATGCATCCCTTTGAGAATTATCTTTTAAACATAAACATAACTAGCAACTTATTGATAGATCCCCCATTAGTACAACTAAGTATAGATAATTGAAAGGAATTGAGCTCCCCATCCACCCCCCCCACCGGTCATACATTTTTCTCTATGGTGGGAAAGTTAAAGTCATCAGCCCAATAATTCATTAGCATCACCAACTAGTATTATAAAAGATATTTGTGGCTTCTTTAGATTAATAAATAATTTTAAAAGGAAATACTATAAAAATTAGAGTATGTTTTCTCGTTGACGAACTTGTTGCTCTGTTAAGCCACTAAAACAATCAACTTTAAGCCCCTTTAGGATTTCAGTTTTAGATTTAGCCACTAAAATAATAATATCTCCAAAATCTCTTTTCATCATTCCGTCCACAATGGAAAGTCATTCCTCCCTCTCTCTTTCAATATTTTATCCCATCAATCTTTCTCTCTCTACAGTTAAAATAATAAATTAAAATAGTTCTTTTAGCCGTCTCATTTGGAAGGTTATAATACATTAAAATAGTTTCATTTGTCATCTCATTAGCGGATCCAAAAGGAGAATGCAAATAACATGGCCGTTAGAACTTGGAAAACATAAATATTTGCCATGGGTTGTCTTTGTTTAGGTGCGAAAGAGAAAACAAATCATTGATGTTTTTCATGTGTCCAAAAAAAGATATTTGTGGCTTCTTTAGATCAATGTTTAAAATTGCGTATTCGAGTATTAAGGCGTTTTTCATTCGTGAGGCGAGGCGTAAGCCTCAAAATCAAAAGATTGTATAAACAGAAAATGATAATTTTTTTAATACTAATGAGTGAATAATATAAAATATAAAAAAGCATAATATATGAAGTGAAATCAAAATATCTAAATAATAAGACAACATGAAATATAGTTCAACTCAAAATTCTATCTTTCCCAAATCCAATATTTTTTTCATTAACATATAATTCCAATTATCAAAATTAAATAGTAATGACATATCACATAAGAACTCATAAGATATCAGCACTGTAATCACTAAGGGGTTCTTCATTTGAATCATCATTATGGTGAATTGCTCTCTCCCCTTCCTCCTCTCTTATAGAGACAAATGTCGGACATTTACTTCAAGATTTATGTAAGTTTTAATATATATAGCGTGAGGCGCAAGCCTCATGCCAGTGAGGCGAGGCGGGCTTCAAGGCGGGCCTCAACCAAATTGAGGCGCAAGCCTCATAAAAAGAACTCGAGGCGTAAGCATCGAGGCGTTTTTTACTAGAATTGCGCAAAGGCGAGCCTCATATTGCGCAATTTTAAAACATGCTTTAGATTAATAAATAATTTTAAGAGGAAATACTATAAAAATTAGAGTATGTTTCCTCGTTGACAAACTTGTTGCTCTGTTAAGCCACTAAAACAATCAACTTTAAGCCCCTTTAGGATTTTAGTTTTAGATTTAGCCACTAATATAATAATTTCTCCAAAATCTCTTTTCATCATTCCGTCCACAATGGAAAGTCATTCCTCCCTCTCTCTTTCAATATTTTATCCCATCAGTCTTTCTCTCTCTACAGTTAAAATAATAAATTAAAATAGTTCTTTTAGCCGTCTCATTTGGAAAGTTATAATACATTAAAGGGAAATTTACATACATACCACTTTATAACATCTTATTTACATATCTAACACCCAAAACTTTAATATTACATGCATACCACCCTATATTATTTTAATATCAAATATACCACTCATATTTCTTTCCTACCACTCATATATTTCATTTCTACCACTCATATTTGATATGAAAATGAACTAAGGGTGGTATGTATGTAGTATTAAAGCTTTAAGTGTTAAATATGTAAATAGAGTAGTATAAAGTGGTATGTATGTAAATCTCCCTACATTAAAATAGTTTCATTTGTCATCTCATTAGCGGATCCAAAAGGAGAATGCAAATAACATGGCCGTTAGAACTTAGAAAACATAAATATCTGCCATGGGCTGTCTTTGTTTAGGTGCGAAAGAGAAAACGAAAGCTGTACTCGAGGTCGTGAGTTGTGAGTCATGAGAGAGAAGTAAAGGGGAAAACAAATCATTGATGTTTTTAATGTGTCCAAAAAAAGATATTTGTGGCTTCTTTAGATTAATAAATAATTTTAAAAGGAAATAATATAAAAATTAGAGTATGTTTCCTCGTTGACGAACTTGTTGCTCTGTTAAGCCACTAAAACAATCAACTTTAAGCCCCTTTAGAATTTCAGTTTTAGATTTAGCCACTAAAATAATAATTTCTCATGTTGACCAAAATCTCTTTTCATCATTCCGTCCACAATGGAAAGTCATTCCTCCCTCTCTCTTTCAATATTTTACCTCATCAGTCTTTCTCTCTCTACAGTTGAAGCATTGCATGGTCCGAGTATAAGTTGGATTGAAGATTTGAAATGGAAAAAGCATGTAATAAATAAAAAGAAAGTTGACAAGGGGTTGTACCATAATGGGTGCTTAAGTTATATGTGGGCTTATGCCATTGTTATATATATATATATATATCTAAGAGTGCCCCCTTAACCCCTCCCCCCCATCCGCCCCCTCCGGCCATGGTGTCAGATATGTGTCATACATTGCACGCCTCTTTGAGAAAAAGTTTCGATGCATCATAGACTGCCACTAATGCTACTCCAACTTTTTTGCATATATACTCGTTTTGCATTATGTATCTAAGAGTGAAGCCACTTATCCACTTAAGCATCCTCATCTCTGCAACACTTAACTTAATTTTATGTTTCTCTTTTAACGCCAACATTATGCGCCCTAAAGCATTGCAAGTCTCACCACCATCTTATAGAAATTTCCCTTTACGTTTGGGCGGTACTTTTCTATCACACCAAGCTTAATGAATTCCTCCGCTTCAACCATTCAACTTAAATTCTACTAATAATATCCTCATCTATTTTACCATCACTTTGAGCAATAGACCCAAGATGTCTAAATTTGTACTCTTATTAATGATTTAATCACCCATAGTCACAATCCCCCCACTAGATTTATTACTATTAAAATTTCACTCTATGCATTCGGTTTTAGATATACTCAAACGAAGTCTTTTATATTATTGTTTATAAAAGAGTCATAATTTATGAACTTTAGAAGTAACATGCATCAAATACAAGAATGTTGATGGTCACTCTTTCTCAGCTTAGTTTTAATTAGCATCACATTCAACTCTCCTAGATGAATTTGGCAAAGATTGTTGCATAACATTTCAAATCCTCATCCCTTGCCATCCAAGTCAACGATCGAGCTAACATGTCTACTTATGGCTGCTAAAAGTTATTTATTCTTGACTTGTATTGAGCGGGCAAACAAAGAAAACATCTCTTCTCCATTTATGATATTTAATTGATTAATATGCAATCACATGTTTGCTGGCATATAATGCCTTTCATTGTCTTTGTTGGTTCTCATTTTGAAGAAATGTTAGAACTACATAAATAAAGTTTCTTTGATGGTAAGGTAGAATGATAAAAAACTTAAATAAACATCCCTTCATCCCTTAACAACGGCGATTTATTTGTTTTTTTATTTGATTTTGTTGTCCATTTGTTTTTCCTATTTGTTTTCTAAGATCATTTTAGTTGATGAATTTGGATTATTTTGTTGGAATAAATTTTCTGCAAAAAAAAACTATTGTATTATTGGGAAAAAAAGAGAAAGATTTACTGACTCTTTTATCATTTTTTAATCTTGAATACACAGCTGCAAGGACAAGGAATTATAGCGGAGCTGAACTAGAAGGTGTTGTGAAAAGTGCTGTTTCATTTGCCTACAATAGACAAATAAACATGGATGATCTCACTAAACCATTGGATGAAGAAAATATAAAAGTTACCATGAACGATTTTTTGAATGGTCTTCAAGAAATTAGACCTTCATTTGGTGCTTCCACAGACGATCTCCAACGGTGCAGGTATCACTTATTTTGTAATACTTTTGTATTTTTAGATGGAAAGTATATTATACTCAATGAACTACTATTTTGTCTATGATAGTTTTCTTTATATTTGAAAAGTCATGCATTGCCTAATGTGGAATATATAAGAGCTTTCCAAGTATAAATTAGCTTGTTTATTTGGATTTGATAACACATGTCATATATATTAGTATGTGTCTATGTTAGTGGACCGGTTCAATTGAATAGGACCAGCCGGTTCTAACAAGATTGGTCTACTTTAACAAAACTCAAGTCACCGATAGTTGGGTGAGTCTGACGGTAGCAACATCCACTTTTATTTCAAAAGAAACTCATGATGATTTAGAATTTAAATGTTATATATGAGAAAAAGATATTGATATCAGAAGAATTTTAATAATGAAGTATACTATATCTTAAATTTCAAGATATGTTGTGTCCTCATGTCCTTATCCTTTATATTTTATATAATAAAGAAAACTAATGAGAGAAACTAAAAAGTAGATGGGCCAGAAGAATGCTTCATTTTGAATTGTCATTCTCTTATGTTTAGATTTAAAATTTTAGAAAGTGAGGAGAAATAACTTATCCATTAATTTGAAATCTAAAATTCTTGTATGAGATATTTTCTCTCCCTTTTTAAAAATTTGATATCTAAAAATAAAAGAACATAAATTCAATAGTGGCCACTCAAAGCGTGACGGAACTAATAAATTCATTTTGATTTATTTTTAAAAGAGTTGCATTGGAGTTGTTCACTCATTTTTTTGCCAGCATATTTTATTTTTTACGTCAAATGCATGACACAAATTTTAAGTACATTTGTTCAAGACAGTAGGTCTAATATTTCATATAAATTGAGTAAGCTTTTCTATTTATGAATTTTAGTTTTAAAAAAGTATTCATAATTTGTTAAATAGACATGGATAAATAGATGAAGAAGAATACAAACACACTCACATACATATAAAACACACTATTTTAATGGCTTTTTTAATTAGGGTTTGTATTTGAATAAGTTATATGTCAAGATCATAAAGAAGTGTGGCTTGAGTGCTCGATTTAATTTTTAAGCCACAAAGTGATTATGGGGATATGTCTTATCAGCCCTTGCATTGTAAGATTTTTTTCTTGTGTTCGTGTGCGTTTCTCATGTAGGTTTGTATGGTTCATAAGTTTCACCAAATCCCGTTAAAAGCAGGACATGCTAGGAATGAGTAAACCTATTTCAATATATTAAGAAGTCATGCATACAGCAATTTTTTATTTCACTCATCTGCAAAATCATAGCAAAAGCACATTGGAATTTATAAAAATCATCCGTCACTGGTAAAAATCTATTGAGGATAGAAGATATTAGCTATTATGCATTGCAATGGGATCTCTAATTAGTCGTCATGCTTTTCTTTTACCATGCAGTGCTTACCTTTTTATCTAACGAAGTTAGGAGGTAAGCCAGATAGGCAGATCCTGAATCCTGTTTGTGCTTGTTTGTGCTTGAAGAGATAGGGCAACAAAGGCTATCAAATAAGTTCATCTAGTCTCTTATTTTTAGATCATAAATTAGGGTAGTACCTTGTTTGTAAGGTGCATAAATTGACTGTCTGAATTCTATGTTATGCCGCTTATGTC
Source organism: Dendrobium nobile (assembly GCA_022539455.1). Classification (NCBI taxonomy): domain Eukaryota; kingdom Viridiplantae; phylum Streptophyta; class Magnoliopsida; order Asparagales; family Orchidaceae; genus Dendrobium; species Dendrobium nobile. The sequence goes on from CM039722.1 coordinate 47,873,409, forward strand.
CATGGGCTTTGAGAGGATGGGATGCTTCATATATACTATAGGCCATTGTTATTTTTTCTTTATCTATAGCCTTAATTATCTCCATTTTTTAGGTTTTCTGATGTGCCTTTTACTTATACGAAGTTGAAAAAAATCTGAAAAATATTTTGTATGATTTGTTAAGATAATATTTTGAAAGTGGCGCCTTTTTGTACAGCACATAAAAGGACTTCCATTTGCAACAGTTACATGTAACTCTCTTATAGTAAGATATTTATTTTATTTTCTTAATGCTGAGACTTAATTTATGAATTGAAACATATTGCAGAATTAATGGAATGGTTGATTGTGGTGAAAGACATAGGCACATCTATGAAAGAACCATGCTTCTTGTAGAGCAAGTTAAAGTGAGCAAGCGTTTCCCGCTTGTTACTTGTCTCTTGGAGGGTTATGAGGGAAGGTATAAGCATCCTAATTTGCAATGATAATTTTGTGTTAATTTTTCCTAAAACTTTATGCTTTAACAGTGGTAAAACAGCAATGGCAGCAACCATCGGTATCGATAGTGATTTTCCATATGTTAAAATTGTAAGTTCATTCTGCTATATAACACCTTAGAGGTTTTCTGGATTAAGAACTAATTATTTTTACCACAGGTCTCAGCTGAGTCGATGCTTGATCTAAGCGAGAGCAGTAAATGTGCAAAAATTATCAAGGTTTGTTTCCTTTTAGTATTATGAATTTGGAAGTCCGTTAAAAAACTTGTTTATTTTATAATCCTAGTGTTATTTCTTCGATGGATACTCTTAGATATAAAATGTGAAACATGTATATACATTAAAAGGTTAGAGTAGCTCAAGTGGCAGAAATGATTTAAAAGTCTCCTTAGATGGTTTGGTCACATAAAATAACAATGACTCGATTGGGAGAGTAGATGTATTGGATTTGTCCTATATTAAGAAAGGTAGAGGTAGACCTAAAAAGACTTGATTAGAAAATATTAGAAATCATCTTTTTTATTATATATAAATGAGAATTTTACTCTTAACAAGACAATGGAGAAAAAAGTTTCATGTAGCCGACCCCAAGTAGTGGGATAAATGCTTGTTGTTGTTGGTGGTTGTGGTGGTATTATTTCTTCGGCAACAAGTTTCAAACAATTGGGTTTTTTGGTCAATTTATATTTTGAACCTATTATATTCTAAGTTTACTCGTTTATTTCCTTTATGTTCAAGTTTTTTGCCAATTTTTCTAAATTGAAGAATATTAATTTTTCTTATGTAGGTTTTTGAGGATGCGTACAAGTCTCAATTGAGCATCGTTATTCTTGATGACATTGAAAGGTTGCTTTTGAACCTTGCATTTTGATTGACTATCTTATATGGTTTCTACTTATTTTATTTTCAATATGCTTTACAATTTACAATGATAGCTTTTCTTATGGAAAGTTTCTTCCCACTTAATCAATGTACATGAAGGTATAACTTGCTTATGCTGCTTCAAAAGTATATTCTGTTATAGCAGTATATGCTTTGCAAAACTTTTTGTGTTAGTATTTTTCTATCCATGTTCATTAGACATTATTTGTCTCTCTGAACATATTTAATCTTTTATTTATAATGCCTTTTAACTGCAACATCAACTGTTATCTTATATTTGAGTTAAACAAAACGCTCATTTCTTATCTAGATTGCATGCTATTATATCTATTTCAAGTTGCTGAATCACTTAATTTACTTCATAGGCTGTTGGATTATGTTGCCATTGGTCCTCGCTTTTCAAATTTGATTGCACAAACATTGCGGGTCCTTCTAAAAAGACTTCCTCCAAAGGTTTGTAGTTCTTATACATATTCATTCTTATGGTAAAGAAATTGAGAAATTACATTCATGAATTGGTAGGATATTTTGTTTATTATTTATCATTATTATTTTCAGTAGCAACTGCAAATATGCACCATTTTCCATTAATTTGATTGTGTTTTGTGTCTTTATTCTTACTTTTATGACTTTACGTCATTGGAGTAAGTCATATTTTTCTAGGATACTTTCACTGTTTTCTGTCCTTGACCCTTTACTTTTTTTTAATTCCTTTTTTCTATCCAGCTTGGAGCAAGATGCATAAAAGATTTATCAAGAGTTATCATGCATATATAATTTTATTGTTGTATATTGACCTTCGGTGCCTTCAACTATTTTATATTAAGAATAAAGGAAATTTTATTTGTTAATTTTTTTCAGGGAAAGAATATGCTTGTTATTGGAACTACAAGTGAGGTCGGATTTCTCGAGTCTATTGGATTTTGCAAGGCCTTTTCTGTTACTTATCATGTCCCGACATTGGCCAAGGCAGATGCCGTAAAGGTATTTTTTTATGTAGTTATGTGGAGTTAAATTAGACTGGCTACTTCTATAGTTTATCAACATTGCATAATCATTTCTTTGCTATTTAAATAGCATTATTGTGGGCGAATTTCTTTACTTGTGCCTCGTTAGAACAATAGTTATTTTTAGCTCTTTGAGTTGATTTTAGGAATGCTTATTAAGGGTTATGTTGTTCACTACCTGTTCTAGATGTGATTGCTCGTGGTTTAAGGGTGATTTAGAGCCATTTGCTCCAATCTTTATGGAAGTCATGCCTAGATGTAGACATGCTCAATCTGATCTCGATTTGAGTTAGGCATGGCTTGCTTGCTTATTATTCAAGCTTAGCCCAATATAAGCAAAAAACATTAGTCGCTTTAAAAAAATATGTTACCCAATCTTTTAAGAGAAATTTGTTTTCTTCCATACACAAAAATGCATTGATATATATTTTAGATAGATGCTAATGTATAAGTCTAAATGTATATATGCATGTAAATTTTGATGGAATCTTGAACTAGCGTAATTTGGTCTACACCCAACTCAATTCAAGCTCTATCTGAGCTGTTATTAACTAAATCTTATCAATACAAGATCCATCTGAGCAAAAAAATCTGATACTTTTTTCTAGTGACATCCAAAATTAAGGGAGTAGAAATTCTACGAACTTAAATCAAATGCATGTCTTGCCATTTTCTTGATGTTCTTATATTAATCAATAATTTAACAGGTTTCAAGTTTAAATGAACAAGCAATTCAAAAAATTTGGATTTAGTAACTATTTTATACTAATTAAATAAACATTAATAAAAAAAGATAATAAAATAGTCACATAGAAGTTTTTTTGCAATCATATAGCATAAATAAATATCAATAAACTTGTTCTTTGAAATAGAGAAGTAAGATGGGATTGTATTAAATAGATTCACTAATAATACATTAATTAATTTGAAAATAAAAATAAAAAAGCTTAAAACCAAACATAAATATTTATTTGAATAGGAAGCATTTCTTGGGAAACAAGCTTAAACCAGCTCCTAAAAATAATTACTTCACTTTGATCTCAAGAAGTGGGGAAGTTGATTTGCTATAATTGAGAAAGTCATTAAGAAATTACTTGCTTCAAATTCTATAATGTAATGGAGCAGCATCAATAAAATATAAGCCTTTCTTCTATAAAATCTAATTCTTTTAAACAAAATTTTCAGTTATAATTATATATTAGTTGCATGGTAGAATATTTATTAAAGTGAAAATTCTCCGTTTTAGTGTGCACAAAGATCTACACATGCATAAATAAGAGAAGCGCATAAGAGACACATTGAGTTTATGTGAAAAGGGCTAGTTAAGATAATCCAGTATATATGTGAAGGTTATAAAAGTATGCTCTTCCCTAATTAGAAACTATGGTATTACAAAATATGATTTGTTGGCTTTACCTACTGTGAGTATAGTGGTAAGTATTGGAGAAATAGCAAGGGGTGGCAAATGTATCACTCTATGGCTGTTAAAGTCTGTCGTCAATGTTGTTTGATAGTGGGCTGTAACGATTAGGAGGCTATCGTCGAACATTAGTGTTGGGAGATGGCAGCTAGGCGATGACAGTCATGAGATGTCAATTGGGCGACAATAGTTGTTGGCGGGGATTGGTGGGTAGAACTCTATGTTTCTTTTGATCTTTATGCCATCTCATTTTTTAAATTTTTTTCACGTGAAAACTGGGGTTTATTAATAATTTATTAGATTAATCTCTTGGTTATTTTATTCAAAATCCTCAAACATTTCATTAGACGATCTGTGCTGATTCCTTTAATCATACTAGGTCATTTAAATATTTAGACATCTTAATGACATCGCTGCAAATTTTTCTTGCACGCAATAATATTAAATTTTGTCTTTACTTTCATAAGCTTATTATTATGCTAGCAATTTCAACTAAATTTAAAAACCCTTTCATCCTTTTCTTCTCAATCTCATGAATATTAATATAATTTTGTTTAGTCATCATTTTGCTTGAAATCCATTCATAAGATGAGCTAATTGACTTTATCAACATTTTAAAATTTTCATACTTTATTTAAAAGAAAGGCAACCCATAAAAGTGATCATATTATATGTAATATCTTTAATTTTGGCATGTGCACACTTCCAAATTTGCACTACAACACAACTATCAAATATAGGTGTTAGTTATCTCACAACAACATGCAACTATTATTTCAAAGGTTGTGAAAATCAGATCTGACATAAAACCAGTAGAAGGAGAGATTCAATATCCAACGATTCGGCTAGAGTTGAAACCTGGGATGACGTAAATGTTGACCCCAACATATAAACCATGTGAAAAGAGGCAAAAAAATGTCATTTTGTCAATGCACGCATTGCCTAAATGACATTTTTTTGCCTCTTTTCACATGGTTTATATGTTGGGGTCAACAAATGCCCCCCAACAAATGTGGTACGCGTCTAGAGCGAATCACGTTTGTTGTATGCTGATTGACCCTGTGGATCTCTAGATATTTTTTTGGATGTGATACTAGGATGTTCTTATAATGGATCTCCAAAAATTTATTTGGATGTCACATTAAGATTTTTCTTTAGTGGATCTCCAAAATTTTGTTTGGATGTCACACTACGATGTTCATTAGTGGGTCTCCAAAAATTTATTTGGATGTCACACTAATTTTCTTTCTCCATTGCTCTTTTAGACATGTCCATGGATGGTTGATATCTTGTCTTTATAAATTGATGCTAGTGGATATCATCTGCTGAAGATTCTTCTATCATCTGGTTGTATTTTGATGAAATTTTAAATATTTATTTGGTGATATCGACATGCGGGACGATGTCGACCCAAATAAATATTTAAAATGCCCCCAGTCTTTAGCGACATTCATAGATGTCATCCAGGGTGCTCATTCTGCGGCATTGGCCTGAGTCTTGAGATTTTGATCCTTCTGTCATGTGCTTTATGCAGCGGACTTGGTGAAGGGTTGTCTGATTTGTCTTTGGCGACTTGTCAGAAAATTTGTATACCTTCTGCCCTTTGCTTCTAGCTTTGGCGGGCTTGATGAAGGGGTAGATGCCGGTGACCTAAACCCTTAGGTTTGTATTAGGTCGATGGCGAAAAGTCATCGGTCCAGAGCTTTGTGCATAACGGACTTGTTGATGATAGAATTATCTTAGTTTAGCCAAAGATTTTGTGTGAACTTGGAGATAATTTTCTTCAGTCCTTTGCTTTGTGCTTTGACGGACTTGTTGAAGAAAAATTCATTCAATCCTCGCTTTGTGCTTTACGGATTTGTTCAAGGATTTGCAGGTTCTGGATTCAGTTGATAGTACCGAACGTAGGTAGTATCATGATCCTTAACCACTTGAGGAGACTTTAATCTGAATCACTTGAGTTCATCAGATCAGGAGAGCTAGAATTTGATAGCTCTTTGTCCTCTGGTTACTGAAATGGGGGTTCCTCTACTACGGCCTTTCTTATGGCTTGTTGAGTAGATGGAGCTGCCAGCGATCCGGCCATATTTGGGCTTGTTGGATCCGACCTCTTACGCCCATTCAGGCTTCAGACTCGAGCTATGGGAATTGCGCTCCCTAATGCTGATTTTGCTGAAGTTGGTAGATTTGGAGTCATCCTTCGTGGTTGCAGATTTTGGAGCCTACGAACATTTGGTAGTTGCTTGAGACTCATCCTTCCACTGGAACTTTGATTCTCCAGTCATTTCAGAAAACTTTGCAGACTACGATCACTCGAACTGGTCGAGTCAAATTGGCATTCGTTCTTCCTACAGTCCCTACTGACGGGTTGACGAAGTGGGGTTCCGCTACTACGGCCTTTCTTATGGCTTGTTGAGTAGACGGAGCTGCCCAGCGACCCGGCCATATTTGGGCTTGTTGGATCCGACCTTTTACGCCCATTCGAACCTTAAGCTTCAGGCTGTTGAAAGGCTTCAAGCTTTTCTGGCTCAATTTTGTAGGAGTGTGTAGTCACAAAAATCATTTTTCTTGACTTTTGAGTCTTGGTTTGTTGGAGAAGACGGTGTCTCTAACTCTTTTGAGAGATCACCTGCATATACTTTGGAAAACAAATACTTGTATTCTTTAGCACAAAAGAATATCTGGATTGATAATTTTAAATATTTATTCGGGGATCTCGGCATGCGGCGCGATGTCGACCCGAATAAATATTTAAAATGCCCCCTGTCTCACAGGGACATTCTAGAATTGAATAGATTTGGAATATAAGATTTTAAATATTCATTTGGGGATCTCGGCGTATAGCACGATGTCGACCCAAATGAATATTTAAAATGCCCCCTGTCTCGCAGGGACATTTTGGATAGGCTTTGTATCTTCAAGATTTTAAATATTTATTTGGGGATCTCGGCACGCAGCGCGATGTCGACCCAAATAAATATTTAAAATGCCCCCAGTCTGATGGGGGATTTTGAAATGTGTTCTTGTTATACAAGAGAATTTCAAAATATGAGCAATCATGCATATAAAATTTTGATCATCACAAAATACATCAGATATGGAATTTTCATGCGTGATATTTCTTTAAATGTCGACCGTTGATTGGCGGCATAGGCCTCTGACCGTTCAGATCGATCAACTGATATGCTCCTCCTTGGTACACCTTCTCGATGACGAAGGGACCTTCCCAATTGGATATGAATTTGCCACCAATTTTTCGGTGTGGAATGATTGGTCTTCTCAGCACCATGACCAATTCTCCTTGAAATGTTCGAGGACGCACCATTCAATCAAAAGATTTTGTCATCCTCGCTCGATAAATTTTTAGGTTTTGTTGAGCTTGTAACCTGACTTCACCAAGTGCGTCGACCATCAAGAATATTTTCATTAGGGGTTCTCGTTGCAACCCAGTTTTGATAAATTTCTTTAATGGTGGATCTCTAGGAGTACACACTAGATGTCACACCATTTTTTTTGTACATATATTTTCTTTTTATAGAGATATGAGTCTCTATATTTATTTTCACTTGTATCGGGACCTCTCGGCAGTGGATTCTTGGATATGCTTCCAAGTGTCACACTCCAATGCTCACCGTACATATCTTAATTCTTTCTTTGCACTACCATCATAACAGGTGGTAGATTTTAGCTCTATCGGGACCTTTTGGCAGTGGATTCTTGGATATGCTTCCAAGTGTCACACTCCAATGCTCACCGTATACATATTTATTCTTTCTTTATTTTTTCATCATAATAGATGGTAGCTTTTAGCTCTATCGGGACCTTTCAGTGATGAATCTTTGGACATAAGGACCAAATGAGAGCTTTATTCTTTCTTTGCTCTACCATCATAAAAGATAGTATCTTATAGCTCTATCGGGACCTTTCAGTGATGAATCTTTGGACATAAGGACCGGAAAACCGCCTATACATGCCTTTATTGCGCATGGTGGGATGGGACCCCGGTGCGGCGCCTACGACGAGATGGGATATCACCTTAAGGTCCACTTCGCCGTTCGTGGTGCACCGGAAAACCGCCTATACATGTTTTTATTGCACATGGTGGGAAGGGACCCCGGTGCGGCGCCTACGGCGAAATGGAGTCATTTATAAGTACTCTCGTGCGAGGGGAAAGCAAACTGTGTTATTTCTTTATTGTTATTCTTATGCAGGTGCACTTGAAGACCCCATACACGTCTTTATTGCACGTGGTGGGAGGAAAGTACACGGCCGCGGTGTCCTCATCTGAGGGCACCTACCATACACGCCTTTATTGCGCGTGGTGGGAAGGCTAGTCTCCCAAAATTTCCCCTAAACGGGGGAGACGCCGGGAGGCTGCCGAAATTTTGTCTGAAAAAGACAAGGACTTGGACAGAATTTGAACATATTGGACTTGAACTTGTGAACCAAATAAAAAAGACTAATTTTGAAAATAAAATTGAAATGAGCTCATACTTTAAAATGACTTGAATAATTTCAATAAAATTTTGATCAAATAAAGAGTGATAAGATTCATCATTGCAATAAATGGGACTTGAATGAATATAATGATATCAAGATCAAATGAATTTGAATATAAAAGAATTGCACTAAATTGAGCTTCTTTTAAGAATAAAGGATTGCAATCAAATGACAAATGATCAAAATGATGAATTTATAAGGGCAATGTGATCTTTATTTGCTATGCGGTAATTGAGAAAGTGACAAAATGAAGAGCATCAAATTCTTGCTAATTGAACGGATTTGTACAGAAAATATTTCTCTTCTATCAGTGGTGGAGGACGGCAACATGGCAAAGAACTCTCTTGCAGCATATTTATGCAGATAAAATGGTAGAGGAATTTGATCTTAAAATGTGGGTTTGTGTTTTCCAACAACTTTGATGTAAAAAAAAAAAAGTCATTGCAGATATGTTGGAATCCCTTAAGAAGGAGAGGTCTCATTTGGAAAACACTTGAATCATTTCAAGATAGTCTTTAGACAGAGATAATGTCCAAAAGTTCATACTTGTGCTGAATGAAATTTGGGAGAATGATAAAAAAAAAAAATAGGATTAAACTACATGTTCTCCCAAGGTATCTACAAAATTATTTTATTGTATATTCCCACAAGATCAATGGTTCGATAGAGAATACATGGTATGAATCAAGTTTCATTATGCCACCTTGTATTTAAGGAGAGGCTGTGGAGGATATTGGAAGAAGGTATTTTGATGTCTTAGTCAAGAAATATTTCTTTGGCAAGATTCAATTCAAAAGTTATCAAAAGGATTGGGAAATACAATATTTTACGTACACATTATTTATATTATAAAGACGAGGAGCCATATTTTGATGAGGTAAATGCTCAAAATTTTAAAGTATTGGAAAGCATCCATTTGATGTACATTTATACTCCATGCCTAAAAATGATGCCTGAGGCAAGTGGATATCCGTCACAGCTTCGATACTTGAATATTCTTCAAACTTTACTGCCAAGATCTCTAAGCAAACAGTATCATTTGCAATTCATAATCTATGAAATTGGGAAGCTTATTCATCACAATTTCTTATCAAGGGGCATGAATAACCTTATAAATATGTATTGCATGCAACCGCTCTGAGATTATTTTTCTGGAATGCATAGAATTGGAAAATCAAACTATCTTAAAAAAAAAAAAACTATATGGATTTTATGTTAAAAAATGAGAATGGCTAGAGCATATGAATGAGCTTCGCCATTTAAGAATCAGATTTTCTTTAAAATATAAAGGAACTACAACAAATGCAAACTCCTTCAAGTTGTTGTAGAAGACCCTTTCTTATACACAATACGCTATCTACAGACAAATATACAAAAACTGTGATAAATGCAAAAGCCCTTATATACAGCAAAAAGATCTGCAACACATACGATCTCTCTATGAAGACAGATGTATGTACCACGTGCCACTGACGGGTAGATGCAAAAAAGACTACAGTAAATGCAGTATCCTGTAGTCAACTTCAGTCTAAGGATGAAGACATCTACCTACCTACATGTAGCAGTAGCGGATGCACTGAAAAGACTAAAGACCACAACAAAATATATGAAAATAACGACAAGTACAAGCTCCTACGATCCAAGGCAGGAGACTCGTTAGTGCACTATGATTCACATACATAAGACAACAACTAGTGCACGACAGTCTACCTGTACGAAGCAGCGAACAACTCTATTCAGAAGCTGCTACGCCACGCCACCGGATCTGCAACCCCCGTACAAGCAGACAGAAGGCATCTACAAATTATTTTAAAATACCCTCGCACGTGCACCGTAGCTTGTATACACATAGGTACACAAAGGAGTATGTCAAATTAATGAAATTTCCAAATACCCGCATGGGCCCCGGCGAGCGTGTTATTGGTACACACGTGACGTTTAGGGATGCTGCGCGGGTTGACAAGTGAATTCAGGCTCGAACCTGATCCTCCTATACGGGTTAATAGGAGTCGACAAGGTTCGAACCAATAAATAAATATGTGGCCGTGGCGACCAGAATATTTATTTTAATACATTCATATTAGGCCTTCAATGCCTAGAATCAAAAGAATTCACTTTCAAAGGCTCAAAGCCTATAATAAACCCGATCCTCTGTCGCCAGCCCGACAGAGTGACAAGGTTCAATCCATAAAGTGAAAGTGACCCCAAACACCCCGATGATGGCCGTGTTGAACGAATATCCCAACCGGAGGGGTCCAGTTCACAAAATATTTCAAAATCCCCCTGCACCTACACCGTAGTTTGTATACACATAGGTACACTAAAAAGGGGAAAAAATAATTATAAAACCCGCATGGGCCCCGGCGAGCGTGTTATTGGTACACACGTGACGTCTAGGGATGCTGCGCGGGTTGACAAGTGAATTCAGATTCGAAACTGATCCTTCTATACGGGTCAATAGAAGTCGACAAGTTTCGAACCAACAAACAAATATACGGTTGTGGCGACCGTTATATTTGTCTCAAAATATTCATATTAGGCCTTCAAGGCCTACAACTATAAGAATTCACTAATAAAGGCACGAAGCCTACGAAACCCGATCCTCAGTCAATAGCTCGGCTGAGTTGACAAGGTTCAAGCTACAAATAGAAATGACCCCAAACACCCCGACGATGGCCGTGTTGAATGGTTATCTCAACCGGAGGGGTTTTCAAATATTTCTCAAAATTCCACCCAAATACCAAAAAACTCCATAAAAATCTCAAAAACCCAAAATCCCAAAAATATTCAAAATTCCAAAAATATTTAAAATTGAAATAAATCCATCAACCCACTTAAAGCAAAATCCGTCCACCCTCCGCAACAGTTTGTCGAGGCGGACAAATCAAAAACTACTTCAGCTCACAAAAGAGCCAAATGCCTAGTCGAAAATATCACTAGGATCCATTCTCAAACAATCTTTTGCCAGTAAGGACGTGGTACGTGTCCTCTAACCGGCAGTTTCGCCGCCAAATGGCACTGCAGGTAAACGGTTATGACCCGGGGCCCTCTGAACCGAGTGGTTTTGCCGCCAAATGGCACCACAGATAGCGGTTATGGCCAGAGCCAATACGCTCCTTAATGGCGTTAAATCCTTGAGATATGAATCAATAGGATATGATTGATAGGGCACAAAGCCCTCTGTAAGCTAAGGTGGATTCAAATTTGTCCCCTTAGACAAACATCCAACCCCGGTCTACAAGGTACCCTTGGACGAAGCAACCCATGGCTGCCGACAAGGATCCTTCTGTCAGGTTGGGTCGACTACCTCCTCTGACTAAGTAGACCAGGGTCCACGATGGCCCGGGACGACGGAACCATGGGATCTTGATCGGGCCCATCATCCATTCCCCCACCATCCGCTTTAAGTGCTAGATGGTGAAATTTCAAGTTTTAAATATCAAACTTTCCAAATTCTCAAATCCAACCCAAATTCCAAATCTTTCCAATCCAAACTCATTGCTGCTACTATATGCCAGATAACACGTATTCTCTACGTATCTGCTTGACGACTAGCCTTAATCGAAAGTTCTCTCTCGTGATCGGGAGGGGTAATTAACTATAGGGGCTTGCGCCTATAGGAAACCAGAACTCAGATCATAAAGTCCTCACCAAATGAGGGCGAAATCTCTGGGTAGTGTCTAATCTACAAACCCATCTGCCTTCCAAAATTTACCTCGGAACTTATATTCAGTTAAAACTCCCTCGCCGAATAAGAAGAGCGAGCGGAGGCCGGGGCCGAATTTTCGGAGCCCACAGATTTCTGGCGACTCCACTGGGGATTGGTTTCTCTTTCCATCTTTGGCTAGTCACTTATATGTTATAGTAGCAGTCAATCAATACTATGTTCTATACGGTGAACATCAGGATGTGACATTTGGTCCTTATGTCCAAAGATTCATCACTGAAAGGTCCCGATAGAGCTATAAGATACTATCTTTTATGATGGTAGAGCAAAGAAAGAATAAAGCTCTCATTTGGTCCTTATGTCCAAAGATTCATCACTGAAAGGTCCCGATAGAGCTAAAAGCTACCATCTATTATGATGAAAAAATAAAGAAAGAATAAATATGTATACGGTGAGCATTGGAGTGTGACACTTGGAAGCATATCCAAGAATCCACTGCCAAAAGGTCCCGATAGAGCTAAAATCTACCACCTGTTATGATGGTAGTGCAAAGAAAGAATTAAGATATGTACGGTGAGCATTGGAGTGTGACACTTGGAAGCATATCCAAGAATCCACTGCCGAGAGGTCCCGATACAAGTGAAAATAAATATAGAGACTCATATCTCTATAAAAAGAAAATATATGTACAAAAAAAATGGTGTGACATCTAGTGTGTACTCCTAGAGATCCACCATTAAAGAAATTTATCAAAACTGGGTTGCAACGAGAACCCCTAATGAAAATATTCTTGATGGTCGACGCACTTGGTGAAGTCAGGTTACAAGCTCAACAAAACCTAAAAATTTATCGAGCGAGGATGACAAAATCTTTTGATTGAATGGTGCGTCCTCGAACATTTCAAGGAGAATTGGTCATGGTGCTGAGAAGACCAATCATTCCACACCGAAAAATTGGTGGCAAATTCATATCCAATTGGGAAGGTCCCTTCGTCATCGAGAAGGTGTACCAAGGAGGAGCATATCAGTTGATCGATCTGAACGGTCAGAGGCCTATGCCGCCAATCAACGGTCGACATTTAAAGAAATATCACGCATGAAAATTCCATATCTGATGTATTTTGTGATGATCAAAATTTTATATGCATGATTGCTCATATTTTGAAATTCTCTTGTATAACAAGAACACATTTCAAAATCCCCCATCAGACTGGGGGCATTTTAAATATTTATTTGGGTCGACATCGCGCTGCGTGCCGAGATCCCCAAATAAATATTTAAAATCTTGAAGATACAAAGCCTATCCAAAATGTCCCTGCGAGACAGGGGGCATTTTAAATATTCATTTGGGTCGACATCGTGCTATACGCCGAGATCCCCAAATGAATATTTAAAATCTTATATTCCAAATCTATTCAATTCTAGAATGTCCCTGTGAGACAGGGGGCATTTTAAATATTTATTCGGGTCGACATCGCGCCGCATGCCGAGATCCCCGAATAAATATTTAAAATTATCAATCCAGATATTCTTTTGTGCTAAAGAATACAAGTATTTGTTTTCCAAAGTATATGCAGGTGATCTCTCAAAAGAGTTAGAGACACCGTCTTCTCCAACAAACCAAGACTCAAAAGTCAAGAAAAATGATTTTTGTGACTACACACTCCTACAAAATTGAGCCAGAAAAGCTTGAAGCCTTTCAACAGCCTGAAGCTTAAGGTTCGAATGGGCGTAAAAGGTCGGATCCAACAAGCCCAAATATGGCCGGGTCGCTGGCAGCTCCGTCTACTCAACAAGCCATAAGAAAGGCCGTAGTAGCGGAACCCCCACTTCGTCAACCCGTCAGTAGGGACTGTAGGAAGAACGAATGCCAATTTGACTCGACCAGTTCGAGTGATCGTAGTCTGCAAAGTTTTCTGAAATGACTGGAGAATCAAAGTTCCAGTGGAAGGATGAGTCTCAAGCAACTACCAAATGTTCGTAGGCTCCAAAATCTGCAACCACGAAGGATGACTCCAAATCTACCAACTTCAGCAAAATCAGCATTAGGGAGCGCAATTCCCATAGCTCGAGTCTGAAGCCTGAATGGGCGTAAGAGGTCGGATCCAACAAGCCCAAATATGGCCGGATCGCTGGCAGCTCCATCTACTCAACAAGCCATAAGAAAGGCCGTAGTAGAGGAACCCCCATTTCAGTAACCAGAGGACAAAGAGCTATCAAATTCTAGCTCTCCTGATCTGATGAACTCAAGTGATTCAGATTAAAGTCTCCTCAAGTGGTTAAGGATCATGATACTACCTACGTTCGGTACTATCAACTGAATCCAGAACCTGCAAATCCTTGAACAAATCCGTAAAGCACAAAGCGAGGATTGAATGAATTTTTCTTCAACAAGTCCGTCAAAGCACAAAGCAAAGGACTGAAGAAAATTATCTCCAAGTTCACACAAAATCTTTGGCTAAACTAAGATAATTCTATCATCAACAAGTCCGTTATGCACAAAGCTCTGGACCGATGACTTTTCGCCATCGACCTAATACAAACCTAAGGGTTTAGGTCACCGGCATCTACCCCTTCATCAAGCCCGCCAAAGCTAGAAGCAAAGGGCAGAAGGTATACAAATTTTCTGACAAGTCGCCAAAGACAAATCAGACAACCCTTCACCAAGTCCGCTGCATAAAGCACATGACAGAAGGATCAAAATCTCAAGACTCAGGCCAATGCCGCAGAATGAGCACCCTGGATGACATCTATGAATGTCGCTAAAGACTGGGGGCATTTTAAATATTTATTTGGGTCGACATCGTCCCGCATGTCGATATCACCAAATAAATATTTAAAATTTCATCAAAATACAACCAGATGATAGAAGAATCTTCAGCAGATGATATCCACTAGCATCAATTTATAAAGACAAGATATCAACCATCCATGGACATGTCTAAAAGAGCAATGGAGAAAGAAAATTAGTGTGACATCCAAATAAATTTTTGGAGACCCACTAATGAACATCGTAGTGTGACATCCAAACAAAATTTTGGAGATCCACTAAAG
The DNA here is from genome assembly GCA_022539455.1 of Dendrobium nobile. Classification (NCBI taxonomy): domain Eukaryota; kingdom Viridiplantae; phylum Streptophyta; class Magnoliopsida; order Asparagales; family Orchidaceae; genus Dendrobium; species Dendrobium nobile. Next base: position 47,888,414 of record CM039722.1, read on the forward strand.
AAAAATCTTAATGTGACATCCAAATAAATTTTTGGAGATCCATTATAAGAACATCCTAGTATCACATCCAAAATAAATATCTAGAGATCCACAGGGTCAATCAGCATACAACAAACGTGATTCGCTCTAGACGCGTACCACATTTGTTGGGGGGCATTTGTTGACCCCAACATATAAACCATGTGAAAAGAGGCAAAAAAATGTCATTTAGGCAATGCGTGCATTGACAAAATGCATCACTTAAGGCATTAAATGACCTCTGATTGCCAAATGGATGGTATCATTGCGATCAGGATACTGAACTCTGTTGGGTAGAGGCCCTTCGCAATTGAATCAGATGAGATCGATCAAAAGGGACAACCGACACCCGAAATTAAAGCGCAAGGTTGATCGAACGATTTCAGATCGACAAACGGACAATGTCATCGCGTCCGGAACATTGTCAACATTAAGGATATACATTTTATTTAATAAATTTGGATCATCCGAGATGGTGGTGAATTTTTAGGCGATGCAAATGTGATATAAAGGCCTGCGTTACGACGGAAATGAGGCCTCGAAGATGCTTGGACGATATCTGATCGACAAACGGACAGCGCCATTACGTCCGGAACGTCGTCGACATTCATGATATACATTTTATTTGATAAATTTGGATCATCCGAGAGGGTGGTGAATTTTTAGGCGATGCAAATATGATATAAAGGCCTGCGTTACGACGAAAACGAGGCCTCGAAGACGCTCGGACGACGTCCGATCGACAAACGGACAACGCCATTGCGTCCGAAACATCGTCTCCATTAAGAATCTACATTTTATTCAATCAAATTGGATTGTTTGAGGTGATGTCGCAAATTTCAAAGGTGATCCAAATTTGATGTGAAGGCACGCACTACGAGGGAAATTAGCCTCGTCGGTGACGAAACGACGTCCGATCGACAAGCGGGCATCGCCATTGCATCCGGAACGTCGTCAGCATTAAGAGTCTATATTTTATTTGATCAAATTTGATCATTTAAGGTAGCGTCATAAATTTCAAAGGAGATTCAAATATGATGTGAAGGCATGTGCTGCGAGGAAAACGAGGCCACGACGATGCCCAAATGAAGTCCGATCGACAAACGGACAGCGCCGTTGTATCCGGAACATCGTCTCCATTAAGAATCTACATTTTATTTGATCAAATTGGATTGTTTGAGGTGGTGTCGCAAATTTCAAAGGTGATCCAAATTTGATGCGAAGGCACGCACTACGGGGGAAATTAGCCTCGTCGGTGACGAAACAACGTTGGATCGACAAACGGATAGTGTCATTGCGTCCGGAACGTCGTCGGCATTAGAAACATACATTTTATTTTATCAAATTGGAACGTTTGAGATGGTCACGAATTTAGAGGCAACTCACATATTGCTAGAGGAATGCACATGAACCAAGTTGATTTTTATTAATTGATGCATCCCCGTCATTTCAGAAAGCTTATTAATAGTGACAAATCATTAAATTACTTTTTATATATATATATATATATATATATATATATATATATATATATATATATATATATAAAATCCTGATGTCAAAAAAAAAAAAGCTCAAATCAAGCATTAAATTTACCTCGTATCTCTTCAGACTTCTCTGCAAATATCCCTGAAATCCCGCAATGGCAGAGGTGGCCTCGTTTGAATACAACTCCTCTTCGTTAAAATGAATAGAGATGAAGACTTTGAGTTCTCGGTTACATTGTCAAGCTCAAGTCCTCTCTAAAAACTCCAAGCGTTTCCTCTCTTGCCGAGAACTGAGTCGTTCTTCACTCCACCAAACTGGATAACTCCCAACTCCACTTGCCACAGCAGCAGCTCCCTTTCTCCAACCGAGTTGCAGACTCTAGCCATGAAAATCCCTGGAGTCCGTCTCTGAAGAGTGAGCAACCTGATCTTCCACTCAAAGCTACAGCTCCTGTTTCCAACCTTCGAACTCCACTTTCCTGTGAATTCATTTCTTACAGCAAGAACCACAACAGTTCCCTATATTCCCACGCCAAACTGATCTGATTTCCCTCTACAGATCCTATAGAAAAGCTCAAAAATAGATTTTCTCTGTTTTATGAACCCCACAAACCTTTTAGCCGCAAGCCCGTCTGTCTCCTTCAGGTCACGCCTTCATCTCTGCCCGCCTGCAGCCTTCAAGGCCGGTCCAACTCCAGTCAAGGCCAACCGATCACTCGTCTGCAACCTCACCTTCTAATTTCTCCACCTGAAGTCCTGTTGTTTTCTCCTCCATCTGTGCTCCTATAGCAGCAAGGAGCTCATACAAGCTAACTGGTTCGGATGGTTCTTCAAGCATTAAAACGTCCCATTAGCAGAGAAAAAAGGTTTTCATGGTTTTGGAGATTAATACAGCATTTAGCAGCAAGTAGAGGCGGGACTCAGTTGGAGAGACCTGAATGCCTCAAGGTGAGAAGCTAATGGATGTGTTTTATGATGTATATTGTATTATCTCTGACCATGACAGAAAAAGGTCATCTTTGATGGATCTTCAAGCAACATCTGTTCTAGAGATACTAGAATATGAAGTGATTTTATTGGACTAAATTGTGAATTGTGCATTACAACACTTGGAAAAGAGAGCATTAGTCTTAGTTTCTAAATACAGAGAAATTTGAAGTGGACCTATAGCTAGTGGTTTAGTCCAAAAGATTGCTCATCTAGTTGTTGAATATATGGGAGGTGAATTGATAATGTTGAGACATTGGATGAACTCAACCATCAGATTGGGGATTACTTGACGTTGCCATCCTCTAAAGAGTTATTCCTTGAAGAAATTATGTTTCTGTTATATCTACTACAAGTACTCCTTAAGAGCAGCCGATTAGAAACTACATGCAGCCTTTTATATTTGGGGAAGTGCTCTTGAATGTGCTTGATGGTTTGAAACTTGATTGTTGATTGTAATATAGTTTTGATTCCTGTAAATTATTCATGACTAATATCACTGTAGATTATAGGTTATAAATATAAGTAAAAAAAAAAAGAGAGAGTGAGAGAAAATAAAAAAAAATGAGAGGTTTTATGTATTTCTCTCATCGCGCGTCGCCGCCAATGTTGCAAAGGTATAAAATTCCTAAACTCAAAACCTTAACTTGATAGCCCATTTCGGAGTTTGTGACGCACCGGAAAACCGCCTATACATGCCTTTATTGCGCATGGTGGGATGGGACCCCGGTGCGGCGCCTACGACGAGATGGGATATCACCTTAAGGTCCACTTCGCCGTTCGTGGTGCACCGGAAAACCGCCTATACATGTCTTTATTGCACATGGTGGGAAGGGACCCCGGTGCGGCGCCTACGGCGAAATGGAGTCATTTATAAGTACTCTCGTGCGAGGGGAAAGCAAACTGTGTTATTTCTTTATTGTTATTCTTATGCAGGTGCACTTGAAGACCCCATACACGTCTTTATTGCACGTGGTGGGAGGAAAGTACACGGCCGCGGTGTCCTCATCTGAGGGCACCTACCATACACGCCTTTATTGCGCGTGGTGGGAAGGCTAGTCTCCCAAAATTTCCCCTAAACGGGGGAGACGCCGGGAGGCTGCCGAAATTTTGTCTGAAAAAGACAAGGACTTGGACAGAATTTGAACATATTGGACTTGAACTTGTGAACCAAATAAAAAAGACTAATTTTGAAAATAAAATTGAAATGAGCTCATACTTTAAAATGACTTGAATAATTTCAATAAAATTTTGATCAAATAAAGAGTGATAAGATTCATCATTGCAATAAATGGGACTTGAATGAATATAATGATATCAAGATCAAATGAATTTGAATATAAAAGAATTGCACTAAATTGAGCTTCTTTTAAGAATAAAGGATTGCAATCAAATGACAAATGATCAAAATGATGAATTTATAAGGGCAATGTGATCTTTATTTGCTATGCGGTAATTGAGAAAGTGACAAAATGAAGAGCATCAAATTCTTGCTAATTGAACGGATTTGTACAGAAAATATTTCTCTTCTATCAGTGGTGGAGGACGGCAACATGGCAAAGAACTCTCTTGCAGCATATTTATGCAGATAAAATGGTAGAGGAATTTGATCTTAAAATGTGGGTTTGTGTTTTCCAACAACTTTGATGTAAAAAAAAAAAAGTCATTGCAGATATGTTGGAATCCCTTAAGAAGGAGAGGTCTCATTTGGAAAACACTTGAATCATTTCAAGATAGTCTTTAGACAGAGATAATGTCCAAAAGTTCATACTTGTGCTGAATGAAATTTGGGAGAATGATAAAAAAAAAAAATAGGATTAAACTACATGTTCTCCCAAGGTATCTACAAAATTATTTTATTGTATATTCCCACAAGATCAATGGTTCGATAGAGAATACATGGTATGAATCAAGTTTCATTATGCCACCTTGTATTTAAGGAGAGGCTGTGGAGGATATTGGAAGAAGGTATTTTGATGTCTTAGTCAAGAAATATTTCTTTGGCAAGATTCAATTCAAAAGTTATCAAAAGGATTGGGAAATACAATATTTTACGTACACATTATTTATATTATAAAGACGAGGAGCCATATTTTGATGAGGTAAATGCTCAAAATTTTAAAGTATTGGAAAGCATCCATTTGATGTACATTTATACTCCATGCCTAAAAATGATGCCTGAGGCAAGTGGATATCCGTCACAGCTTCGATACTTGAATATTCTTCAAACTTTACTGCCAAGATCTCTAAGCAAACAGTATCATTTGCAATTCATAATCTATGAAATTGGGAAGCTTATTCATCACAATTTCTTATCAAGGGGCATGAATAACCTTATAAATATGTATTGCATGCAACCGCTCTGAGATTATTTTTCTGGAATGCATAGAATTGGAAAATCAAACTATCTTAAAAAAAAAAAACTATATGGATTTTATGTTAAAAAATGAGAATGGCTAGAGCATATGAATGAGCTTCGCCATTTAAGAATCAGATTTTCTTTAAAATATAAAGGAACTACAACAAATGCAAACTCCTTCAAGTTGTTGTAGAAGACCCTTTCTTATACACAATACGCTATCTACAGACAAATATACAAAAACTGTGATAAATGCAAAAGCCCTTATATACAGCAAAAAGATCTGCAACACATACGATCTCTCTATGAAGACAGATGTATGTACCACGTGCCACTGACGGGTAGATGCAAAAAAGACTACAGTAAATGCAGTATCCTGTAGTCAACTTCAGTCTAAGGATGAAGACATCTACCTACCTACATGTAGCAGTAGCGGATGCACTGAAAAGACTAAAGACCACAACAAAATATATGAAAATAACGACAAGTACAAGCTCCTACGATCCAAGGCAGGAGACTCGTTAGTGCACTATGATTCACATACATAAGACAACAACTAGTGCACGACAGTCTACCTGTACGAAGCAGCGAACAACTCTATTCAGAAGCTGCTACGCCACGCCACCGGATCTGCAACCCCCGTACAAGCAGACAGAAGGCATCTACAAATTATTTTAAAATACCCTCGCACGTGCACCGTAGCTTGTATACACATAGGTACACAAAGGAGTATGTCAAATTAATGAAATTTCCAAATACCCGCATGGGCCCCGGCGAGCGTGTTATTGGTACACACGTGACGTTTAGGGATGCTGCGCGGGTTGACAAGTGAATTCAGGCTCGAACCTGATCCTCCTATACGGGTTAATAGGAGTCGACAAGGTTCGAACCAATAAATAAATATGTGGCCGTGGCGACCAGAATATTTATTTTAATACATTCATATTAGGCCTTCAATGCCTAGAATCAAAAGAATTCACTTTCAAAGGCTCAAAGCCTATAATAAACCCGATCCTCTGTCGCCAGCCCGACAGAGTGACAAGGTTCAATCCATAAAGTGAAAGTGACCCCAAACACCCCGATGATGGCCGTGTTGAACGAATATCCCAACCGGAGGGGTCCAGTTCACAAAATATTTCAAAATCCCCCTGCACCTACACCGTAGTTTGTATACACATAGGTACACTAAAAAGGGGAAAAATAATTATAAAACCCGCATGGGCCCCGGCGAGCGTGTTATTGGTACACACGTGACGTCTAGGGATGCTGCGCGGGTTGACAAGTGAATTCAGATTCGAAACTGATCCTTCTATACGGGTCAATAGAAGTCGACAAGTTTCGAACCAACAAACAAATATACGGTTGTGGCGACCGTTATATTAGTCTCAAAATATTCATATTAGGCCTTCAAGGCCTACAACTATAAGAATTCACTAATAAAGGCACGAAGCCTACGAAACCCGATCCTCAGTCAATAGCTCGGCTGAGTTGACAAGGTTCAAGCTACAAATAGAAATGACCCCCAAACACCCCGACGATGGCCGTGTTGAATGATTATCTCAACCGGAGGGGTTTTCAAATATTTCTCAAAATTCCACCCAAATACCAAAAAACTCCATAAAAATCTCAAAAACCCAAAATCCCAAAAATATTCAAAATTCCAAAAATATTTAAAATTGAAATAAATCCATCAACCCACTTAAAGCAAAATCCGTCCACCCTCCGCAACAGTTTGTCGAGGCGGACAAATCAAAAACTACTTCAGCTCACAAAAGAGCCAAATGCCTAGTCGAAAATATCACTAGGATCCATTCTCAAACAATCTTTTGCCAGTAAGGACGTGGTACGTGTCCTCTAACCGGCAGTTTCGCCGCCAAATGGCACTGCAGGTAAACGGTTATGACCCGGGGCCCTCTGAACCGAGTGGTTTTGCCGCCAAATGGCACCACAGATAGCGGTTATGGCCAGAGCCAATACGCTCCTTAATGGCGTTAAATCCTTGAGATATGAATCAATAGGATATGATTGATAGGGCACAAAGCCCTCTGTAAGCTAAGGTGGATTCAAATTTGTCCCCTTAGACAAACATCCAACCCCGGTCTACAAGGTACCCTTGGACGAAGCAACCCATGGCTGCCGACAAGGATCCTTCTGTCAGGTTGGGTCGACTACCTCCTCTGACTAAGTAGACCAGGGTCCACGATGGCCCGGGACGACGGAACCATGGGATCTTGATCGGGCCCATCATCCATTCCCCCACCATCCGCTTTAAGTGCTAGATGGTGAAATTTCAAGTTTTAAATATCAAACTTTCCAAATTCTCAAATCCAACCCAAATTCCAAATCTTTCCAATCCAAACTCATTGCTGCTACTATATGCCATATAACACGTATTCTCTACGTATCTGCTTGACGACTAGCCTTAATCGAAAGTTCTCTCTCGTGATCGGGAGGGGTAATTAACTATAGGGGCTTGCGCCTATAGGAAACCAGAACTCAGATCATAAAGTCCTCACCAAATGAGGGCGAAATCTCTGGGTAGTGTCTAATCTACAAACCCATCTGCCTTCCAAAATTTACCTCGGAACTTATATTCAGTTAAAACTCCCTCGCCGAATAAGAAGAGCGAGCGGAGGCCGGGGCCGAATTTTCGGAGCCCACAGTAAATATTAAAATTATTTAAATAACATTTAGATGATACATAACTATGTAATGATGTAAATTTATGACTAACTAAATAAATAAATAAAATTCATACCAAGTAAATCATTCTATAATTTTAAATTTAATTCATATTTAATACAAATTAGTTCACATATAAGTTTATAGATTTACTATAAATAATTGTTAATTTATGTTATATGATTGGATATAATTCATACATATAAATTATATGCAAATTCATGTTACAAAATTGCGCCTATAAATTCATATTAGATTATTTATAGTTAAAAATATATTAAAAATTTAGTTTTTTATGTTATTCAATTAAATAAATAAAAAACTAGATAAATAAAAAATTGAATGATATTAACTATCTAATTAAATATTATTTATGTTATTAAAATTTAATTTAAAAAATGTCTTAAAATATATAGTGTATGTGTTGTGAATTTGATAACTTCATCTTGGTTACTTAGCCCCATATTATTTAGAAATTATGTATTAATATTATTTATATAATTTTTTTGTTCACATGAGTGAAGAAGTCATATAGGATAGTGGCCAGGGGGTCATATAAAAAATTTCAATCGGAGTATATTGAATAAATAACTTATAAATATTAAATGGTCATTTTAAAATTAAATATATTCAAAGGCAAGGTTTTGGTGAAAAATTTTCAAAAATTTTTGATATGCTGTGCTGTCTATTACATTTGGAAGGAAAGAAATTCTAGAAGGTTTGGGGGTATTTTTCAAAATTCTACTACTCTTTCTCTGCTCATTAAAAGAGTGGCTATTGAAAAAATTTTAACTTGGAAAGATTCTTCCATCCTGCTGGAAATGTTATAATCTGGAGGTTTTTGGTACCTGGGAACTGGATTGGCTGGGATGTTTATATTGCGCTGCTGGTGGCTTTTTGTGCTCTTCTTCACAACGGTTCCCTTTGTCCCTTCAATTTTTCTGCACAGCATAGGCTGGACAATGATGAAGCTCCTCATTGCAGATCCCGTGGACGGCCTCTGGGCAACCCGGGAATTCTCTTTTCCTAAACGTTAATCTCTGAGTCCAGTCTTCATTGCTTGGGAGCTGGTTGCTGTTTGATTTCTCTGCAGGTTTTGGCGCTTCTGGGAGCTGGATCCTCTGCTTCGGTTCTCTTCCTCAGCATTTTTGGTGTTCGGTGCTGACTGGTTCCTACGCAATTTTGTTCTTATACCACATTTTTGGCTTTTTACTGATTTTTGTGGAGTATGGGTGGTATAGTTGATCTTTTTTTCTGTTTTGCCTTCATAAGCTTTGTTTTTTTGCTTATGTTGGTTCCTTCTTGTAATCTCTTTTTTTTTTTATTAGTAATATATGGGCTCTGGCCCCAAATTTCCCCAAAAAAAAAAAAATTTAAATATATTCAATTTAAATTAATTTATTTAGTTAAAAAGTTTATATTAAATTGATTTAATTATATAAATGAGATAACATATAAACTGGCTGGTTTTTTTAGAAAACGACACTGGTTTGCCAGCTCAACAGTCAAAACGTTGGTTCGACGCAGTCGTTGGCGGTTGTGCGAAATCGGTTCTAAAAGCAGATCAAATCACCGGTTCTCTGTTCATTCAAGTAGTCCAATCCAATTTTTAAAATCATGATTATTTCCTAACTTTCTTCTACAAGCTCACGAATTTCCTTTTTATTGAGTTATTACATCATTTATTTGTATTCTTATTCATATATAACTTGTATTGATTGCATTATGCTTTTTAACCAATTTTATCATAGTGAAGATTTCCAAACGGTTGAAGCTCCCATTTTCTTTCGAGATTCTATTGATTATCGTCATGATAACTTTCACAATTCCTGCAACAATATTTGTAACTACATAAAGTGTAACGTCTACTTTTGTTTGATTCATGGTTTGAAATGAAATCTAGTGCGCAAGCTATTTATTTTAAATTGAGATTTGAGGTTTTGGAGATAAATATGATGTCAATTTCAAGGAGAGAGAAGCATGTGCTTAATATATTTTGTCATAAAATTAAAGTGAGAGTAATACAAGTTGTAGGATTCAAAGTTCTTATTGTTCTCAACTACCTTCAAGCATTTTACCATATAGGATTAAGATGGTGTGCTCATAGATTGATTGCTCACACGCCAATTGTAGGCAAACTAAGAAGGATGAGAGTAGAACGTGTGCTCGCCTCTTACAAGTGCACACTCATATGAGTCGTGACATTGGTATACTCTCGCTCAAGCAAGAGACCTCGAGCGACTAAGGTTTGAAATGAGAGGCGGAATTGTGGAAATAAAAAATGTAATTTGGGAAAGTACTTTAAACTAATAAACAAATATAGAATATATTATTATTAAATTATATGAGTTATTATTGAATTTAATATCGAGCCTTTGACAAGTTACTTATTGAACTATAAAAAACCTAGTTCATGAGCATGAATAAATGAGTTGGAATATGTTTGAACTTGGTTTATTCATTTAGCTTTCAAGTTTCTAAAAAGAGTTCAAATTTGAATTATTTATTGAATGCATTAGTTCACTTCTAACCAAAGTTTATGTATGTTAAATCTTTTTAATTTACACGTACGTACATATATTGTGGTTCTTGATTGATATATTTTTCTATGCAGGTGCTAGAACATCTTAATGTTTTTGCAAGAGATGATATTGATGCAGCCGCTGAAGCGTTAAACGGGGTGAGCTTAATTTTTTTTTACCATTTCTTATAGAAGCTTTGCCTAGATGCACCTTTGAGACTTCAGAATCATATTAATAATAAATCTCTATTGTGTGCCTCCTCAAGTTCTAGTAGAAACTCATTACATTTAACAATCCAACAAAATGTATTAGACATAGACTATCAGAGTAATTCTCATCTAGAAGTTATAGATAAAGATTTAGTTTCCTTTTTGTCTTCTTGTCTTTGATGTAAATATTTCGTGGGTATTACATATAACTATGTAATAAGAGAGTTTCTCTCTCTCTCTCTCTCCCTTCTTCTTTCTTTAAAAAACTCCCATCTTATGATATTTTTTCTTGGGTGAGCAGTGTAGTCCATTATATAGGATACTAAACAATAGGAATAAGCTAAGGATTTTTTCATTACTTCATTGTTTATAAATTGAACGACCCTCACATATTCTCTTTTTTTTTTTTAGATGCCATTAAAGCAGTTATATGCGGTGGTGGATAAGGCTGCTGTCAGAGAAAAGGGAACAAATTTAGAAGCTATTTATTCAGGAAAAGAGAAGATCGATCTAAATAACTTCTTTGATACATTGAGTGATTATGCATCCTTTCTCTGATATTTTTTTCTTCACTTCCTCCTCATTTTTGAGTGATTATGTAAGAGCTTAAATTTGGTGGTGGAAAGGGCTGTTGCTGGAGAATTTTGCATATTACTATACTTTGAATATTTTGAAAGAAAAAAAAAATCTGCATTACTATGCGTTGAACATTTTGAAAATATTGATCCCAACTTTGTTTTATTTTCTATTATAAAAGATAAATATGTGAAAATGATCTTTGGCATGGCCACTTGCATAAGACACTTATATAAAAACATCTTTTTTTATTTGATTTTGGTGGAATGGATCTAGATACTTATATAAAAACATCTTTTTTTATTTGATGCTGAGACACCCACAACACTGCAATGCTTAATTGATTAGTCTAATGCTCATAGATTCCATCAACCAAAGATCCCAACACTACGATGGTGCCACCCACTGCCAGAACACCCCCTCAAATTTTCTTCCTAAACAAAGTGGACAACATCACAATGTTGTCATCCCCAATGTGATTTTGGTGAAATGGATTTAGATACTTACATACAGAAAAACATCATTTTTTATTTAGCACCACGACACCCACACCACAACACCTTAATGCTTAATCGAATAGTCTAATGCTCATATATTCCATCAATCGAAGATCCCAACACTGTGGTGGTGCCACCCACTGCCACAACACCACCTCAAATTTCTTCCCAAACAAAGTGAACAACACCGCAATGCTGCCTTTCCCAAAGTCACGACACTCCAAAGGCATTTTACCTCATTAATTTATCCATTATATCTCAATTTCAATCTTCTTTATTGTTAATTAGGTGTTCTAGGCACTTGTATCTCTCAACAAAAAAAAATAGATTTTAAAATTAAGACAGATATAATAATAGCATATAAAAAAAACCCTTATAGCTCCAAAATGTTTAGCACAACAGATATTTAGAAATTCAAGCTCTTATAGCTCCCAACAAAATAGAATTCATCAATTCCACCAACCACCAAACTTCTTAAACTTTAAGATATTTCAAAAAATTCCAGGTATTCACAACAATTTAAGCATTTCACATAAATAAAATAGTAACAACAAGAATTTTAACTTTTTATAATTTATATTTCTGACCGCCAAAATATTTAGCAAATTAGGCATAAATTTCATATTTTCTAAATTTTACCAAATTATCAAAAACTATTTATAATATTATTTTGAAGCTTTTATTGTATAGCAATATTATTTTATGATATTAAATTTAAGATTTCCACATATAGTAGATATTTCATTTTACATAGTAAAAATTTTAAAGGAAAACATTGAAATGTCAAGAATATTCGTATATATAACATATAAACAATTACATGGTGAAAGTTCAACGGATATCAAGTTATTCATATTTCCAAGTTGTAATTTTAAAATTTAAATAAGAAAAATCCTATAATTTTTATAATACCAAAAATAGAGATTGGTATAATATAACATACTTCGACCCAAATAAATTCTCAAACTAGACTGACAATAGAAAATAGGCTGAAACAACTCATAACAGACATACTCACACACACACACTCTCTAACCCACAATTAGAGGGGATTTTTTATGGCAAATAAATTTTAAGTGAATTTTGATATTTCACAAAAAATTTTGATTCCAACACTGCAACACCCATAATAAAGAACTCAATGTTGTAATGCCCAAACTCAACACCACAATGTCTTCTTTAAATTCTTAGAATAACTGAGAGCTCATGCCAAATCACTTTCAATCACAACACCAGGGCACTCCCAAGAGAAAAATTATATATTTTAAAATTCATGCACACAAACTCTTGAGACACACTCCAAAACTAAATTTATACATTCAAATATATACATAACATTCATAAACACGTGCAGAATGGGAATGCAGAGAGTTCAAACATGCCAAACTTATCAAGTTGAATATGGACCAATTCAAAGCACTATAACACTAGGTGTTACGAGGGGTGTGAAAATAGTTTTCGGGTTTGGTTCGTGTCAAACTCGAAATTGACCCTCTCTTAACACGTCTGGCCTAAACCCGACTCGTTTGTTCAAAAGGGTTAAAAATCTAGACATAAGCCCAACCCAACAAGACCTACCAACCCGATTAAGTGTGACAGGAACACGAGCGGGTAGGCGAGCACGAGGGCTAGTGCGTGAGGGTGAGCACAAGTAAACATTTTGAGATCCAAAATATTTTGAGTATTTTCTGGAAATTTTATACCTAATATTTTAAAATATCCGTCTTTTTAATTGAATAGAAAACAATCATGAACCCATAAAATAGTGTTATAATATAACTAAATTCTTGAAACATTGTTTTTCACGATCACTGGTAATTTGATGAAATTCTGAAATAGTATATTTTTGCTTAGTAGTGTGTTTTGTTGCCTACTGTTATAGCAAGTTAGGGAAATTTTGCATTGAGTTTATTTATGCTTTAATTGTTATACTACAATGAATTTGTGTTATATTAATAGAGTTATGCCCGTTTTGATATGAAAATATGTGTTGGGGGATATAAGATGTCAAATTCTTTGAAATTCTATGTGAGACCATAAATTTAAATCTAACTTTCTTGAAAATCTATTTGTTGAGAGTCATAAGGGGTCATAATTATTTGAGATTATGTCTGAAAGAGAAAAAAATTTTGTTGGGAGTCATAAGGGATTAGAATCATTTTAGATTTTGTCTAGAACCAAAGAAATCTATTACATTCTATTATGTAATATGAAACTTTAGTTTATTTAATTGCTCAGTATTATTATTAAAATTTATGGAATAATCACTATGTAATTATGATTTGCTCAACACAATGAATTGTTGTATTACATTTGAAAATTTTGGAAATATTTTATAAAAAAATTTAACAATTTTGACGAGCATTTGTGGTGTGCTAAGCTGTGCAGCTCACAGATATTTTGCTTCATGTTTTGAGGGTCTAGAAAAGGGAAAGAGCATGTCGATTAGCAGTTTCAGGAATTTTATCTAAGATTATATGTATTATTCTTTTGATATTTGAACATTCATAGTTATCTTTTATTATGTTTTGTGTTGCTCTCTTATATGTAGTCATGTATTGTACTATATATTTTATATAGACATTTTGATGATAAACTGAAAAGAATTTTACGGATGGGTTATTTTTTATATACCGGATATTATTAACATGTTTGTGTTTATTGTTGTTTTTAAGTAAAGTTTGGAAGAAGATTTCTGAAAATTTTTAAAAACTAGATCTTCGAGTTCGCATGTTCCAAGCTTCCAGCTTAACACGATATGACCTGTTTAGTTTGTGGGTCCGATCGAGTTGGATTGTGATAGAACCAACCTTTCAAATTATAAACATAAATGAATCTTAATCAGATGGGATCTTATCATTGAAATGCCCCCAAACTCCAATTCACATAAATTAAATATAAAAATTCAAAAAATTGTGAAATATTAAATAATATTATTTAAAGAAAAAGTATCCATAATATTAAAAAGTAATAATCCATCAACCCTCTGTAATAATTTGATGATTATGAAAATTTTGAGATTAAGCTTAGCTCATATCAATGTCTTATTAAGCATATAATTATGATCATTCTCAAAACACTACATACTAGTAAGAACATGGCACATATTCTCTAAATAGGTGGTTTTTTAACTACCACTACATGAAATTCATCAATTACTGACAGTCTAGATCGGTGGTTCTCCAGCCACCGGTATTAACGACGGTTTAACAGACGGTGTGACCATCGGTTTTTACCGGCGGTGTGACTGCCGATTTTTACTGACGGTCTAACCGGCTGTTATGTTAAATACAGCCGCAGGAAATAGCGACAGTCCAGAAATCGCCGATTAAACGGCCGGCATTAAATCTTACCGGCGCATTATCGACGGCTTGAACCGCCGGTGTTAAGTGAATTTATTTCCGGCGGTTTAGACAGCCGAATAGCTGCTAGAAAATGCCCTAGAATAATCCGTCCTGAACCTTCCATTTCGCTTCATTGCCTGCTCTCTCTATCATGCGTGGTGCTCGCCCCCGTCTCCTCCGCCCTCTCGAGATTTCCGCCCTCTCGCGATCGAGACGCCTCCTCCGGCCGCCGATGAGCTCCCTCCAGCCGCCAAAAAGTTCCTCCAAATGAAGATATCGTCTCCACTCCGACCACCGAAGGCTCTCCCTGCTCTCGTCGCTTTGCCTCCGAGGTTTGCATTTTTTTAATGCATTTTGTTGCTATTTTGATTAGATTACATCATGGATCAATCTTAAGCCAATATCTTTTTGCTTTAGTCATGGATGTTCTCACTAGACATTTGCGAGAGGATGTACCTTGTTGTATGCTTTTTGTTGATGATATTCTTCTGTTGATAAGACTAGAGAGGGAGTTGATGGTAAACTTGAATTATGGAGGTCAACCATAGAGTCTAAATGTATACATTGAACCAGTGGATATGATTGGGACCCAATGACCAGATGATTTTATCATAAAGTGATCATATTAAATTATGGTCATAGTTAAAGCATATATAACTTCCATTGGCTCTTGCCCCTTGAGCTATAAATCATAGGATGCACCTAATAGAGCACAAAATCTTTTGTCCACTAAAGTTAACTTAAAATTATCCCCTCATATAGACATTCACATTAGGCATACAAATTCTCTTAGATAATATAACATTATAATTTATGATCTCTAATAAGAATCCTTCAATCATGTTAGGTTGATTATGTCACGACCCAACCCGACCGGGACGGATCCCGCTCGCATCGGGTCGTGGCCAAACTTGAGCTGACTGAACTGATTTCAGGATCTGGCTTTGGAATTTGTTTCAAAACTTTCTTCCAAATATTTACCCACAGAAACAGACACACAGAGCTACTATAAACATCAAAATACAGCGGAATCGATCATCTATCTTTTCTTTCATCAAAATAATCATATACAAATACAGCTCATGGCTTTCAGACAGAAATAACAGAACAGAACAGAAAAGCCATGACTGTACAAAAATCAAAAGTACAAAATACCTATCACAGATCAGACTCTGAAATCCTACTCAAAGACGTCCTTCCCTTTCCCAGAACCTGAAAACAACGTAGAAAACAAGGATGAGCTACAACAGCTCAGCAAGACATCAAACCTCCAATCAAAATCCTCAGAATCTACACCAAACACATCAGACAAAAATCCATACAGAAATCAGATCTACAGATCGTATATCAAATCAGAACAGAATCATACAGAATCGTATATCAAATCAGAACATATCAGGTCAAATCTAACAGAACAGAATCGTATCGAAATCAGAACAGAATCATACGGAAATCAGAAATTATATCATTTCAGAACATATCAAAAATCAGAACAGATTCCCTGACACAAACAGAATCTCAATGGATTCTGGCCCCTTATGCCTCCCTTCCTAGACACTGACAGAATTTCTTGGATTCTGGCCCCTTATACCTCCCCTTTGTGCTCATGGCACCAGAACAGATGTGCTTATAACACCAGAACAGAACTTATCATCGGATCCGGAACAGAACTTGTTTTCAGATTTCAGAGCTCATTTCAGATTTCCCTGACACAGACAGGATCTCACAGGATCCTGACCCCTTATAACTCCCTTTTCATATCACACAATCATATCATATTAATTCAGAACAAATCCGGACAATTTCAAAAATCATACGAAAATCCAGCGGCATAACGACAGTATACGGAATTTACACAAAAATTCACAGATTCAGAAATTTACCAAATTTTCACAGAACATTCACAACAACATTACAAGACTATTATTCTACTGCCCAGACAATTTTAGACTTCATCAGAAATTACAGTCAAAATAAAACACCGCCGAATCAAAACTATCTGGTCAAAATTCTCCAGAAAATAATCAAAACGTGCACACTCGGCACCTCAACAACATACCAAAAGTTACGCTGTAAAAACTGAACCAATCGGAAAATACGGACGAAATTTGCTAACGAAAATGAAATCCGGACAAAAAAATCGTTCAAACTTTACCGTTCTGAAAATTGAGAAAGCCGAAATGTGTCTTACCTTGCGTACACGACTTTCTTGAATTGTCTCGTCGGACGAAAACGGACCGGCGTTGCCCAAAAATCAACTTTTCCACTTTTGCCATCGTTTTTCTCTCTCCTCCAAAAGATATTTTATAAAAATGATTTTTCTCTCTCCTCAAAACGAGCTAATTTCCATATAAAATCCTTGAGATCGGCCCGGCCGATCGCACGATCGTCCATGACGATCTGAACAAATTGCTTCGTCCTGGGACGATTTCTCAGGACAATAATTAATTTTCTCAGACGATAAAAACCTCTACTCTCGGCCATTTGCCTTGCTCTGATCGTCCCGGGACGATACCCCTATCGGCCCGGACGATCCTGGGAGGAAAAATTCTCCTGTAACTTCTGTACAAATTCTGGAACCAAACTTGAACTGATCGTCCCGGGATGATCCTGGAGCAGAACAGCAAAACTGATGTTACAATCTCCCCAACTTCAAAAAATATCATCCTCGACATTGTCCAATCAAAACTGAGTCAAAACAAATACGGATTCGACTTCCTCATGTCCGACTCCTTCTCCCAAGTCGCTTCTCGTGCAGTTCGGTGCTTCCACTGCACCTTAGGCACACCGTGTAATCTGACAATCTCTTTCACATATACCTGTGCCAATCAATCCACCGGATCGGTCTGTCTGATCGGAAGAAAATGAGCAGACTTCGTTAATCGATCCACAATCACCCAAATGGCATATTGCCCTTGCCTTGATCGAGGAAAACCCATAGCAAAATCCATCGTTACCTCCTCCCACTTCCACTCAGGGATAGGCAACGACTGCAAAAGTCCTCCTGGTCGCTGATGCTCTGGCTTCACCAACTGACAGGCCTCGCATCTAGCAACAAAATCTGCTACATCCTTTTTCATTCCCGGCCACCAGAACAAACTCTTCATATCTCCGTACATCTTGTCACTTCCCGGATGAACAGTGTAGCTTGAATGATGAGATTCATACAGAATCTCTTTCCTTAGATCTCCAAACACAAGAATCCACAACCTGTTCTTGCAGAAAATAGTACCAGAATCAAAAACTCGGAGTTCAGGCTTCTTACCAGATTCAATGTGAGCAATCAACGTCGAATAATCAGAATCTAACTTCTGGGCTTCATGAATCCTGTCTTCCAAAGAAGACTGAATGCTCAACTGAGTCAAAACTCCAGAATCCAAACTACTGGAGGAAATCACTTCCAACTACAAACGTTCCATATCACGAATCAGAAAATCATCAGAAGTGAGCTGAATACCTGATAATCCAGAAGATTTCCTGCTCAGAGCATCTGCTACCACATTAGCCTTACCAGGCTGATACTGAATCGTCAGATCGTAGTCCTTGATCAACTCAAGCCACCTTCTTTGCCTCAAATTCAGATCCTTCTGAGTGAAAATGTATTTCAAACTCTTGTGATCCGTGAAGATCGCACACCGGACGCCATACAAATAGTGACGTCAAATCTTCAAAGCAAATACAACTGCAGCCAATTCCAAATCATGTGTCGGGTAATTCTTCTCATGTGGTTTTAACTGTCTCGAGGCATAAGCAATTACCCGTCCATGCTGATGTAACACACATCTCAAACCTTTCAGTGAAGCATCACTGAACACCTGAAATCCTTCCGTACCTGACGGAAGTGCTAACACTGGAGCTGAAGTCAGACAATCCTTCAATCTCTGAAAACTAGCCTCACACTCCGGTGTCCAAACAAAAGCTACTGACTTCTGAGTCAGTCTCGTCAGAGGCGTAGCAATCTGAGAAAATCCTTTCACAAACTTTCTGTAATATCCAGCCATGCCTAAGAAACTGCGTACCTCAAATACCGTAGTAGGCCTTGGCCAACCCGCAACAGCCTGAATCTTTTGGGGATCAACAGAAATACCTTATCCGCTAATCACATGCCCCATAAATGAAATGATCTTCAGCTAGAATTCACACTTGGAGAACTTAGCATACGACTGATGTCATCTCAGAGTCTCCAACACAATGCTCAAATGTCTGGCATGATCATCCTCAGAAGCAGAATACACCAGAATATCGTCGATAAAGACGATCACAAACTGATCTAGATATTCCCTGAACACTCTGTTCATCAAATTCATAAAAATAGCAGGTGCATTGGTTACCCCAAAAGGCATAACCAAGAACTCGTAGTGTCCGTACCGAGTACTGAAAGCTGTCTTCAACACATCAGCTTCCTTTACCTTCACCTGATAATATCCAGATGTCAAATCAATCTTTGAAAACACAGAAGAACCAGAAAGCTGGTCAAATAAGTCATCAATCCGTAGTAAGGGATACTTGTTCTTGATCGTGACTTTATTCAAATCTTTGTAGTCAACACACATACGGAGTGTTCCGTCCTTCTTCTTCACAAACAAAACAGGTGCTCCCCAAGGAGAAACACTAGGACGAACAAATCCTCTATCCACCAACTCCTGAAGCTGAACTTTCAACTTAGAAAGTTCTTTCAGTGCCATCCTGTACGGAGCTTTTGACATCGGAGCTGTACCCGGAAAAATATCAATAGAGAACTCCACATCTCTATCCGGAGGTAAACCAACCAACTCCTCAGGAAATACATCTGCAAACTCTCGTACCACTGGGATATCAGAAACAGAACACACATCCAGGTTCATATCCCGTACAGAAGTCAAAAATACCTGACAACCCTTCTTCCACATTCTTCTCACTTCCAATACAGAAATCAAACAAGAGAGAACACCTCGTAAGCCTTGGAATACACATCTCTCTCATGACATAAGCAAGCTCACTTGCTTCTTCAAACAGTCAATCTGAGCCTCATACAGACTCAGTCAATCCATGCCCAAAATCACATCGTACGAAGAAATCGGCAACAAAATCAAACTCGATTTCCACTTCTTGCCAGCAATATCAATCTCACATAAACAAAACTTCCGAGCAATCAAATTACTTCCAGCCGGCAAAATTATAGAAAGAGAAACCGGTAGCAAAATCGAATCCAGATGCAAAGCATCAAAACAACGCTCAGAAAGAAACGAGTGACTGGCTCCAGAATCAAACAAAACACGACAGGGCTGATCAGAAATATAAACCGTACCTATCACCACATCCGGAGCATCTCGAGCCTCCTGCTGACTCAGACTGTACACTCGTGGCTGAACTGGAGCTGGAGCTGAAGCTACAGAACTACTAGGCTCCCTCTGACTAACAATAGGTGGTCTCTGTGGCACAGAACTCGAACCACCATCTCTACCAAAAAATCCCTCAGTCACAGGGCATGGAGGAACAGTCCTCGGTCTTCCTGCTGAACCGGCAGGTCTAATAAAGCTCTCGGATCGGAACTCAGATCGTCGATCAAATCCAGCCTGTGGACACTCTGCAATCCGATGTCCTGGCTGACCACATCTGAAGCACTAACCAGTCATCCTGTAGCACTGGCCAAAATGTCGTCGTCCACAACTCTGGCACACAGGTGCCTCACTAACAGATCCAGAGCTAGTCATACTGGTCGTAGCAGTACCAGCAAATCCTGACTGTCCACTCCTCCTGGAGTCTCCAGAACCAGGAACAAATCTCCTCTTGCCAGAGGAACTACTGCTCGAATCACCCCCAAACCTCTTCCTACTCGCAGTCCACCGCTGCTGAGTAGCCATCAGATCGTTCTCTATCAGACGAGCTCTCTCCACAAGCTCAGAAAAATCAGAAATATGAAATGGTACCAGGGGCTGCCTCAGACTGTCTCGTAGTCCCCTCAGAAATCGATAGCACTTCTCAGTAGAAGTACTCACCAGCTGCGGAGCATATCGGGCTAAGGCAGTAAACTCTGCCTCATACTGCATCACCGTCCTGTTCCCTTGAACCAGCCTCAGAAAACTCTCCTGTATTTGCTGTCGTGCATAAGGGGGAACAAATCAAGATCGGAATACCTCAAAAAATTCTTCCCAAGAAATCAGAGAGTTCAATCTGCCCTGAAACTTTGCTTCCTGCTGGCCTACCCACCAGTGCTCTGCTTCCCCATCTAACAGAAAAACTGCCAAAGGTACTTTCCTGTCTGACGGACACTGCATGCCGTCAAAAGTCTTCTCTAATCTCCTCAGCCACTCCTCAGCTGCTCTGGGCTCAACAGCGCCCTCAAACCTCGGTGGTTTCAATCTCAGAAACATCTGAAGATGTCTATCAATATCCTCAGATCGAACAGTAGAGGCTCTACTGTGAGTCTCGCTCATCATCTGAGCAAACAATGTAGCAAACTGGAAAAGTGTATATCTACCAACCACTGGGGCTGTACAACCCACTGGTGCTGCCTGACTAGCACTATGACCGTCTGTCATATCGGGGTCTGGCAGATCCATACAGAAAATCCAGAAAATCCAGAAAACTATAACAAAAACAACACAATAAAAATCCGGACAAAACAAAACTACCCCAGACAGACTCAGATCACTTCCTATAGCTCTGTCTTACTATCCAAATTCCAAAACTATGCTCTAATACCACTAAAGCTTGTCACGACCCAACCCGACCGGGACGGATCCCGCTCGCATCGGGTCGTGGCCAAACTTGAGCTGACTGAACTGATTCCAGGATCTTGCTTTGGAATTTATTTCAGAACTTTCTTCCAAACATTTACCCACAGAAACAGACACACAGAGCTACTATAAACATCAAAATACAGCGGAACCGATCATCTATCTTTTCTTTCATCAAAATAATCATATACAAATACAGCTCATGGCTTTCAGACATAAATAACAGAACAGAACAGAAAAGTCATGACTGTACAAAAATCAAAAGTACAAAATACCTATCACAGATCAGACTCTGAAATCCTACTCCAAAACGTCCTTCCCTTTCCCAGAACCTGAAAACCACGTAGAAAACAAGGATGAGTTACAACAGCTCAGCAAGACATCAAACCTCCAATCAAAATCCTCAGAATCCACACCAAACACATCAGACAAAAATCCATACATAAATCAGATCTACAGATCGTATATCAAATCAGAATAGAATCATACAGAATCGTATATCAAATCAGAACAGATCATGTCAAATCAAACAGAACAGAATCGTATCATAATCAGAACAGAATCATACGGAAATCAGAAATCATATCATTTCAGAACATATCAAAAATCAGAACAGATTCCCTGACACAGACAGAATCTCAACGGATTCTGGCCCCTTATGCCTCCCTTCCCAGACACTGACAGAATCTCTCGGATTCTGGCCCCTTATACCTCCCCTTTGTGCTCATGGCACCAGAACAGATGTGCTTATAGCACCAGAACAGAACTTATCATTGGATTCGGAACAGAACTTGTTTTCAGATTTCAGAGCTCATTTCAGATTTTCCTGACACAGACAGGATCTCACAGGATCCTGACCCCTTATAACTCCCTTTTCATAGCACACAATCAAATCATATAAATTCAGAACAAATCCGGACAATTTCAGAAATCGTACGAAAATCCAACGGCATAACGGCAGTATACGGAATTTACAAAAAATTCACAGATACAGAAATTCACCAAATTACCACAGAACATTCACAACAACATTACAAGACTTTTATTCTACTGCCCAGACAATTTTAGGCTTCATCAAAAATTACAATCAAAATAAAACACCGCCGATTCAAAACTATCCCGTCAAAATTCTCCAGAAAATAATCAAAACGTGCACACTCGGCACCTCAACAACATACCAAAAGTTACGCGGTAAAAACTGAACCAATCGGAAAATACGGACGAAATTCGCTAACGAAAACGAAATCCGGACAGAAAAATCGTTCAAACTTTATCGTTCTGAAAATTGAGAAAGGTGAAATGTGCCTTACCTTGCGTACACCACTTTCTTGAACTGTCTCGTCGGACGAAAACGGACCGGCGTTGCCCAAAAATCAACTTTTCCACTTTTGCCCTCGTTTTTCTCTCTCCTCCAAAAGATATTTAATAAAAATGATTTTTCTCTCTCCTCAAAACGAGCTCATTTCCATTTAAAATCCTTGAGATCGTCCAGGACGATCTGAACAAATTGCTTCGTCCTGGGACGATTTCTCAGAACGATAATTAATTTTCTCAGACGATAAAAACCTCTACTCTCGGCCATTTGCCTTGCTCTGATCGTCCCGGGACGATACCCCTATCGGCCTGGACGATCCTGGGAGGAAAAATTCTCCTGTAACTTCTGTACAAATTCTGGAACCAAACTTGAATTGATCGTCCCGGGACGATCCACGATCGGCCCGGACGATCCTGGAGCAGAACAGCAAAACTGATGTTACAGATTACCTCCCCTAACTAAGTAGACCAATGTTAATAACAACTTGGAATGACTAAAAAAACAAATAATAATAAAAAAATAATTAAAAAAAAAACTTGGAATGACTATACAATGTGATCTTGATTGAGCTCATCAATTTTGAAGTAAAAAATATAACTATTATATGCCAAGCATTTAGTGCATGTCAACAACTACTTCTAATGTAAAGTTTTCTCTCAGCACTAGGAGTAAATAATCATGGGGGTTTACACTCATGAGAAATTTGAAATCATATCTTAATATCATTGCAAAATGATGGTGAAAACTCCAAGTAATGTCATATTTACAATCTAATCTACATTTTAAAATTTTGACCTCAAATGTAAAACTCTCCTAGGCATAAATTTTTGGAGCCCACAAATACTTTGCATATAACTTACATATTCATTATTTACTAAAGAAAAAAAAAATTTTAAGGCTTCTATGGAAGCACGGATTCAAGAAGCCCAGAAGTCAGATTCTGACTATTCGAAGTTGATAGCTCAGATTGGATCTGGTAAGACTCCTGAACTTCGAATTTCTGATTCTGGTGCTATTTTCTGTAAGAACAGGTTGTGGGTACCTGTGTCTGGAGATTTGAGGCGGGAGATTCTGTGTGAATCTCATCATTCTGGCTACACTGTTCATCCAGGCAGTGGTAAGATGTACGCTGATATGAAGCTTTTGTTTTGGTGGCCTGGGATGAAGAAGGATGTGGCAGAGTTTGTGTCGAGATGCGAAGCCTGTCAGTTGGTGAAGGCAGAGCATCAGCGACCAGGTGGGCTGTTGCAGTCGTTGCCTATCCCTGAATGGAAATGGGAGGAGGTAACGATGGATTTTGCGATGGGTTTTCCTCGATCTAGACAAGGACATGATGCCATTTGGGTGGTTGTAGATCGATTGACGAAGTCAGCCCATTTTCTTCCGATCAGACAGACGGATTCAGTTGATCGCTTGGCACAGATTTATGTGAAGGAAATAGTCAGATTGCACGGTGTGCCTCGTGTGATCGTATCTGATCGAGATGGACGTTTTACTTCCAGACTTTGGAAAGGCATTCAGCAAGGCTTGGGTACGAAACTGCATTTCAGTACAGCCTTTCATCCTCAGACCGACGGACAGTCTGAGAGGACGATTCAGGTACTGGAAGATCTGTTGAGGCTTTGTGTTCTGGACTTTAGCGGGAGTTGGGAGGATCATATTCCGCTGATTGAGTTTGCTTATAACAACAGTTTTCAGTCCAGTATCGGTATGGCACCGTACGAGGCTTTGTATGGCAGGAAGTGCCGTACTCCTTTGACTCTGACGGAGGTCGGAGATAGACAGGCTTTGGGGGCCACTTTTGCTGATGAAACTGCTCAGAAGATCAATTTGATAAGAGAAAGATTGAAAGCCGCTCAAGATCGTCAGCAGAAGTATTACAATCAGAAGCACAGATTTGTTGAGTTTCAGGTCGGTGACTTTGTGTATGTCAAAGTCAGCCCGATGAAAGGTGTGAGCAGATTTGGTCAGGTAAGCAAGCTTAGTCCAAGGTATGTTGGACCATTTGAGATTTTGGAAAGAATTGGAAAAGCTGCTTACAAGTTATTGCTTTCTGAATCTATGCCGGATGTGCATAATGTGTTTCATGTATCCACTCTGAGGAAGTGGGTTTCAGACTCTGGGAAGACGTTGTCAGCTGATGAGGTGGAGATTCAGGGGAATCTGGCGTACAAGGAAGAGCCAGAGCTTATTTTGGCGTACGACGTCCGAAAGTTAAGAAATAAAGAGATTCCGATGGTTAAAGTCCAGTGGAAGCACCGGACTGCACGGGAAGCAACTTGGGAGAAGGAGTCTGATATGAGACGGTCGTACCCGTACTTGTTTTGACTGAGTTTGGACTGGATAATGTCGAGGACGACATTTTTCTGAGTTGGGGAGATTGTAATATCAAGATCTGCTCCAGTATCGTCCAGGACGATCTGGGATCGTCCTGGGACGATCAGTGGAAATCAGCTCCAGTTTTAGCCCAGTTTTGCTCCAGGTGATTTTCTGCATGCATCGTCCAGGCCGATTGGAGACATCGGCCAGGCCGATCGGCACTGTAGAAAATATCGTCCATGCAATAGCCCTGAAGGGAGACCAGGCCGATCCTTTTGGTCGGATCGTCCCGGGACGATGCTGCGATCGGCCGGGCCGATCTGTGTATTATAAAGCTGATTTCAAGTCATTTTGAGGAGAGAGAAAATCATTAAAAACGAAAATATCAGCCGAGGAGAGAGAAAGTCGTGGACTTTTGTGCAAAAGTGGATTTTCGGACGACGCGGAGCCGTTTTCGTCCGAAGTGACTGTTGAGGAAGTTGCTGTGCTCGAGGTAAGGCACATTCCGCCTTTCTCAATTTTCAGTTCCGTCGTGTTTGGCGGTATTTTCTGTCCGGATTTTGTTTCCGTTAGCGATTTTCGTCCGTATCTTTTGAACGGTTCAGTTTTTACCGCGTAACTTTTTGTATATCGTTGCCGTGCCGAGTGTGCACACTTTGGTTATTTTTTTGAGATTTTTGTCCGGATATTTTTGATTCGACTGTGTTTTTAGTCGACCGGATTTTTCTGTGAAATTGGAATTTATCTGTGCAGTAGAATAAAGGTTCTGAAATGTTGATATCTGTATTCTGTGCGAATTCGGTAAATTTTCTTTGCAGGAATTTTTGTGTAAATTCCGTATACTGCCGTTGTGCTGCCCGATTTTTGGGTAATTTCTGAATTGTCCGTATTTCTTCTGAATTGAAATGCTATGTGTATAAGCTATAAAAAGGGAGCTATAAGGGGCCTGGATCCTATGAGATTCAGTTAGTGAAACGGGAAATCTGAAATGAGCTCAATCTGAAATCTGATATCTGTTCTGTTCCGGATCCGATGAATTCTGTTTTGGTGCTATAAGCACATCTGTTTTGGTGCCGTGAGCACAAAGGGAGACATAAGGGGCCTGAATCCTATGAGATTCAGTCAGTGTCTGGGAAGGGAGGCATAAGGGGCCGGAATCCGTAGAGATTCTGTCAGTGTCAGGGCATTTAGCTATATGTATCTGTACTATTTTCTGTATCTGTTCTGTTCTGTACGAAATTGTGATTATGACATGATATGATCCGTACGATTCTGATTTCTGTTTCTGACTCTGTTGATTTGTTCTGTTCTGATACGATCTGTACGACTCTGATGTGATTTGATATCTGTCCGTAAATTTTGATTTCCGATTCTGTTCCGATTTCGGATCTGATTTCTGTCCGATGAATTTGGTTTGTTTTCTGAGAATTTAGATTGGTGGTTTGTTGCTTTGCTGAGCTGTTGAGCTCACCCTTGCTTTCTGGTGGTTTTCAGGTTCTGGGAAGGGCAAGGAAGTCCAGGATTAGATTTCAGAGTCTGATCAGATTAGGTACTTTTGTACTTTTGATTTTTGTACAGTCATGGCTTTCCTGTTCTGTCTTTCTTTCTGTTGAAAGCCATGTACTGTTCTGTAGACGACTATTTTGAGGAAATGAAAAGATAGATGTTTTGTTCCGCTGCATTTGATGTTTTTAGTAGCTCTGTTGTTCTGTGTGCTTCTGTTGAGTTAAGAATTTGGAAGATCAGTTCAGTAACCTAATCCAAAGCCAGATCCTGGTTAGCTATTCTCCGTCGCGATCCGGCGCGGGCGGGATCCGTCTCGTCTCGGGTCGGGTCGTGACAGGCGTAGCCCGTAAATAGGCGTGAGATCAGGGGCGAATTGGGAGTGTTTTGAATGGACGGCCGATATCGAATCCTTTGATCATGCACCGTTCGTTGGGCATTTGAAGGCCTTAATGATGTCGGAATTCGGCGATCTTGAGCTCGTTGGATTCGTCTCGTCGATCCGTTCGATTCGAGTATAAGCTCGTTAAAATCGGAGACCGTTTGGTAACTCAAATTGCGGTTTGAACCTTCCAACAGCGCTTTGAGCCCTTGATTCGGACTCATTTGAGCTCGGATTGGGTTGATCTTGGTGTCGTTGGGTTCGTATTTTTGAGACGCTCAGTTTGACTATAAGATCGCTGAAATCGGAGTTCGGTTGCTTCCAAACTTAAATTTTGAAGTTTCCAACAAGCTTTTGCCTCGAGATTCGTGCCCGATCAAGATAATTTTGTGATGCCGTATCAATAATGTACTAGGTTATGGCTTACTTTGGTAGGGCCTTTACCTCATAATATACTACATCCATATTTATCCATTTTAACATCCTCTCTTATGATAATTTCCTTTGCCTCATAATATACTACATCCATACTTATCTATTTTAACATCATCTATGATGATAACCTGCTCTATGGGCAGGGGCGGAACCAGGTTCAATTTCGAGGGGGGGCAAATACAACATAAAAATAATTAAATATTAAAAAATTAATATTATATATCTATATATTATGAAAAGTTTTTAAAAAAAAAAATAAGCAAGAAAAATAAAGAAGAAAAAGTGTAATTAAACTGTCATGAAAAGCATGAAATAGAATATTATAACTAAATATGAAAAAATATATAGATATTTTAAAGCAAGTTAGAATAAAAGAATTTTTTGGGGTTGGCAAAAAAAATTTTTAGGAGGGGCAAAATATTTTTTCTACTTTCTTATAAAAATTTTTTTTTTTTTACTCTTTTTTGAGGGGGGGCAATTGCCCCCCCTAGGAACCAAGTGGTTCCGCCCTTGTCTATGGGTATCCAAGTAATTCTTCCTCATCTTCAACTAAGGTAAGTATTTTAGTAAAAAAAATACCATTCTTCTCATAGTTGAGTAGAACACCATCCATAATAAAGTATAAAGTTAATTCTGACACACCAATGCTCTTAATGCACTCTATGATTGCATTCTCCAAGCCTACAATTTTAAAGTTATTGTATCTATCTAGATAGTTACTAGTTAACCTGCCACTTTGGGTCATCTTCTTGAATTTATCCTCATAAAATTATACCAAACCCAATCCAATAATAAAATTATATTTTTTTTTCCTCCAAATTAAATATTCTCACCTCAAATTTTAAACATAATATAGTATCCATTTTTATCTTCATCTTCAATATTTCTTAATAAAAGTGGAAGAGTTTGTGCCCTAGCTAAAAAATAATTGCTCATGAGTTGCATGAAGGGAGACTCCTCAACCATTATAAGAATATTAAAAGTCCCAACATATTTAATAACTTCACATCCCTAGCTCTACATATAACCTAAGCAGTATAATGTCTCTCCATGCATATGACAGAAAGGAACATTTTCACACATAGGAAAGCAATTCAATTTAATCAATTTTATATAAGACAATGAGGACAAAACAAGTGTTATAATCATGTTTGTGTTGTAAATCTGGATTCAAGTACTGTGATTTTAATGATAACAAATATTCTTGTTTCTTTACCACTACTATTACTCCATATCTATTTTGTTTGCCCTGCTTACTAACTTTTCAGGTCCACAAAATCTCTTGCAATGTAAATCACTCAAGATCGGGTAGATTAAAGTTGAGTCTATTTACAACTTCGATGTCAATATACCTTTTACTTTTCTTGAGTAAAGTCATGTATACGGTGGACCACAAGCTAAGTAACCTTGCACACACACTTAGAGGGAGAAATTTGGTGAGTTAGAGATTTTTTCTATTTTTAACATAATTGTATATGATGATTTTAAATCGTACTGGACGATTAGTTAAAAATAAAATTATCATACTCACGTAATCTAGGACAATAGACCCATATCATACTGGACGACAGAGAAGTGCTTGGGACGATAGGACATCGCCGAGGATCGTACTAAAAGAAGTTTGGTAAATTTATACTAATCGTCCATGATGATATTGAAATCGTCCGGGACGGTCAGCCTATCTCTCTTAAACTAATCGTATAGGGCAATACTGTTCGTCCTGGATAAAAGGGATATTTTTTTTCTAATTGTATAAGATGATTTATCGATCGTACTGGACGATTATTTGCGCAGAATTGAAAATTAGGACTTCTTTTAGAGGCTCTCTATTTAAGTAATTGTATTACCCTTGAGTTAATCTCTAGAGTTATTCTTTTTATCTCCTTCTTATTATAGCTTTAAACCATTGGTGATAAATGCATACAAATATAAGTTATCAAGAATATATCATCACCAACATTGAATTTATATTTGTTGGGAATTAGAGAAAATCGATTCTTCAAAAGTTTACATTGGTCATAACAAAGAATACTAAGGTTTCATTTGTGACGTCTTTCTTGTTGCTTCTTAAAGCAGCTTTTTAGTACGAAATTTTTACTTATTGTGCTAGAAAGCTGCTTTAAGAAACAACAAAAAATGTCTCAAACAAAATCTAAGACTCATATTTTATCTACAAAGGGCATTTTGATTTAAAATAAAATTTTGAATGTATTTTATTAAATAAATAAATAACAAAAAAAAGCCAATGGTATAATTTCCAAGGCATATAAAATTAAGCAATAATTTGTTTTAAAATTATGAGAATTGAATATAATAAAAAAGAACAAAATTTTCCATTGAATATAATGTATAAGAATTTGAGAAAATTTTTTCAAAAAATAATTGTATGGAGATCTTTCTATACCAAATTTTATGCATGCATAAAAAATTAACGAAAAAATTATACCATATTTTTAATATAAAATAACGCGAATTTTTTTAAATTAAATTTTATATATTTTTATTTTTTAAGAGCAAACTGCACAACGTTACGCTCCGCCTCGCTGCACGGATTTCAAAATTTCCTCACAGGTTCTCTACTTTTCTCCTACTCCAGTCACCCTTTCTGTAGTTCTCTAGGGCATTTGGTTTCCACGGACGTTCAAAATTCTGGATCGTAGAAAGATGTCGACAATGGAGCGCCTCTTTGTTGAAGTCTTCGATCGGAAGAGTCGGATTGAGCGCCAGCTCCATCAGCAGTTCGAATCATATGGCGAATCCCTTGCCTGCAACGTCATTGCCGACGGAAGGCGTCCGCCGCCGTGGCTGTTCGAGTTGGCTCCAGCCGCCACAGTTTGTCTTGACCCTGGAGGTATTCTCTCCATTTCTCCTTTTCTCTACCAGTTTTCTTAAGATTTTTCGGTTTGATGGCACTGGATTGTTATTTATGGGTTGTAGGGTCTGTTTGGTATAGCAGTTAGGACATATGAAATGAAGATTTAAGATAAATAAAAGATTTATAAAAGAACACTGGAATCAGCTAAGAAAATCAGCATGAATTTCGTCGGAGGCAATTGAATTGATTTTTACCATCAGTTATTTATATTTTCATTAAGAACTTTTTTCCAAACGAAGAAGTTTAAAACCATCCTTTTTTATGTTCCGTCTTCCATCATATAGCCAGTCTATCTACAATAACAAAACAATCAAATAGGAATTTACTTGAAATATTTAATAGATTTTATCTCATAGAAAAACATACCATTGCAAAAATATTGCATGCATAAACAAATAAATTTAATTATATCCCGAACAAAAATCAAGCACCATGAACATTGAGTCGTATTAAAGAGTAACATATCAATTCATCTCATGTGAGACTCTAGGAACAAATACATGACCGCTATATTCCTTCTCAATAGGCATGCACAAGAGCTTGCTATCTAAGTAATTAATCAAAAACAACAAAAAAATTTTCAAACCAAAAGTTGCAAGAACTTTGGGAATACCTCTTTATTTATTTTTAATTCATTGCTTGATAATTACAATTATCATGTTGTTCACCCTTATCCTGATTATTTGGTCCTGCTTTGCGAATTACTTGAATGCTAGTCATTCATGTTAGTAAGTAATTTGACTCTTGTTCTACTTTAGATAAATCCATTTTTAACAATTTTTACTTGTTGATTACTATAATCATTGTAAAATTCAAGGATGCGTGTCTTTTACTTACCTTCCATAATATTTTATATAATCCATGTAATTGAATGTGCAACTTGCTTGGAAATCTAGTGTACCGGTAACATAACTATTAGGTTGGATGCTTTAAGAAAAAAAATGAAATATTTTGGTTAACATTTTTATAACTCTAGCATAAACTACTTTTCATCATCTAAATGTTTCTGGTCCTTGAATTTGATTCAACTCTATTTGGTGTAAAAAATAATTTTGTGTTTCTATGAATGACATCATAAATTTGGTAGAAATTTTCACATTGAGATAAGTAGCACCAATCATATTTTGAAATTTAAAAAGAAATCAAGAAAAATTGTAATTCAATACTAAGTTGGAAATGATATTGAATTCATCTAAATTAGAACAAGATTCAGGTTTCGATGATCTTGCAAATAGGTTAGAGTTTTATATGTTGGTACGAAATTCCAATCTATTATCCTCCTGAGTTGGGTTTAGAGTTAGATTTGATCAAGATGAATCCCTTTGAAACCAATTAGTTCCTATTAAAGTCCTGCGAGACATAGCATTTGAAGTTATAGGAATCTGTAAATTGTGTAATTTTTCATGCGATTAAGTGCTTTCTTTGGTGCAATGTAATTTCAAATATATAATGGATCTAATTTCACCTATTTTGCACATGTTAGAGAACACTGTTTTTTTATATGAAGTTTTGTTTTATGAATTGCACATTTGCGCATCTAAGATTTTTCTGAGCATGATCAAGCTTGCATAAATATCTCCAACTATCATGAGGGTTATCAATAACTCCCTCATGTGTTTAAGTTCAGCTTGAAATTTTGAATTATCACTTGTCAATAAGTTCCTATATGTAACTTCATCCTATATATTAATGAAGACCTCATTATTATGTTTCGAGAACTTATTTTTATTGGGAGAGGGGAATTCTTGAAAAACTTATGCTCACCTGACTACATGTGCTAATAACTTAAAAACATAGCAAACTTTTTCTCGATCCGATTTCTAATTTTGGATTTATCTCTTCCATGGAACTTATTTGCAATTTATACTCTTTATGAAAAGAAGCTTTTTGGCATATATATTTTCAAATCATTCAAGGATGAGATTTACCTTTGCACTTTTGTCACCAAAGTTTTTCATTCTATGGTGGTATATGAATACAAGATCTCATTGCATTTTACCATTTAGAATCAATCCAGATTGATGGATTTCATTTCCTTTTTTTGATTCAATCACTTTCTTGGCCTCAAGTTTCTTTTCCATTTCAGGTCAGTTTCCGCATGACATTGTAGGCATGGAATGATTACCTTAGGTGAGAATTCATTGTAAGAATTTGGGGTAAAACATGAAATGCCTTCACAAATTTGAGTTCAATGCCACTATACTAAATATGGCTAGATGTCAAAACATGTCTTTACTAAGAGTGCCTTCCTTTATACATCCATTGCATTAACAATGTCTTCCTTTATACATCCATTTCTTTCACAGTGCCTTGCTTTATACATCCATTGATTTTGTTAATGTGCTTCTTTTTTTTTTTAACATTTTTCAGTTTTTTTTTCTACTAACAGTTTTTTAAAATAAAAAGTGTATTATCTTCTCGAGGACTACCTGTCCAGTTGATGAATCTAAGTAAGTTTAAACTGTATTAATGCAAAAGATGCATGAGTTTTGCTTAAGGTATCCAACTTTTTCTTCTTACGATGGACCCTATCCTTGACTTGGATGTCATAATCTAACTGATGATGCAAATTGAGGTTATTGCTTATGGAAGGTACAGAAGTGCTTTCTACTTGGATAATGACCTTGCCTCTATAATGATAGTACATAATAATGTTGATTTGATTCGTCAGTATTTCCTAGGATGAATTTGTTTACGTTGACTTTGTTAAATCATATGTTTCAGCCTTTCCCAATAAAAAGAAAGTGTAAACTACACCTGCTCTCAACTGTTTGATTTAACTTTGGTCAAGGCCCTTTGGGTTGCAAATTTGTAGTTAAATATGGATTTAGCACTCTATTTTTGGAATGTTCTTGTCAAGCCAGATTCCTGTATTGTTGTTACTTGATTGTTGGCTGAATTTTGATGACATGAATTTAGTGTAGAGTTTATTTTTGCACACATATAATTTATTTGGATTGCTGTTCTACCCTTTTGATTTATGGTTAACATGCTTTCTCCAGAATGTAGACAGCCTTCATCTTCGTTTTGGAATACCAAGAGAAAAACTTGCAGTGCTACTTGGGAATTCATACAGGGAACTTTGCCGAGAGTATGTTTTTTAGTTTTTTTTCCGTTTATATTTTAAAATTTATATTTACTAATAATGTTGCATCTATTTAGCGTGGAAGGTATCTAAAAAGGTGTCATTTGCATGTCTAAATGATGATTACATTAGCAGTATGAATATTCATTATGTTTCATCCTATCATATTTTTAGTATTGATTAATGTAATCGTTTTTAAGCTCTATTTTATTTAGGTTAATATTAGGTTTATTTTTCATATAATGGAGTGATTAGTATGCCCATCTTTTCTATTAATTTCCAATCTTTGTGGCTTTGTAACAAAACTTTTACTTTTGGTACATTACATATGATAAGAACCTATTCCATGGGAACCTATTGAGCAAATCCTAGTATGTGCAATGGAAAATTTTATTCTTTAGGAAATCAATTAATTATATATTTTTTGAACAGAAAAAACATTGCTCTTGTTCTCTATCTATTGCTTTTGAAGCTCCAGTTAAAATTAACTACATCATGTGTTATCGATGATGATCGGGGCGATAAAAGTTAAGATTATGTCAAACTTAGGATACCATATTTTTTGAGAAGGGTTGAATACTATATAGATGAAGAACTATGTGGTTAAGAATAAAAAACATCGAGCGTGAGGCGTACGCCTCACTTGATGTATATATATTTTTATTAAAACTTACTTAAATTCTAAACTAAAGCATCGAGCAAATCATGCCTTCATGCAACCCTAAGCACAAGAATTTCCTCTCAACCTCCAGCACACTGCCTTTGTAGTAACCACTACCATCGTAGCTACCATCGAGAATCATTTGAAAGTTGCACACCACCACCACCACCTCTAAAAAATTTTGTATTCTCATCTTTATGTTGATGACAAATATTTATGAAAGAGAAAGATGATTGAAATAAATGAAGAAGAAACAGATTGAGAGGCATTGAACTTCACAAGATGAGAAATGGGAGAGACCAATTTGTTCTAACGACAACTCAAGTAGAGATCCGCTCAGTGATGACAATGCAGATGATTTTTTAGTTGTTGCCAATTATGTTTGTTTTCTTAGAAATTAAATGTGGATGAGTTGGAAGCTAAGAAAGAAAGAATTTGAAGTTGAACTTAAGGTTATAGGATACTTTTATATAATTCTTATATTTCATGTTGTTTTACTCTGGTAATATTTGAATTTTTATTATATTTCACGTAATTCATCACTTGTCACTTTACGTCTTAAATAAATTTTTGTTTCATATGTATGCCAATTTGTTACCTCATAGTTCAATAGAAAGTTAATAACTTAATATGTTATTCTTTAACATATTATTTGGGTATTATATAAAAAATTACTTTTAACATTTATTTTCACTTTACACAATTTTTGGATTTTGAGACTTACGCCTCAAAACGCTTTTAGGCTTACGCCTTGTTTTACGAAAGAAAAACGCCTTAATACCCAATTGTGTAATTTCAAACATTGTTATTACATAATTTATGTTATATTTTATTAATTTTAGTATTTATTACGTCATCCAGTTCAACCCCGGTTGAACTATCGAACTATGAACCTTTCCCTTTGGTTCGTTATCCGGCCTAGGGTTGTAAACGAGACGAGTCGAATCGAGTTTATGCCCTTATCAAGCTCGGCTCGTTAGTTGGAAAGCGAGCGTGAACTCAAGCTCGTCTAATTGTAAACGAGCTCGAGCGTTATGCGGGATTTTTAAAACTTAGTAAAAAAAAAAGATGAAATGTTTAACATTTAAATAAAATTCAGGTGGTTTTTATTAATTTTTTTAATATTTAAATTTACTAAATAAAATAAAATTATTTTAAAGATATTAATATTTATTCGAGCCGGCTCAAGCTCGAACTCCAGCTCGTTTACTAAACGTGCTCGAACTCGAGCTCGAGCTCAACTCATGAGCTCGATAAGCTCAGCTCGCAAGCCCATAAATGAGTCGAGCTCGAGCCGGTTCGTGAGCCAGCTCGGCTCACTTACACCCCTAATCCGGTTCAATTTTCATAACCTTGTAATTAACCATACCATACTAGTTTGTGACTATGGGAAAGTGAGGACCATATCATAAGTTCATCGCATATTAGGGAAAAATCATTGGGTAGTATCTTATCCATAAGTTCATCGCATATTAGGGAAAAATCATTGGGTAGTATCTTATCCATAATCTAATCTGCCTTCTAAAAATTCAATCGAAACCCAAACTCTCTTAAAAGAGTCGGGCGTGAATTTTCTGAGCTTGCATATGTCATACTATTTGCTTGTACAGTTTTGTCAACCAAATATAGGGATCTAATATGTTTTTACATAAAATTGATTAGCCAAGAATTATAAAGGCATTGTTGGTATCCCAAGTTAGAAATGAAGAGTTAACCAGGTTTCGGATGATATCATTTAGGTGTTCAATCTTTATTCTTAAACTGAGTGAGAACATTGGAAGATGTTCTTCCCATTTAGTTTGTAGGACGTAATTTGAAAAAGGTTAGTGTTCCATGGAGACTATTGAAATGTTGGTGTGGCTTGCTAGGGTTGAAGAAGAACTCGTCTTCACTGCATCTTTTACTAGACCTAGTTAGGGCTCTATTATAGCTATTGGCCATAGCTTAGATGGAATCTTTCTTTAATACTATGAAAGCAAAAAAGCATGCGAGATTAGATGAGTGGTAGAATTATTCATGGTTTTATTGGTTGAAATTTAGCATGATATATAGAGGTTTACAAGGGTGAAAAATTGCGAAAAATATAAACATATCCTAGCAAAAATGAAAATCTAAATAATACAACAAATTTTTGTTAGAAATCTAAATAATATAATGTCTAAATGATCCTGAATTCATGGTCATCATTCTTCCATCTATATAAATCCAACCATCAGTGGATACTAGCTTTTCATCTACAATTATCTGTGATCAATCATTTTTCAAATTCAACAATCTAGTAATATGGGGACAACAACATTTTATTTTTACTGTAGTTAATTTTGGATTCCAAATTAAAGACTTATTTCGATATTTATTTATTTAAATGTTAGTTCTTTTGTTATTTATGTACAACTTCTCAGCATGTTTTTTAAACATATAATAGGTAAATAAAATTTAATTATATAATCTCCCTTTTTTTTAACTGTCCAATTTCTCATTCTAATTTTCAAGA
Source organism: Dendrobium nobile (assembly GCA_022539455.1). Lineage (NCBI taxonomy): Eukaryota > Viridiplantae > Streptophyta > Magnoliopsida > Asparagales > Orchidaceae > Dendrobium > Dendrobium nobile. Next base: position 47,924,883 of record CM039722.1, read on the forward strand.
GGTATGGGGAAACGACTGCAGTAAAGGCCATAGGAATGCCCGCTTGCTGTCATTGGTCAATCCAGCAAGTATTCCATCTGATGAGAGAAACTGCCAGTCGCATATTATAGGAATTTCCATCTAGGGAGGTCTGCCTTTAGTCCAATGCATATGCTAGTAGAAATTCCTTGTTTGGGGGCTACTCAAATTATAGTGTACTTCTTGTAGGGATGGAAACACTTAGTTCAACTTTTATACTAATAGCCATGATTTTCTTGAAAACCAAACGTGCTAACAACAAGATAAATGAAAAGCATGCCCAAATGTATTTGGAAATCGCCTAAATCGGAAGAATATCAAATACACCAAAATTGAACTAGATTGGAATACACTACATTTATTTTACTTCACATGAATTTATCTTTCACATGAATTTATTTTTCATCCAACCAAATGCCCAAATTATGAAAACCCCTACATTTGGATTACTCTGCACTTTAAATGCAACAAACCAAACATCCCCTAAATATGGTAATCGATAAAAAATCATTATTATTATTTTTTTGGCGAAAGCAATATTTCAACATTTATAGTAATAGCCATGATTTTCTTTGACAATTTAACTCTACTGACAATAGGATAAATGACGAGCATGTCCAAATGGTTGTTAATCATCTTACTTTTGACAAATAAAAAAAAGGTAATGAATAAGGATGATGGCAGAAACGTAACATAAAAATAACATTTGACTAAACTGGCATAAACCAGATACTCAAGCTTGTTGACTCAATTTAGTTGTCTCATGTATCATCAACAAGTACTCTAATTCTTTTTAGCTTGGTGAATTTTTTTGATCAAAGTGTTTGTTTCGTCATGTTCCATGTTCCTATCAACCACGAACATGTTGATTTGTACTATAGAAATTTTGTTGATTCCTAAAGTGTAAGAATATAATAATTGCCTGCTTATTTTTTTAATCAATCATAGGGATTCACCAGTGTCACCCATTAGCATTATAAGCAAGGTTTTAAAATCATACCGAACCGGCAGGTCTGACAGGTTCAACCGTGAACCGGTCACAAGGCCGATCTAGTCCACTTTGAGAACATCTTTTGCATCAAACCGGTCTGAATCGGTCAGAACCACCGGTTCAACCGCTGAACTGGCCCCAGTTCTTTTGAATCGGTCGGTTTAATTACCATATCTTTTAAATAATCAAATAAATAAATTTATTATATTAAAGATTAAATATAAAATAATTTTATTAAATAAAAATTAATTTATATTTAAAACATTTAATTTTAAATTTGCATGAAATTTTTATAAACATTTATTTGCCTCAAATCACTATGAAGCATCTTCACATGGCCCCACCACTCCAAATGAGCTCTTAACACAAGAAAACTCAAAAAGCTATATAAACAAAAGCAAGAAAGAGTTTCCAAGTGATGTGAGACTAAATAGATAAGTTGAGGTTTATGGGCTTATAGCATATATAATGTCCTTAAAATTTAGTTTTAAGCTGATTTTTTAATTAATTATTTATAATGTGAATAATACTTTTGATTAGCTATAATATATATAATGTCCATAAAATCTATTTTTAAATAGATTTTTAATTAATTATTTATAATGTGAATAATATTTATTTATTATTTAATAATAATAATTTATTTATTTCTACACTATAAAAAATAATTTTATCTATTTATTAAGGATAAATTATTTTTACATAAATTATTTTTATATAAATTTATAAAATAAATCTATTATTATAACATATAGATGTAAAATATGTTTAAATATGTAACATAAATTAATAATAATTTATATTAAAGTCATAAACTTATATTTCAATTAATTTATATTAAATATGTAATATAAATTAGTAATAATTTATATTAAATTATATTGTGATATATAAATTAAATTTAGATTAAAAATAAAATTGTAAAATATTTAAATTTAAAATTGTCATATTATGAGGAGTATAAATTATTAGAATTATGAGATTTGGAGTTTTTTTGCTCTTATCCGAGATTTTAAAAATAATTCTTTTAATTATGTAAAATTTTTATTTCGTTTAATTTTTTGTCTCATATTTAGAATGATAACATCATTATTATGTTAATTTTATTAATTTTTAATAATATTATTATTTATTACATCATCATGTTCAACCAGTCAAACCGTGAATCTCTCCTTCTTTCGATTCGTTCTTCAGTCCCCAGTTTTCACAACCTTGGTTGTAAGCTTCCTTAGAGTTGCTTTTAGTTCACATTAAAGTGAAGATTTGGTTTCCTACATATTATTTTTTTAACTTTACCCAACAATGTAAAATAAATCATCTTTAGGTATCTATAAATTCAAGAAACTTGTTTTCCTATTTAGTTGTTCTATCCATTTTACTAAATCATGAACTTAAATTTTCTGGATGTTGACCACACCCAAAGTTTTAATTGCAGGATGATTCTGATTTTAAATCAAGTATCCATGATTTTGTGATTGCACCAACTGTGGAGAAACAAAATAAGAGTCCCCAGGCAGCAGAAGAAATTCACAATGCCTGGTCAAGTGATGAAGTTAGATCTAATAACCTTATAGCATTGGAATCTGAAATTGATCACGTTTCTCCGGGAAATGAAAAAGCATTTTCATATGTGCATGTATTTGAAAATAAAGCTTCTGATAGTGTTGCTCGCCATGATGGATCTGAAGCAGGCGAAGAGCTATCTGATGCAGTACAATGTTTGTACGGATGTGATGTTGTTGGTATCTCTGATTCTGCTGGTGCTAAGCCCAGCTGTGATGAGACCATGACTGAGTTTAAAGGATCCAACATTGACCCTCCATATATGGTAGAGGATCATATTTTCTGCAAAGAAGATGAAATTCCCTGCCTTGGGGTAGAGGATCATATTTTCTGCAAAGAAGATGAAATTCCCAGCCTTGTAAAAGAACGTACTTCTACTACTCCCTGTGTAGTAGAAGAATTTCTCAGTGTCTGCCCAGTAGATGAAGTTAGGCATAACAGCCTTAAGCCATTTGAGTCTCAAATTGGTCACACTTCTTGTGGCGCTGTAAAGTTATTTTCAAATGTGGATACATCAGAAAACAAAGCTTGTAAAACTCTTGTCCGCTATGATGTTTCTGAAGAGGGCATGAAGCCATATGATGACGCACAACATTTGAACAGATTTGATATTACTGGTATATCAGATATTGCTGGTGTAAAGGCTATTTGTGCTGAGAACATACGTGATTTTAATGGATCCAGTATTGACCATTCATATACAGTTGAGGTTGATTTCTCCAAAGGAGCTGGCATTCCCAGCCTTCCAAAAGAACGGGCTTCTGCTACTCCACATGCAGTAGAAGAAATTCTTAGTGGCTGTTCCAGGGATATAGTCAGAACCTCCAACCTTATACCATGTGAATCAGAAATTCATCAGACTTCTCATGGTGTTGAGAAATTATTTTCGCATGTGGATACATTTGAAAGAAAATCTTCCCTGAGTATTGGTCATCATGATGAATATGAAGTGGACAATGAAACATATGATGCAACACAACTTTCGGACAGCTGTGATGTTACTGTATCAGAAATTGCTGGTGTTAAGCCCAGTTGTGATGAGACCATGCTTTATTTTAAGGGTTCTAACATTGATCTTCCATTTACACTAGAAGATACTATTGTCTTTAAAGATGCTGACATGCTCAGCCTTGCAAAAGAGCGAGCTTCCACCACTCCCCACATAGTAGAAGAAATTCTTAGCGCCTCTTCAAAGGATCAACTTAAAGTGGCTAATCTAGTGTCATTTGATTCAGAAATTCATCACACTTCTCAGTGTGGTGCGGATGCATTTGAAAACGAAGCTTTAGAGAGTCTGGGTCACCATGATGGATCTGAAGAGGGCGAAGAGCCATATGATGCATCATACAGATTTGATGTTACTAGTATAGGAGAAACTGTTGGTGCTAATTCCCCTTGTGATACCATGGCCGAGATTGAGGGATTCAGCTTTGATCTTTCACATGAAGAGGATAATATTGTCTGCGAAGATGCTGACATTCCCAGTCTTGCAAAAGAACGAGCTTTTGTCCTCGAACAGCTTCACCAATCAATGATTCTTCTCACCCCAAGGTCTAAGGCTTCTATGATTAACGGATTAGATATCATTTCAGATGGTTTTAACTCATCACCTCTAGGCATATTCCAGAACATGGACATGGGTATTTCTCTGGAGCATAATAATCCTGACATAAAACATTTTACGGCAAGTTCCAGCATTATGCTGATGGATGGACCTGCTTTTGAAAATATGTTTTGCAATAATGAATCAAAGTTGGATGGACCTGATTTTGAAAGTTCACATTCTCTATCCTCTTCAAGTGTTAGATGTGGTTCAGAGTTGCAGAATATTCCTTTAACCCCGCCAGCTATAAAATTCAGCCATGGAAGGCTTTCTGGGAAAAGGAGTTCAAGTTCTGTGAAAGTTAGTTCTAATACTGAATATACTTGTTTCCGTATTGATGAAAATTCCCCCACTGCTGAAGAAAATGTGGATGTTGTTCAGTTGGGTTGTTCTCCTCATGGTACTTCAAGAAATATTGAAGTATCAACAAATAGCAAACCATTGTCTGATGTGACTTCATTGCATAAAAATGACACATGTTTTCTTTCCAACTTGAAGGAATTTGTGGTGAGAGATAGCCTGGAATCTGTAAACTCGGATATAGCATCCAGTCTTGGATTTGAATATGCTGGAAGAGAGTCTAACATGGCAAATAAAGAGAATCCTCTGTACTCAAATGCGATAAAAGAACTTCAGAAATCTACCAGAACAGTGAGTAAAATGTCCAGTCTTGGATTTGAATATGCTGGAAGAGAGTCTAACATGGCAAATAAAGAGAATCCTCTGTACTCAAATGCAATAAAAGAACTTCAGAAATCTACCAGAACAGTGAGTAAAATGTCTAAAAGGCCAAGGGTATCTTGTAGATCAAGTGATAGAATTAGGAACTGCCAAAACATAAGAAAAGGGTACAAACCATCCAACATTCTATCCAGCATATCTTCATTAATTCCTCTAATTCAGCAAAAGAAGCAACAAGCTCTTCCCTTACAAAGTGAGTGATTTTCTTGTATGATAGTTTCTAGCTTTTTTGTTTTTTTATGTGAGAAACAAAATGAAGGTTTTTATAATTGAACCAAAGTGATGCGTCCTTTATACCTCAATGTTCTGCTTATTATTCAACCATCTCAACTATAGATAATTCTACATAAAATTTACTAGATTTACTTATGATAAGGCAATTAATTTTGTTTATTTGCATTGCAGTACAATTTCACTATTTCAGCCATTTTTAGTAACTGTGTATACTTTGAGATTTTGTCGTTTCTTATTTTTGTTCTTGCAGGGAAGAAAGACATAAAAGTTAAGGCCCTGGAAGCTGCTGAAGCTGCCAAGCGACTTGAAGATCAGATGAAAATAGAACGCGAGAAAAGAAAAGAAGCGGTGAAACTTGAGCGTGAAAAATTGAAGCAAGAAAATGCCAAACTATTGAAACTCAAACAAAATAAAAAAGATGAAGAGAGGAGGAAGAAGGAAGATGTTGCAGCAAAGAAGAGACAGAGGGAGGCTGAAGAGAGAAAAGTTAAGGATAGAAAAAGGCAATGCATTGAAGAAACAAGGACACTGCAGAGAGAAGGCAGAGACAAATTGCATTGTGAGAAAGCTGAGAAAGATATTCAACAGAAAGCCATGGTATAATTGTTCATCTTTTTTGTTTGCTGCATAGACTTATTCTCCCTGTATAAAATGTGTGATTCCCACAGGATGAGAAACAAAAAGGGGGAAAACAAGGAAAGAATGGTGGCCAAAAGAAATTGGAAAGAGGAGTTAATGCTACTGAAAGTCAAATGGCGGAAGAAATGCAGTATTGCACCGTCCAACTTGCAAATACTGAAACCATTCTGGGTGGTGATAAGAGTCAAGCTCTAGAGGCCTCTGATGAACACAAATCATTTGAAAAGGTAAGACTTTGTAAAATATATGTTGATGGCTATTGTTGGTTAGTTTATTCATAAAAAAACTGATGTGCATTTAATTTCACTTTTCAGTATTAGGCTTAATTTGAATCCTTTTCCTTTGCAAAGGTAAAGTTAAAATTATATGCTGTTAGCTCTTATTAGCTAATATATTTATAAATTGTCCGAAATACAATCAATTTCTCAGTATTATGCATGTTGTTGAACTTTTCTTTTGCAAAGGTAAAGTTAAAATAATATGTGGATAGCCATTATTGTCCATTCTGTTATATGATCTGCAGTGCAGTCAGCTTTGGTATTAGGCTTAAATTTAATTTCTGATGGTCATCATTGGCACTTTTAATATATTGGATTTCTATTTGCATGTGCCTGGCCTTCATCTCCTGATTGCCATGTCAAAATATTTCCTATTTTCTTGCATGCATTTGTCTTTGACATTTCTGGATCATTTTTCAACATTTCTGTTTGAAGCCTGAAAGGAACTCTGTTGATTTTTATCCTTCTCTTTCTATTTTATTAAGGGAGTTGGCCGCTCAAATGTTTTACGAGAAATAATAGAAGAAACTGTCTCTGCTACACAAACATCTCTGGAATTGCAGTCATATGAGATGTCTCCATACCAAACCTCTGATGACGAAGACATGGAAGAAGATAGCAGGCAAAAAAAGTACATTCCGCTATGGGCAAGGTAACCTTCGATTTGTAACGTTCAACTTAAAATAAATACGCTTTTCAAAGTTGATGTTCTCTTTTGATAGCATATAATTGTAAAAGCCAACTCTGAATCTTTGAGATATTCTTCCTTTGACATAACGGCCTCACGGCTTTGTCTCCTTCATGTAACTTTTCAAGGAGTCACCTATCCGGAGAGTGCTCTCGTACGATCATACTTAAGATTTTATGATGTAATTCCAACTGTACACCAGAAGGTGCATCAATGATTAATACTTCAATTTCATTTCGCTTAAGGCGTTTGACAATCTCCCCTACTTAAATATCATTCTCGTCAGTATGCTTACATATAACTCATAGTCTTGCACCAGGCATAGGATTTTACAGCTGGCCCATATAGATTCAAATGGTGGCTCCCAAGATATAGCAATTTTTCCAACAAAGGTTCAAGAGATGGGTGCCATGTAGTACTTTATTTTGTACAGAACTTAATTTCTTTCTTCCAATCAATCTATTACTATGATATTATTTTTAACAGTCTAAACTCCCAATCATCAATAAATTGTTTGGCATAATGTCTCATGGTTGTCTTAGTGTAACTTTCCAAGAGATCATTCATCCCACGTGTGCCTTAGCATGAACATGCTTAACTTAAATGGAAACTATTATATCAAATGAAGCCTCATTATTTGAGTGATTTATTTCATTCTACTCACGGGATTTCACAGGATTCTTACAAGAATTTGTGGCTTTTTAAGCAAACTTAGTCTTTTGGGCAACTAAACCAGATTTTCATCAAAGCTTGTGCAAATTCGTTGTCACCATGTTTATAATGCTTCGCCTTTATTATTAGCTTTACCTCACTTTTTAGTTGGCTGCTTCAAGCTTGCATAGCGAGTATGTATGTATATATATATATATATATATATATAAAATGTTAAAAGCATAACATTAAAATAAAAAAATGATAATGAGCACAATTATGGGGATTTTATGTACTATTATTATGCTGAAAATTTCTGTAAAAGCTAGTTCCTTGTTGCAGTTATTGTATTCTAATATCTTTATGGGGATTTTTTTTTTCTGGAAAGTAAATAACGTTGGCCTAATATCTGCAAAATGCAGAGGAGAGAGGTTAGGTGAAATCATTCTCACCAACCTGCAATTAGATCCAAAGGATATCTTTAGCCGCAAACGGTCATTCAATGCTTCTCAAGGTAAAACTTATATAATTTTGTTTGCAGTTAGATTCCTGAATATTTGATTATTGGGCCCAAATCATCTTATGATTGTTATGATAATTGTTGAAGTGCAATTGTGGCATCCAAATATATCCAAATTCATTTTAGATGACTAAATTTCTGATATTTTTTTTGGATATTCAATTCGAACCATCCAAAGAAAATCGATTGGATTGCCCCAAGTGTGCCTCTTCACTTACACCCTTATTTGTGCTGGTCAAGAAAGACTGAGAATTGAAAGAGCATGTTGATTTGTGCAGTCTTAACTTCAGGTGTTCTTTGGCGGCGGCCATTGAAGTGATCTGCAATTCTTGACATAAATATTCAAATTGGTATTTTGAGACACCATTTTGAGGGTGTCTGGGACCATGTAAGTTGGGTTGCTTCGCTTATTTTTATCAATCTTCTTCCAGATTCTTTCGAATGGTTAAACTCCTTGCATGAGCACATTTCCAAAGTTCTTAAGAGGATACATTACACTTTTTTGACTTTGGAAGAAGTATTTCTATTGTATTTTTTAAAAACCAGTATGGAATGATTCCCCGGATACTAGTCCTAATGTACCCTTGCCTGCATATTTGCTTGTAGCATGGCATCATTGTTATGAAACAGATAATGGTAGGTCTCTTATGTGCAAGTACTCAGTTCTGTATATATATATATTTACTTATTTCATCAGTAGAAAAAATGGAGCTTCAGTACAGAATTTCATTTGATTTTGATAAGGTTTATGATGATTGACGGGATTAATATTGAATCGATTTAGGGCAAGTTACCTTAGGAACCTCAAGCTGTAGTGGAGGTGATTCCCTTTGGAGAATGTTAAAATCATTTGGCTTCTAAATGCTTAGCAAGAAAAATACACTATCAAAGCTAATTCTGGCTTACTCTAAGGAGCTTTGTCAAAAACTTAAAGAAAAAATTGTAGAATTTGTAAACTTAACAATAGCATCATTCATTTTTTTTTTTTTTTTTTTTTTTTTTTTATGATTAACAATAGCATCATTCATTCATTTGAGTTAGGCTTAATTTGGGACGGCTTTTTTACTGCTTCTTGAAGCAATTTTTTCGTACAAAAATTTTAATTTTGGTATTACAAAACCGTTTTAAGAAGCAATTAAAAAATTGTCCCAAATGAAGACTTAGGTTTTGTTTGGGACGGCTTTTTTTTTTTTTTTGTTTCTTAAAGTAATTTTTTAATATAAAAATTAAAATTTGTATACTAAAAAATTACTTTAAGAAGCAACAAGAAAGTCGTCCCCAATGAAGCCTTAGTCACTAAGACAAATGTTGTCTCTTTAGTCACTAAGTCGAGTTCAACTCACAAGCCATTTATCAAGCCGAACTCCAACTAACTCACGAGGGGCTTGCTTGCTTACACCCCTAACTGAAGGCGATTGGGTTGGCTCTTACCTAAGGAAACTAACAGAACAAATCCTAGAATAGACGGGACGATCGAAGAGAACTACGTGTGGGGCAACCAGTGTTCTGGAATTCTCTTATGATTCAAAAGTTCGGAACAATTTGAAATGAGCACAATGAATCATATCTATAAATTATATATCCTGATTTCATAAGTCCAAAAAGGTTGAAAAATCAAAAGTTTGATGATCAAATTGAATATATATATATATATATATATATATATATATATATATATATATATATATATATATATATATATATATATATATATATATATATGAGAGAGAGAGAGAAAGAGAGAGAAAATTCATACTTCAATTTTGTAGTCATAAGAAAAATGGCAACATAAACTACCATTTTGACTAATCAACATCATTCTTGGCTAGCTTTGCTTCTCAATTAATTTTCAAAAATAATTATCAATTCTACCTCATTTGCCTAGTTTGAGATTTATAATTTTCACCAATAACCATGCCTCAATAAAAATATAAATCTTATAACCTACCTCTTAGAAATCCAGCAAGATGTCTCATTATGATTTTATTTGAAATAATTTTTTAACTGTTTCTACAACAACTTTCTAGGACAACATTTCTTAAAAATAACGAAAAAAAAAAGCTAAAAAACTATCCCAAACAAAGCCTTGGACTTCAGGCTCTTAATAGTGGAATTCTTGATGGCAGATATTGGCTTGACCAATAAATTCAAATGAAGTTAGCTAACTGCAGTTCAGCAGAACTTGTTCAAGAGGGTGATTAAAAAACTATATTGTTGCAACTTCATAGCCTTCAGTTTCACAAACTTAGAGATAATACTTAAGCAAAAAAAAATTTAACTAGTGATTAAGTTATATTATCTATTACAAAATACTGACTAAAACCGTTCTGACCTGCATATACTGAGGCAGCACGTAGGCCTCCCCCTACTGAAGAGGAAGCTGCAATCTCAACGACAAATATAAATTTATCTATTTCATATAAGGAAAAACACTCAAATTATACCAAATTTCACCGCAGAAATCCTAAAGTTATTCATCAAATGTTGATAATAAAACAAACATGTAACTTCATGTACTAGTTGGAAGGAACACCCTATGGAAGTTGTTAGCTGTGAGTTTTCTTCTGCAAGTAGGACATTTTTTCTGGGATTGGAGAGCTTGCTTGATACAGGTTTGACAAAAAATATGGCCGCAGATGGTCGAACATGGATCGACCAGTGAGCTCATGCAAATGGGGCAGCTGAACACAGGCTCCTTCGGCACCACTATTTCCTGCACGGTTCGATGGTTTGCGGCGTTTCTCCTCTGGCAAGATTCACAAAATTTTCAGGAATAAATTAGCTAAAAAACATAATAATAAACTGGGATGAAGATGAATTTCTCTAGTCAAACATCCTTAAAGTGAATTGAATACATCTGTAAATTATAAGGCCGCAGTACATTAAAATAGAACATAGACTGATTGTTGCGTATAAAGTGTTCATAATATAATGTGCAATGACCCTCTTAATAATTTTTCTAGTAGATTAAAGCTTCGTTTGGTTCTTCCTCTCTTTTTATAAAAGATAGTTTTAGAAACAATGGTTAAGGGAATTGAGTTTTCTAACGGAGAAGCGGATATTCAAAAAGCTTCTCAAAACAGTAGAAAAATGAAGTTTCCTAAAAAGTATTTCTATAGAAGCGTCTCATCCAAATAGAGACCAAAAAATAATTTCTTCTTTTCTAAATAGAGAAGGAAAAAGAACACCGAAAGAAATGAGGCCTAAAGCTCCATTTAAACAATATTACAACTGTAAATGGAGATTGGGACCACCTGGGAAAATCGGTAGACCTCCGTTGGGGGATCCATGGGAACATATGTGTAGAATCTGTCCAACTCATGTATAATTTTAAAATGGAGGTTCAAACATAAGAAAATATCAATAGATATGCATCACTGCATATAATTCTGATAATTGTAGGAAATATTCTAATATACATCTATCCAGGCTACAGAATACCATATGGTGCAACGGAAATAACTTTGCAGTCCTCTCCATTACAAACAATAAAAGCAAGCATTACATTAGAAATGACTCATTTTTTTTCTTTCAAGGTTTACATTGTTAAAGTTCGCTGCCACATTTAACTCATTGTTCAAGTTGCCTCGTGAATTAACTAAGTTGCACAATATGTCACTCTCTATCAATATTGTTGTTTCCATTTTCAAATCAATGTGCTCATTGAGGCAACAATGTTAAGCAGAAGTACACAATAATTGGAAATAAAATACATCACAATTACGTAAGAAATTAACAATAGATGCCAATAAAATAAACTGTTGAACTAAGTTAGAACTACTCACTCACACAAGCTCAATCACCCCTTCAACTTTTACGTCATCCACAAATGTTATTTCAAGCATACTACCATCTTGTTTTCTTTCGAATTTTTAAGATATAGTAAAATATCATCAGTTTTACGATACCTATAATACTGATTGCGAAGGCCAGAAGAGCACTCTTTTCGGAAACCATCTTAAAACTAGCTTGCTACCGAGAGCTGGATGAATAGTTCTACAGAGGTGGCTAGCTTTATACAAGGGCTCATAACATTTTTTTTTTAAGTTTTCAATATTAAATATACATTTTGGTATATGTAACAAAAAGCGATCAATGCTAAAACTGTAAGCTAGTTTATAATGACAATTTTGTAAATAGTTAAAATTTAAGTATTGCATATTCCCCAAATATAATATATTGATTTAATATATGTTGATCAGAGCCATATAACTACAAATTGTTACTATAAATTAGCTTTCAGTTTTAGCATTGATAACTTTTTGTTACATAGACCAAAATGTATATTTAATATTGAAAACTTTTTTTTAAATGTTATGAGCCCTTATATAAAGCTGACCACCTCTGTAGAACCATTCATCTAGCTCTCGGTAGCAAGCTAATTTTAAGATGTTTTCCGAGAAGAGTGCTCTTCTGGCTTTCGCAATCAACATTCTAGGTATTGTAAAACTAATGATGTTTTACTATATCTATAAAAATTCGAAGGAAAAAAAAAAGGATGGAAATTTGCCTGAAATAGCATTTGCAGAGGACGTGAATGTTGACGGGGGTGATTGAGCTTGTGTGAGGGAGTAATCCTAACTTAATTCAACAGTTTATTCTTTTTAAATCTATTGTAAATTTCTTACGCAGTTGTGGTTTACTTTATTTCCAATTATTGTGTACCTCTGCTTAAAATTGTTTCCTCGATGAGCTCATTAGTTCAAGCGTGCAAAACGTGAAAGTCCAAGCGTGATTGAGCTTGACGTGAAAGTCCAAGCGTCCAAGCAGGATTCCAAAATTCCCATCTAAAATCCAACAAAACTATAAATTCCTAATGTAATTCTATATGATTAGATTGTGCACTGTTTATGGTGGAAATCAAATAATGTGTGCTTTGGTATGGAAATTGAATTGTGTTGCTTCGTGAATTAATTTGTGAAGCACATTAATTATGCCCATAATTTTGACAAATATCAAATACTTAATCCATAGGCACATAATATTTCCAAGCAGTGCAAAATTATCCAAATATGAAAACCTATAGTCATCGAATATGCAAGTGTGCATTTATGTTGCTTTTGTTGTCTTAAACTTTCACATTTAACACCATTAACTTCAATATTAGATGTTAGGATAAAAAAAATCTAATTTTAAAGAGTTGAGGGACCAAATTAGTCCCTCAAAAGAGTTGGCAATGATTTTGATCCCTTACAAAAAGTTAAGGGACTATTTTGGTCCCTTTTCTCTTAAAAAATAGATTTTAACATATTTTATAATTTGAGCCAAATTCAAGTCGAACAAGCTCGTTGAAGTTTGAAAACATCAAACACAAACATCATTACAAACAATATAGAACACGGGATGCTTTAGAATAAAAGAAAATTTGAACGAGCAAAACACAAACACATATTAAGCTCACCCAACTTCATCTCATTTACACCCCAATTTGCATGTACTTCACTTCGGAAACAATAACAACAACATCAAGCTATATCCCACTATGCGGGATCAGCTATATGAATCTTTTTTCACCATTGTGTCCTATCAAAAATCAAATTGTCATTTAAATCTAATAATAATGGCATTCTAATACTTTCTAATCAAGTCTTTTTAAGTCTACCTCTACCTTTCTTAATATAAGTCAAATCTAATACATCAACTCTAATACAATACTTAACATTAGTTAAATTGAAACATACAATATTTAACCAAATCTTAGAGGATTCTACCTAGTTTTTGATTTTGGATCTTTGGGTTATAAATCAAACCCTACATACATGTAATTTCAATGACTTACTGAAATATATAAATTATATATATAATTATATTTTATAGTTTATCATAGTTTTATCGGGTGTGGTGCAAGTCTTAATGACAAGACCTGAGGGATACTTCTCGTTATAACGGCGTGAAGCCTAAATCTTAGAATTTGTGGTTTCCATCATTGTTTTGTCATCATGTTTTATAATTGGCTCTTGTACATGCTTAAGATTTTGTCCAGAATGTTACATATTGGTTTTCAAACACAATGTGGTTTGACCAAGTATTTAAGAATATACAGGAGTTGATACTTATGTCAAAAAATAAGGTGGTTTGACCAAATATTTTTCAATTTCGATTGGATAACATCAAGGATCAACCTTCAGCTCATATATTTTTGTTTTAGTCATGAATATTCTTACTAGACATTTGTAAAAGGAGATAACCTAGCGTATGTTTTTTGTCGATGGTGTTTTCTTATTGATATAACTAGAGAGGGAGTTGAAGGAAAACTTGAATTATAGAAGCCAACCTTAAGAGTCCAAAATTTTTCGTTTAAGTAGATCTAAAACCAAATGCATGGAGTGTAATTTTAAGTCATAGATCTAGTGGAGGAATGGTGACTTTGGATGATCATGTCATTAATAAGAGTACACGTTTTACATATCTTTAATCTATTGTTCAAAATGATGGTAAAATAGATGGGGATATTATTATTAGAATTCAATTGGATGATTGAAAGTGGATGAATGCATCAGACCTGTTGTATGACAGAAAAGTTCCCCTCAAACTTAAGGGAAAATTCTATATGATGGTGGTGAGACTAAGCAATGCTTTATGGTGTGGAATGTTGGCCATTAAAAGGAAGCATAAAATTAAGTATTGTAGAGATGTTGATGCTCAGGGTGGCTTCACTCTTAGAGACAAAATGCGAAACGAGCATTATACGTGATGAGGTTGGAGTAACTCTAGTGGAAGATAAGATTAGAGAGTCATCTTCAATGGTTTGGTCACATAAAACATCAGCTAGGAGAGCGTGTATTAGATTTGGCCTATGTTAAAAAGTTAGAGGTAAACCTAAGAAAACATAGTTATAAAATATTAGAAATGAACTTTTTTATTAGATTTAAATGAGAAATTGACTATTAACAAGACACAATGGAGAAAAATGATTCATGTGGCCAACCTCACGTAGTGGGATAAATGCTTGATGTTGTAATTATATATTGATTTTTATTTTTAGGTGTGAATCTAAATTATAGTGGAATACTTGAGTTCTCATAGGAAATACTTGAGTTCGCAAGTAACCCTATGGGAAATACTTGAGTTCTCAAGCAAACCTAACAGAAATTGGTGAAAACAATGGGAAATCTTGTTGATTTCTCCAAAGAGAAATCATCAAGACGAAGTAGAAATTTCAGAAAAACTGGAAAGAAACACATGAAACTTCTTCTATTCAATCCACGAATAAGAAAAGCAATATAAGATACAAGTTTCTTCGATTCGAGAGGAAGAAACAACTCTTCAATTCTCAAGCAAAGCCTAGAGCCCAAAAAGAACAAACCCTATATCTCAAATCTCTTCCAAATTCAAGATGAAAAGCAAACCCTAACCAAAAAGAATAATTAAAGCCAAAGGACCCTTACAAAAAGACTAAACAACCATTAATCCAAACTTTTCCTCCTAAACAACGATTACATTAAGCAATTGGGCCCACTAGGGCATTTGCCCCCCTCCCCTTGGTTCCGCCCCCCACTTGGCTTGGGCCACCTGCTATAGCAGTGAATCGGTCTAGGTTGGACTGGTTCAGCCGGCCCCTCATGGGCTGGCCTAACAAGTTCTCAAACTTTTTTGTGATACATCACATTTTCGTGACTTTTATATTATCATTTGGAATATTTAAGTATCTTTTTTTTTTTTCTGATTTTGCATAAAAAGAAAGTACACTTTGATTAAATTGAAGGTTGGTAGACAATGATTTTTTATATTTATGTGTTTCTTTATGCATCTTGTCCTAATTTTATATTAGTGAACCCTATACCCTAGGACGTTCTACATCATGTGTTCAACTATAGCTAGAAAGCGTTGCACTAACAGCAACCACATCATGTGCTATGCGCACACTTGAATGATGCAGTCAACAAGCTCATTGTTGTATCAAGTCCAACATCTAGAGTGTGTTTTTTTAAGTTAAACAGCAGCTATCACCCTCACTGTTTTGATATTAGCGGTGAATTCATTCATTGTTTACTCAATTTATTTTATAACAAGCCAAAGATCTTGACTAGAAACACAATAAATTAAATACAAACTAGACACCAAACAATATTAGCATCAACTTCTCGGTAAAAAAGCTTCAAATGTTGTGTGTGTGAGAGAGGAGAGCATTCACTTTAAATTTGGGAGTACCTTGGCAACATGATCATCTTCAACATTCACATAAGCCTCACAATTAATCACAGCCCTATTTGGTGAAAGCCTTTGACGTCTTCTAAAGTTATTGAGAGGTACTCTAGAAAGATGATCATCTACATTGATCACTACAAGAACAAATAAAAAAAAAAGTCAATTAATTAATGAAATGAATTAAATCACTAAAAAGTTAGATGATCTAGATTCATACAATAACTATGAATACAAAGTGCAAAAAAAAAGTTTAAACCTAGTTAAAAAAGGCAGGAAAATGCATATACGGTTTGTTTTACAAAGAGACAAAAACAATAAGTCTAGCCTGTTCCTAGTTTGTGAAGTGTTAGGATTCATGAATTTCCCAAATAGATGCTTGCTTAAAATAGGGACACCAAAAAATAGATTAATCCAAAAACCCATACCGAAGCAACTAAACTAGTCATTTTGGTTTGATTTGGATGATTTGGTTTAGTTTTAAGGTTTTGTAAAACCGAAATCAACCAAACCAAAAGTGATGAAACATACAAAAAAATTATATTTCAAAATGCTAATCAACTAATTTCTATTGTCACGTAATGAAATATAAAACTCAATCATTTAATTATTAGGCACCATCATCACTCCACGAGTTCTTTCATCATTTGTTACTTTCTGCAGTAATACCCAGTTTATAAGACAATAGGACCCTTTTATTAATGGTTCAACATATTTTGTTTTACATTTTTTTTTTCAATAATCATTTTAATGAACATCCAACTACAGAAACATAAAAACTAAAATAACCTGAAGTTCCAGTGCTTAATTCCGAGTCTTCATCCAGCACCACCATCACTGGGCGTGGCCTCAACTGATCCCTTACCTTGACCATTCAACAAGACCAAAAGCACATTCTTACCCCAAAATATTAAGATCAAACTCTACAGCAAAAATCAACCATTAAGAACAGATGAGAAAAGACCTGAGTAAACGCCCTAGGGGAGGACAGCAACTGCACATCGTCGTCCTCGATCGCCTCGATATCAATTGGCAACGCGGTCATCTCAGCTGTGGCAGCCTCGGCCATAGCTGAGGTCCCCTCCGCATGCCGAACCGCCGGCGCCGACGGAGGGGAATTTAGATCGATGGTTAGGGATGACTTCCGGCGGCTCGCATCTCTCGCTTGCTTCTTCATACCTCGCCTCGCGGACGCCATGGAGCTCATGCTCAACCGCGTAACCCGAGGAAAATCCCAGGAACCAAACAAAAAACAGAGAAATTACCGATAAGATCAGCGATTAAGTATCTACGAGTGAGATTGAAAATTCTTCTGAGTTCTTCACGTGCTCTAGGGTTAGGGATTCGAAGATTTGGTACAAGTGAGTAGCAAGGGAAAGATTTCCCGATAAGAAGATGACGGTTGGGGGTAGGAACTTTTGAAATTTTTGAGCACTGGAATTAAAGCCAGTTGCAAAAGCAAATCATCTTAAGTTCGCCTGATCGTTACCACGGGATTTTCTTTTTGCGCAAAGTAATCTAGATGACGTAACTTATTATGTTTGCATGATTCAAATTTTAATCTAGATAAGTAACACTCAAATATATCAGCTCTCTGGTTGGTTGGTCTTTTATTTGATAGTTGCTGGTCTTTTATTTGGTTGGGATTTTCCTATTATTGTCAATTGAATTTATTTTGTATGGACATTAATAGCTTATTTTTGCTTTGGTTTTTTGGTTTTTGTTTCTTTTACTTATTTTTTTGTTTTTGTTTTTTTTTTGCTGGTTTGGGGTGTTTTTAATTTGTGGGTTTGAGTGGCAGCTTTCTAGTTGGTTAGGTCTTTTATTTTTTGATTGCATATGAGGTTGTTTTTGCTGGTTTCTTGGTCTGGTTTTTGGCCTGGCCAGTTGCTGGCGAGTCTTCGTTGTAGTTGGTTTTTGTTTGGCTTGATACTGATTATTTTTTGTTTTCTTTTGGAAGGTTGAAGCGTTCTCACGTGGTTGATTTGGGTTGGCATCTTGATGGTTTATCTCTTGCGGCTTATTTTAGCTCTTATTGGTGTAGATTACTAGCTTTATGTTTGGCTACTGCTGTTTAAGGAGGATTCAGGCTTTGATTTGTTGATGTTAGGACTGCTGTTCTTATTGGAATTGTTGGTTAATTATGGGCTATTCTTGGAGAAGAATTTTTTTGTTGCTATGTTGTTTTTTTATATTTTTGCTGGTTATTTGGGGTATTGTTGGTCGAATTGCTGGTGGACTCTTTTTCTTGTTTAGCCGCTCATGTTTAAGTAGCTCTTTGTCCTTGCTATTTTATTTTCTTATTTTTTATGGGTTGTAAGAAAAAACCCCTGAATTTTTGAAATTTCTATTATTTTCAATGAAAATTGAGCATGTTTGCCCCTAATTTTTCCACAAAAACAAAAAACACTCAAATATATCTATATAAAAATAGTTTCGCTCAAATATTTAAATTATTTTAGATCTTCATGGCATGTGCTGTTATCTTGCCTCATTTCTTATTTAAAGTTATGATGATTATCGTAGAGACTTGATTGCCTTATTTATGCAATGCGAGATTACACATTTACACTGAGCGTTGAGCATTAATCTAAAATATGTAAATTCACAACTGATTCTTAAAGGGTTTATTTCATGCCGAAGTAACATGATGGGATTGAAACTTTTAACATTTGATTATTCTAAAACTTAGCTCAACATATATGTTTTTTTTTAAATGGTTGATTTATCGTTGAGAGATGGGGGAGGTTAAATGAGCTGTTGAATTTGCTTCATATCAGCTAAGAGTGGATATTGAAATAACTTAATATCTTCATTATCGAGAGCCTTCTTGGTACACAGGGTCGACTGCTATCATTGGACCATTGCTACTAAACTAGCCTTGTTTAACTACTATCATCACTAGATCATCGTCACACAAGTGTCATTATTGGTCCACTGCTGCCTAATCAATGCTATCGGATTATCATCATTCAATCACAATCATTTGATGCCTTTCACCTCTTACTTGCATAGTCTTGTCATCTCCAAATTACGATATTGTCGATTTTTTTGTAATCAATACTAACATAGTGAAATTATTTTAGCTCGATAAGGCCTCCTCGGTTTTCCTCATTTTCAAAATTTTTTATATAAAAACTTTAAGGTCACTTAAATGTATTTATTTATATATATTTTTTGTGCTAGATTTTTGTGTAAAATTATAGTGCAAAACCCACTCACTCTGTCATTAAGAATTTTCTAACGCACAACAATAATATTTATATGCTAATAAATAAGAAAATATATTATTTAAATTTATGACATTGACAATAAAATTTTCTTAACTAAAATTCCTCTAATATATTAAACAAAAAAGGGAGATTTACATACATACCACTTAATACTATGCTATTTACATATTTAACACCTAAAATTTTAATATTACATACATACCAATACCACAATAGTTCATTTTCATAAAAAAAAAAAACAACCACTCTCGGAACAAGTAGCAGACACGAAACGGGCCACAAATAAATAGACCCCAGGCGATTGCTTGAAATCATTTGAGGCGGGATGCAGAAAGAGTGTTTGGCTTCTAAGCGAGCTTGCTAGAGGGAAAGAGGCGGCTATGGGCGAAAACCTAAGCACCGATGCATCCAACATTGACGTCCTCGACATGCAAAGCATTAGAAGGTTTCTTTTAATCTGTGTATTTCCTTTGGATTATCTTCACCAGTTTTCGCTCATTCAGTTCTCCCTAACGCCTATAGTTTTCGCAGTCGCTTGAAGGAGCTCTCCGCGTCGCTCGATGATGTTCTCAGTTCCTCCGGTGATTTGATTCCGGAACCGAATAGTTTATTGGAGGACTTCAGCCGCAATGTGCTGGTGAAACTTTGAACTCTTTCTCGCAAATTGCGTTCATCTTTGTTTAGATTTGACTGGCATTTACCTTGAAATTGAGCTTTCACTTTGAGCAGGCACTTAGCGTAGACCATGACGTCGAGGCTTTAGGGCCGGCTGATTTAGGCAAGCTTGAGTTTTAACTATGTTTATTTTGATTATTGGGCTCTTTTGTCATGATCTATTTTTTTTTTTTAATAAATTTGGCGTCCACATTGTATTTTGTGGCACCGCCGTATCGACTTTTGTTATTATTATTTTTTTCTCCTTCTGCATCTGTTCAACAAAACGCAATTCGTTGTTGTTGTTCGTCTTTACTGCTAGATATTGCAGTTTAACGTGCTATTTGTGAGCGAAAGCTTAAAGAAGGAATTGACAGAAACTGAAAGAAAAGGTGTTTGTCATATAAACTGAACATCGTAATACATGGTTAGGCCTTGATATATAGGCATATGGCTTGGCATGTAAGCCGTGCATCAAGAATATAAAATTACATAAATGTAGACCGGCTATTGGGACCTAAAGCCACCTATACACATATACTAACATGCCCCCTCAAACTAATCATCCTTTGAACGGATGTTTAGTTTGTTTCTTAAGTGAAGAAATCGGTCTTTGGGTAGAGATTTAGTCAATATGTTTGCTATTTGATGGGCAGAGCTGATATGGATGATATTGAGATCGCCGGCCTTGATGTGATCACTAATGAAGTGATAGTCTATCTCTATATGCTTTGTCCTGGCGTGGAAAATCGGGTTGTTGGCAAGAGCGATGGCGGAGGTGTTGTCGCAGTGGAGAGGTGTCGGTCCTATTTGAGGTATGCGAAGTTCGGCCAGCAGCCGCCGAAGCCAGATTACTTCAGATGTTGCGGACGAGATTGATCTGTATTCAGCTTCGGTCGACGATTTGGCGACCGTGACTTGCTTTTTCGCGGACCAGGAGATGATTGTATTGCCAAGAAACGTGCAGAACCCGGTGATTGACCTTCGGTCCGAGCTGTCTGCAGCCCAGTCTGCGTCGGCAAAGGCACGAAGTTGTAAGTCGCCTGGATCTATTGGAATGCCGAGATCGGTGGTCCCTTGGACATAGCGGAGTAGTCTTTTGAGCGTTTGGAAGTCATCGACAGATGGTTTGTGCATGCGTTGACAAATGTAGTTAGTAGTGAATGCAATATCAGGTCTAGTGATGGAAAGGTATTGAAGCGAACCTGCAATTTTTCGATATAGCTGAGGGTCCGAGAATTCATCTGAGCTGGCAGAGCCGGTGGAGCGTTTGAGCGACATAGGTGTGAGAGCAGCTTTGCTGTTGTTGAACCCTGCGGATAGAAGAAGTTGCTTGGCATAATGGGTTTGATTAAGGAAGTAGCCTGCTTTCGTCTTGGTTACCTGAATTCCTAAAAATAGAGATATGTCACCTAATTGTTTGAGATTAAATTTGGAATGTAATTGACGTAAAAGATGTTCGATTTGAGACTTATCGTTTCCGGTGACCAATATGTCGTCGACATATATAAGTACAAACAACCTCGTTTGATCTTTTGCGTAGAGTAGTAAAGATGGGTCTGCCTTGCTAAAGATGAAGCCGAATGCTTGTAAGGTCGTAGTGATTTTGCTGAACCACTGTCTTGGAGACTGTTTAAGTCCGTAGATGGACTTGTGGAGCTTGCACACGAAGTCCGGATGGGAAGGGTCGCCGAATCCTGGAGGCTGCTTCATATAGATGTCTTCTTGAAGGTCTCCATGGAGGAAAGCATTCGATACGTCGAGTTGAAGAATGGACCATTGTTGGTGAAGAGCTAGTGTGATTAGAACGCGAATTGTCGTCATTTTGGCGACAGGGCTGAACGTGTCGGTGTAATTGATGCCGAATTCTCGAGAACATCCGAGGGCGACGAGACGGGCTTTGTATTGAGAAATGGTGCCTGAAGGATGACGTTTAATCCTGAACGTCCACTTGCAACCAATGACCGGTTGGTGAGGTGGAAGAGGTACTAGAGACCAAGTGGATTGATTCTGAAGGGCCTGATGTTCTGCAGTCATTGCTTTGCGCCAATGTTCATGTTTTATTGCTTGAGCAAAGGAGGTAGGAGGTTCTTCGAATGTCGAGATAGCCGAGAGATCGAAGATCTTCTTTGGTTTGGTGATGCCCGTCATAAGCCGTGTGTTCATTTGGTGTGTTCTAGCTTGCAGATTTGGCACTGATGCAGGGACGGTTGGACATGGTTGCCTGATTGGAGATGATGCAGGATGAGAAGTAATGTTGGCGTTTGGTGAAGGTGGAGGTTTGGGTAGGGTATGAATCGTTGCAGAAGCTGGGGTAAGTGTAAGTGGTGATTGATATAATGGTGGTGGAGTGACTTGTCTCGGGGAGTTTAAGTTCTTAAAAGGAAATATATCTTCACAAAACGTGACATGCCTCGATATATAAATCTTGTTAGATTGAATGTCGAGACATCTATATCCTTTGTGGGTGGTGGAGTACCCGATAAACACACATTCACTGGATCTTGAGTCGAGTTTGCTGGATGTGTAGGGCTTCAACCACGGGAAACAAAGGCATCCGAAAGTTCGGAGATGCAGATATGAGGGATGCCGTCCATGAAGCAGAAAATGAGGACTGTTGGGAGTTGTAGCTTTGCTTGGTATGCGGTTTATAAGGTAGTGAGCTGTAGTTAATGATTCTGCCCAGAATTTTTGCGGAAGGCTTGCTGCGTGTAGAAGAGTCCTTGTTATGTCGAGAAGATGTCTGTGTTTCCGCTCAGCCATGCCGTTTTGTTCAGGAGTATGCGGACAGCTGAGCTGCCGAGTGATCCCTTGTTCGAGAAGAAAGTCAGTGAATTGTTTGCTAGTGAATTCACCGCCTCCGTCGGATCGAAGGTTAATGATATTGCTGTTAAACTTGTTGCGAATGAGAGTACATAAATTTTTAAATTTAGATAGAGTTTCAGATTTAGCTGTCATCAAATAAAGCCAAGAATAACGTGTAAAGTCGTCAATGAAAATCACATAAAATCTATAACCGTTCATAGATTGACAAGGGGCCGGACCCCATACATCCGCATGAACAAGCTGAAACGGTTTGTTGCTAACAGACGAACTACTAGAAAAAGGTAGTTTATGCGATTTAGACACTTTGCAAGAGATACAAATATTAGAAGAAGCAGAAAAATTGCGTAAATTCGGAAGAAAATGAACAAGAGACGAGATAGATTTCTCGTTCGGATGCCCAAGACGAGCGTGCCACGGGATGTCGTTGCGATGCCGAACTTGACGAGCAGAATTAACGAATGCAGTGGGGGCTGTAATTTGATACAGCCCGTTATGGTTGCGACCACGAAGAAGTTGCCGATTGTCCTGAGAGTCCTTGATCACAAAACCATTAGCGTCAAAGAGGATTGAAATCTTGTTATCGGTTGTTAGTTTAGATATGGATAAGAGGTTATGAGATATAGAGGGAACGTGTAAAATATTGCGAAGATTTAGCTTACGAGCGGACTCCGGTAGAGGAAGAAGTCCGTTTCCGGTGTGTTGAATAGGAATTGTGCTGCCGTTTGCCACTGAAACCGAGTCGAGCCCGTTGTAAGAGGATGTGTTAGTCAGATTGGAGAGATCTGGAGTCAAGTGGGAAGTAGCTCCGGAGTCAAGAATCCACTCCGTGTTGTTTGCAGAAGGTTGAGTTTGCGTGTAGTATGCTCTGGAATTCGTCGAGGTTGAGGGTACATATTGAAGATTGCATCTATGCCAACAGTTTGGCGCAGTGTGACCAGTCTTGCCGCATATTTGGCATACCGGTCGAGGAGTGTTGGGTTGATTTCGAAGCTGAGATGGATTGTTGTTGGAATTGGGAGGTCCGTTCTGGTTCTTGGTATGAGATCGGATGAAGCGACCACGTGTAGGTTTGTTCCGAACGGACATTAATGCGATATTGTCGGACGGCTGGTGGAGATCTTTGGATGTTTCTTGCTGAATATTTATCTCTTTGCTGACAAGAAGAGAGTAGAGAACGTCCAACGAGATTGGATGCTGAGAAGTCCGAATTGCTGTCTTGAAGGGATTGTAGAGTGCTGGAAGTCCGTTGAGCGTATAAAGGATGATATC
Organism: Dendrobium nobile; assembly: GCA_022539455.1. Taxonomy (NCBI): domain Eukaryota; kingdom Viridiplantae; phylum Streptophyta; class Magnoliopsida; order Asparagales; family Orchidaceae; genus Dendrobium; species Dendrobium nobile. Next base: position 47,948,936 of record CM039722.1, read on the forward strand.
TTCGGTGTCGAGCGTGGAACCGGCCGCTGCGATGTTGTCAACGAGATTCTTGATTTGAGTTAAGTATTGTTGCATAGTCTTGTCTTTCATTTGAACCTGGTGAAGTTCGTTCTTGAGCTGAATCACCCTGGATCGATTTGTTGGTTGGAGTCGTGTTTCAAGAACCGACCATATCTCCTGGGCGGTGGATAAGGTGATCACATAGGGAAGAACGGCAGCAGAAATTGTAGATAAAATTGCAGAAACGAGATTCCGATCTATGAGCTTCCATAGTCGGTGATCATTTGCGACGGAAACGGGAGGGCACGGGTTTGTGCCGTTGAGGTGCCCGCTGAAACCATTAGCGGCGAAGTGTTGGTGAATTTGAAATCTCCATATGGAATAATTCTCGATGGTGAGAAGGGTAGGAACAAGATTTTTTAGATTTGAGATGAGGAATTTTAATGGCGCTGGAACCACGAAATCTTCAAGCATGGTTGAAATTTGTGAGTCTTCTTGCACGGAGGCCGACGAGCCTTGATCTGCCATGGACGGGACGCGACGAAGAAGAAAGAGAAAGAACGGAAGCCGCTAGGCTGTGACGTCTGATACCATGTGAGCGAAAGCTTAAAGAAGGAATTGACAGAAACTGAAAGAAAAGGTGTTTGTCATATAAACTGAACATCGTAATACATGGTTAGGCCTTGATATATAGGCATATGGCTTGGCATGTAAGCCGTACATCAAGAATATAAAATTACATAAATGTAGACCGGCTATTGGGACCTAAAGCCACCTATACACATATACTAACACTATTTTTAGTTGTTTTGTGACCCTACAATCACAGTTTTAACACAAACTTACAATGGATGAAATTTGAAAATCCTAATCACGTCCATCGTGATTGAGGGGATTAAAGAAAAAAAAAAAAAAACTCACTCTTATTCTCCAGTTGTGATCGGGCATGTGAATTTGATATTCCCTTTTTGGTGATGATTTGTATTTTTGCAGAAGCCTTCATTGAGCAGTTGAAGAAGGATTTAAAATCAACCGAGGAGGAAAACATGAACTTGTCTGGAGAAATTTATACGCTTCAAACCCAAGTTTCATCAGGTTCTTCTACTCTCCCTCAATCCCAGCTCCCACTCCTGCTTCAGCCCACCACATGACCCGACAACCTCACATGTTTTCCAGCGTGTGCTCGGATACATTTGCATGCATGTTTATTCAAGCTATTCCAGTTGATATATATACTTTTTGAAAGTAACTGTATTTTTTCCAGATTCAACCAAGTTGGGAGGAGATATTGACGCATTGTTATCTTTACTGAACTTTATCGACTCAAAGGTTGGTTTTCTTCCCAAAACAAAAGGTTTTCGAGCATGCTTATTGGTTGTAGCCTTGTAGGGTGGCACGCAGTCCATAGAACCATAATGCCATGTTCCTTGGCATACATACGGTGTATGAACTTTCCAGCATTGGCTCATTGCCCATGTTTATTCATCACCATATCACCAGATGCGTAATGTTTATCAAATAACACCTATAACTGCTGTTCATTTGTGCCCAAATGCATGAACATGCACAATTTAGCTCCCTGATGGATAACGGATTTGCAATTCCTGCCAGCAAAAAACATTCAGTTTTTATGTCTCAGAAAAAAATGAGCATTTGAAGTAGCAGCTGAGGAGCCACAACTTCATTAATACTGCTCAATAATGTTACTGCAAAATAAGCAAGTCTGCTGGAGCTGTTGTCAAGCTAATATTAAATAACGAAAAACAAGTTTCAAGAAAACTAAGTTCTAGTTTTGACTCTGCACATTTACGTATAATCTCCATGCTGTCCTGCATTCAAACATTTGTTTCTTAATGAGCCGAGGTTACGAGTGTGCTCTTGTGAATCCAAGTGGTTGTATTTGTGTCTCAGTTTGGCTAGTTAAGGTTTAAAATTGTACATCTTAGTCATGCAATTTAGTTCACGGAATGGTGAAGTTTTATGCAAAGTAGGTACCTATTGAAATTGGGTGATTTGCAGATAATAACGTAGTGGCATGGTTAGCAAATATTTTAAATGAAAAATTGATGACTAAAAGGTACCATTGGATAAGAAATAATATAGTACCTGTGTTTAAGAAAGTAGATCATCATGTTTGTAGTAATTGTAGTGGAATCAATTTTATGAGTAATACAATGAAGTTATTGAAAGAGTAATTGAACATAGACTTATAAAAATTGTGATGGTGTTTTAGAATCAATTTGATTTTATATTTTTATGCAAGGGAGATTTACAATGGAAATGATCTATTTGTTCAGACAATTAATGCAAAAATATGTATAACATAGAAATGCATTTCATATAGTTTCTATTGCTCTTGAAATATGATTTGATTCACATTTGGTAAAAATATGCATTTATAGACATGTTAAAATTATTAGAGATATATATAAAATAGAGCATTGATTAATATTAGATGTATTCATAGAGAAACTAATAAGTTTTCAATTGTAATAAGATTACATTAAGGATCACTATTAAATCCATTCATAGAGATGTTTATAAATGATATTTAAAGCAAGGTGTTTGGTGTTCATGTTTGTAGATGATGTAGTTCTAATGTGCGCTTAGTATATGCAACTTCATTAGGTATGATATTACCAAATATCAAGTATTGTTATAATAAGATAAAGTGATGTTTGATGTGATAGGCTTAAGTATCTTAGATCCGTGTATAGGAGACCAAAGTATATATAAGACTATGACAACTAGTGTTAAGATTTCTTGGTTAAAACGAAGAAGTGTCTCGGGAGTTAGGAGGTATTCAAGTTGTGTTCAAAAAAGTTGGTTTCAACTCAAAAAAAAAAAAAAAAAAAAAAAAAAAAAAATCAAATCTAATACAAGTCAAGTTGAAAACGATCGATTCAAAAATTTTTTTTGGGCTACATTAATTTTATATTTCATTCAATCTTATTATGCGTTTTTCATATGTTGAGTTATTCGAGTGTGATATTGCAATTATCAACTTTTACGGCGAGCCATCTCTTTGCATCAACATGATCTATCATTTTCTCTAACGGGTGAATTCTTGTCTTGTTCCTTCCATTGCATTTTTTGTAATTGGTTTGATGAGTGTTTTTTATTTTAATCAAATTTGATCCACATTGGGTGATTCTTTTTATTGTAGTATGAATTCCATTTGAGTTGTGATTTTTATGGCCTTGATTTTTTTGCTTAATTTTGTTGATTTAAATTATCATTTTGCTCAATTTTTTCGTAGTTTTTTGAGTACATCAAAACTGTTAAATAATTGTTTAATGGGTGGTTTTTGGAATAGTGAATTTTAAGGTCGAGTTTGTGTGATTTAATCTAATACATTATTTAGTTGCATTAGGAATCCTAGATCCTAAGATATTTTGCATGAATAATTGTGCATGTATGTTTGAAAATAAAATATATTATTAAATTATATGTTTATGTATCATTTATATATGCATGTTTTATATATATTTGTGCTCTGGAGAGTTCTAGAAAAGAAAGGATTTAGTGATGTTTATATTCATGTCGGTAAGGATATTTATAATGGAGCTGCTACTTGTGTTCAAACAAAAAATTGTTCGACCAAGTATTTTCTTATTTTAGTTGCATTACATCAAGTTTTAGCTTTAAGTACCATATATTTTTGCTTTAGTTATGAATGTTCTTACTAGACATTTCCTAGAGGATGTAACCTGGTGTACGCCCTTTGTTGATGATATTCTTACTACTGATAATTCAAGAGTTGGAGTCGAAAGAAAACTTAAATTATGGTGGTCAACCTTAGAGTAAAGGTTTTAGTTTGAGTAAATCTAAAATCCAATACATGGAATGTAATTTTAGTAGTAATAAATCTAGCGGTAGGATTGTGACATCAAGTGATCAAGTCATTAAAAAGAGCTCACATTTTACATGTCTTGGGTTTATTGTTTAAATTGGTGGTGAAATAGATGGGAATATTATTAGTAGAATTCAAGTTGGATGGTTGAATTGGAAGAATGCATCGGGTCTATTGTGTGATAGTAAGTATCCCTCAAACTTAAGGGACAATTTTATAAGATGATGGTGAGACCTGCAATGCTTTTTGGATTAGAACGTTGTCCATTAAAAGTGAAGCATAAAATTAGGTTAAGTGTTGTTGAGTTGAGGATGCTTAGGTGGATGAGTGGTTTTACTCATGGAGACAAAATGCAAAATGTTTATATACGTGAAAAGCTTGGAGTAGCTCTAGTGGTAGTTAAGATTAGAGAAAGTCGACTTCGATGGTTTGATTACATAAAACTTTGGCCTTCTGATGACCCGATTAGAAGAGTTGATATATTAGATTTAGCTTATGTTAAGAAAGGGAAAGGTATACTGTTAAATTCAGAGAATTGGAGAGGGAAAAAACTTAATTTTATTGCTCAAATCAGTCCCTATTTATAGATCTATACAAGACATCTTAATATAGAAACAAGAATCATACATAATTGTTCTAATATAATTCTTCCTAATCATCCACCTAAATATGGAAGGAGATCGGTGCAATGCAGGTGAGTCTCCCATGGATCCCCATCCTAGCTGTGGGATTAAAATGCCAAGGGACGGCGGAGATCAGCGCAATCCAGGTGAGCCATCCATGGATCCCTATCCTAGCCGTGTGATCAAAATGCCAAGGGCAGTTGAGATTTAACATTATCCTTCAAGCTGGAGAATATAAATCTGTCATTCTCAGTTTGATAATCAGTCTCAGAAAGGTAGATTTATCAAGTCCCTTGGTAATAATATTTGCAAGCTTAATTTTTGATGAGACATGTTAGATATATATAAGAGCACTTCCTTGTTTATCCTTTATAAAATGTCTGTCTACTTCTATGTGCTTGATCATGTCATGTTGAACCAGATTGTGAGCTATGTTGATTGCTGATTTGTTATCACAGTGTAGTTTCATGGGTTCTTCCCACTTGATTCTTAGGTCTTCTAAAATCATCATAATCCATAGTAGCTCACATATTTCCAAGGCTATAGCTTTGTATTCTACTTCTACACTAGACTTTGCCACCACATTATGTTTCTTGGTTCTCCATGCAACAAGGTTTTCTCTAAAGAATATATAGTATCTTGAGGTAGATCGTCTATCTACTGGTGATCCTGTGTAATTTGTATCAGTATATGCTTTGGGGTTATTCCACAATCTCTTATGAAGAGAATGCCTTTACCTAGGTTCCCCTTAAGGTATTGTTGTATTTCGTCTACAACCTGCTTTTGAGTCTGCTTTGGATTTTGCATGAATTGGTTGACTATGCTTACAACAAACGCTATATCTGGTCTGGTGTCGGAAATGTAGATCAATTTTCCCATGAGTATCTAGTAAGTTCCCTTATGTACATTTAGATATTCTTTAGCTTCCCCTAATTTTGAGATTTGATTTTGCTATTGTTGGTGTTGGTTTATAAGCTAGCTTGCTTATTTCTTTAAGAAAATCATTAATATATTTTTATTGTCAAATGAAAATTCCTTTGTTGGAGTGAGCTACTTTAATTACAAGAAAATATTTTAATATGCTTAGATCTTTGATCTCAAATTTCTCAGCAAGACATTTTCTAAGAAAGTAAGAATCACTTTCTCCTTTTCATCATTCCCAGTCAAGATGATGTCATCCACATAAATTAATAAAATTGTGAATTTCTCTGAGTTTGAATGCTTGAAGAATAATGTATGGCCCCCTTTGCTCTGCCAATAACCATTAAGTAGTATAACTTTTGAGAATATTCCTAACCAAGTTCTAGGCGATTGCTTTAGCCCATATATAACTTTTTTTAACCTATACATTTTGTCACTCCCAAATTTCTCCTTGAATCACGGTGGAATTTCCATAAATATTTCTTTCTCCAAGTCCCCATGTAGGAATGCATTTTTGACATCTAGCTGTTTTAGATGCTAGTTGTAATTAGCAGCTAGTGAGAGCAGAATTCTCATAGTGTTCATTTTGGCCATATGTGCAAAAGTTTTTTGGTAGTCAATGTCGTATGTCTGAATGAATCATTTCTCCACTAATCTTGTCTTATACCTTTCTCTGAGTTTGAATGCTTGAAGAATAATGTATGGCCCCCTTTGCTCTGCCAATAACCATTAAGTAGTATAACTTTTGAGAATATTCCTAACCAAGCTCTAGGTGATTGCTTTAGCCCATATATAACTTTTTTTAACCTATACGTTTTGTCACCCCCATATTTCTCCTTGAATCATGGTGGAATTTCCATAAATATTTCTTTCTCCAAGTCCCCATGTAGGAATGCATTTTTGACATCTAGCTGTTTTAGATGCTAGTTGTAATTAGCAGCTAGTGAGAGCAGAATTCTCATAGTGTTCATTTTGGCCATATGTGCAAAAATTTTTTGGTAGTCAATGTCATATGTCTGAATGAATCATTTCTCCACTAATCTTGTCTTATACCTTTCCAATGTGCCATCAACTTTATATTTCACAAAGAACATCCATTTGCAGTCGACTAATTTTTTTCCTACTGATAGGCCGATAATCTCCTATGTATTGCTATTCTCCAGGGCCTATATTTCATATTTCATGACACTTTTTCAATTTTCATCATATAAGGTCTAAGAAATATCATTAGGAATATGAATATCATTTAGTGTGATCGAAAAAATTTTGTGTGAAGGTAAGAAGTTATGGAAAGATACAAAGTTGGTTATAGGGTATAAGAAGTTTTTTTTGGTGAACTTGTGTTTACCTCAATTTTAGGAGACAGTTCAGATTTTTGGATTTGCTTTGGAGCATAGTTTTGATTTGTACGTCTGGACTCTGGAATACACTAGCCCAAACCTCTTGATATCTATGATAGCTTTATCCTTAGTTTCCCTGGCTTATGTTAAGAAAGAAAAAGTAGACCTAAAAATACTTTGTTAGCAAATATTATAAATTATTTTTTATTAGGTTTAAATGAGAATTTGACTCTTAATATGATACAATGGAGAAAAAAGATTCATGTAACCGACCCCATGTAGTAGGATAAAGGCTTGTTGTTGTGGTATATATATGTATGTATGTATTGAATCAAATTCGAGTTGGTAGGAAATAATTTCAATCTTGTCATCCCGGAGTCGATGCAAATCAATTTTGATTTTTGAATCGATTAAAAATGAATGGTTATCATGCTAGTTTCGGCTTTGAACATTATTACCAACACCAGCCATACATAAGTATTATGTCACAAGTGAGTATCATATGGGGTGTACGGTAATGTAAGGTAAACTCTATAAAGTTGTAGTTATGGCTATTATGTTGAATGGTTACTTCTATTGGGAAGTAAATTATCACTAATAGCCAGGTTGTGTATGATTGAAATGAAGGTTGATGTGTGGTAAATCTAAAAAGGATAATATGAGGGATGATTGTATTTGAAGGATGGTAAGGGGCAACATCCATTAAATATAAGGTAGTGTAAATTAAATTTGGTTTGAACATGTTTAAATAAGGAAATCAAATGCATCTTTTAGACTTGTAGATAAAATTATCATAGAAGGATTATGAAGAAAAGCTTATAGATTTAAGATAAAATTGATAGAAATTATTTAATATGATTTGCATAGAATGTGTTTGACATCATCTCATACTGCACTAAGTAGGACAAAATGAAAAAAAAAAAAGAAGATTCAGATTTGCTAACCCAAACAAAAATATTTGGAATAGGAATAATGATAATACTGATGGTGATTTAAAGTTTAGGGTTTTTGTTTTGAAGTGTAGCACTGCTTGATGTTTATTTTGTTGATTGTTATTGGCCTTACTTAAAAGTGCTGATTCTGATTGTACTGTTGTAGCAATAAATTTCCTTGTTAAGTCTATCTTCTCAATGATCACTAGAGTTTTGATTCGTGAGCTTTGCATCTTACTGATGTTTTTTTATAAATTATCATCGTGCAATTTGTTTTCTATGTGCCAACCCATTCTTATCTTATTCCAATTTTATTTTGTTCATCTGCTATGCTTGATCTAAATTTGTTATCATTGTAGGGTATGTTGTCCGCTCAAAGCAGTATACTGACTGAAGGGCCAATCTCAGGACATGTTCGTGGAAGACAAAGGCAAGCTTCTGAGGATTATAAATTTAAGGTGTTATAAATTAAATCTCTTACCATTAGTTTTGCATGAGCATTTGCTATTTTAGTATTAGATATATTTTCCAATTTGTCTACAATTAAAGTTTGTATAACACCAGCATATCGTTTTTGTACCTTCTTTAGAAGTGAGTTAAATTTTACAATAAGCCTAGATTTAGATTTTTATAATAATTATTTACTATCTAAGCACCAACACAACATGCACACATGGTCCCACTACCCAGAGTGAGCTCTTAACATATGACAATAAAAAAAGCTATATAAACAAAACAAAACAAAACAAAGCTTTCAAGTGATGTGGGACTAAATAATTTGGTTGAAACTTAAAATTTCTACTTCAAAACACATACATTATATATTTTTAAACATATTTTTTTAATAAATAAAATAATATTTATTTTATTTGTTAATTATATTTAATTATTTATATGTTTTATTTTTTATTTTTTAAATATACATCATAAAAAATTAATTTTCTATTCATTAATTATAAATAATATAACATGAATGATTTATGGATAAAAAATGTAATATTAATTTAATATATAATTTATGGTTATAAAATATTTCTAAATATATATTATAAATTAATAATAATTTATATGATTTTATATTAAATTTATCATAAATTAGTAATAGTTCATATTAAATTTATAAGTATAAACTAACTTGATTTTTAGCGACAAATTATATTTTTTATTTTTCATTTAAATAATTATAATATTTATTATATCTTCTGGTTCAACCTCTGGTTTAACCCCGGTCGAATCGTTGAATCTTGAACTTGTCATTTTTTCGGTTTGATGTTCGGTTCGATTTTCACAACCTTGGTATGCATGAATTCACATATTAGCTAAAATTAATAATTTAAGTAGAATTGAGTAGGGGTGTAAATAAATGACCTGGCCTGTCAACCCGAAACAAACCCGACCCGAAAATTTTTTGTTCGGGTGAACCCATTTAATAAACGGGTTGGGTTTTCCAACTTGTTTATTAAGTAGTCTAGTTCGGGTCGATTTGTGAAATAGCTTTTGACCAAAAATGACTTGTTTAATATCTTTTTCCCTTATTATTTTTTAACTTGTAAGTATATTCTTCTTATTTTTTATTAAATATCCTAAACTTTATAGTTAATAAGTTATATATATATTTTTAATCAAAACGGATTAATGGTCGAGCTTGGGTTGATGTTTTTAACCCATTTATTAAATGGGTTGGTCTCAAGTTGACTGTATTTGGGTTAGGTTAATTTCGGGTCAGACACGAACCCAATCTGTCAACCCATTTTGATACCCCTAGAATTGAGGTATGTTAATTATGTGAGAACATTCTATGTGCTGCTTTGATCTAATTTTGTTCAAGATGAAATATGAGGACCCCTCTCTTAAAGGAACACATGTAGAATATTTTTTGATCAGTGGCGAACAAAAGATGATGGTAAAGAAAGTAAATAAAGAAAGGAATTTCCACTAATGCATTACAAAAGAAAAAAAAATGGATGAGCCGTTTGTTGGATTTGAGAAATTTGCAATTATTTTTATCAAAAAGATTGGATGTAATTAATTTCATAATTTTTCTATTCTACATGTTGATTGCCTATCTAGCTATTCCTTTATGTCTAATCTCTTGAATGCTTGGGTGAGATGAGGCGGTGGAGGCATGGCTAAGCTGGAGGGCGGTTTTGGACTTGAGCTTGATGTCTGGATTGCTCTTGGGCGAAGTATGCACGAGGAAATATCAATAAATTGGGGCCGACCTACAAAAATGGAACGAATCCATCCTTTACTAATTACTCTTCCCGTAATAGATTTTTTTTTTAATCTTTTTAAATCTACCGAGGGCTATAGTTGTTGTGATCTTCTTATTCAACTAGTTAAATCTTTTAAGTTTCATAGATATTTTGTGAGCTAGATAATAGTAAGTTGGTGGAGAATATGACAATATGTAAGAGGAAGGAAAGAGACTTGGGAATTCTGGGGAGAGGAAATAAGACCTTAAAATTCCTTTTTGGCGCAGCAGTGGTGAAAACTGAAAACATTATGATATTTTCCTAGGACTTACTACTTAGGTTGATTAAAAGCGAATTAAATAGAGATACGATCACATCTTTTGATATATTTCCCTTCATTTTGTATAATTACATGCATCATCCTACTTCTAATTCTATGTTGTCTATTTGCTATTTATTGGAAAAATGCTGGAGGCTAAGGATCCATAATTGCTTGTATTGCGTGAATTATATTTTATTCTCCTGAGTTACCATTCCTTTTCTTTCTTAGATATATAAACAAAATCAGAATTTTATCTGGAATTCACTTTATACTTGGAAAGTATTGAGTAAGAAATGAGAGAAAAGATTGTGATACATTATTTTCCATTCAAGACTTCATCTGTTCCCAAAGCATTTCCTCTGAAATTTCAAATTTTAATTGATAAGTCGAGCAACTTTTGAAAACTGATCTAAACTGCATTATTTGTAGTGGGAGCTTTATCAAGATGATCTATATTTATTTATAAATTTCTTATTCCTCTTTTTAAATTCATGCCGGGGTGAACATTTTGTTTTAGTTTTGGCTTTTTTATTTCATTTTTTATTGTTTTGTTGGGAGCTTGGATCTTTGATTTGTTTCTGCCTTGAAATACTTTAAATTACCCTTTTCCCCTGACAGTCCTTTGAATCACAGGAAATGGTTATTTTCTCTTCAAATTTAATTCTAGTGTTCTTTGACTTATGCTTCATGGATGTTAAGTCTTGATGGCTTTATACTGTGAATCTTGTAGGTTTTGGAGCTTATTCAGCAGATTGAAACAAGTAGAAGCCAGTTCAATACTTTAGAGGACCTCCATCATGCCCTCAAAAGGTGAATGCCATTTTAAGGTATTAACACGATTTGCATGCTGTTTATGACTTCTCTGAGACAATCTTCCAAGGAAATGGGGTTCAGTAAGGATTAAATTTTGTACTTTGAATAAATAAGTAGTAATTAGATGTTATTTTTCAGGTGTAATGCATTATGAATATAGCTTTTCTCATGTGATTTAAGTTGTATTAATCAATTAGTGCAACTGAAAGAAAGTTGAAGGAGAGATGGTATGTCAAAACTTACCTAGATCTCCTTCATGTATCTTCTTTAGAAATATCTATCTCAATAAGTACACGAGCCAGCGATGGTCAAGCGGTTGCAGCTTCTATTTATAATGGTTTGTCAAAAATTGAATCCAAAGAGTACAGTAGTGAAATTTAAAAAAAAGAAGAAGAAGAAGAGAGAGAGTACAATAGTGTGGATTTGTTGATGTAGTGGACTTGGATATGAGGGAACCTAAGGTCTTTTTTTTCTTGTTGTGACATATGAGTATCATCTTTTTTGCCCAACATTTATGGGGCACAATGATCTGTGTCTTTTATTGATGAATGCACATGTATGTCAAAATTTTCTATTAAAAGCCAAAGGTGATGCAGGTACCATCTTCGTCACCATTTTAAATATGATAAAAAATCAATTGGATTTTGAAATTAAAAGAGCTTGGTCTGACAATGCTAATAAGTTTTAAACCATTCTCTTTCCTCATATGTTTAAAAAAGATGAATAAGACATGCGTCCTCTTGTATATACAACCCTTTATGAAATAGAGTGGCTAAACAAAAGAATGGACATCTTTTTGCAATAATTTTTTTTAAGAATGTTCCAACATAATATTAGGAACGTTGTCTTAATAGCTGTTTTTATAATAAATTGATTGCTTACGAGGACCCTTGGATTCATGAGTCTTTTTCAAGTCGGAAGCCAATTTCTTTCCCCATTTTAACACCTCAAATAACGTTGTTTTCAAAATATTTGGAAGAGTTGTCTTTGTCCATATACATCATCAAAATAGAGAGAAAATTGATCTAAGAGCAATTAATTGTGCTTATTGCCTACTATTTTACTCAAAAAGGGTATGCATATTATCATGCCTCACGACAAAGGTGTATGTGTCTGTTGATGTCACTTTTAATGGAGATGATTTCTACTTTACTGCTATTTACTCCAAAAAATAAGTTCATTCACAAACAAATTCTTTCTCTTATATTGTTATCCTTTATCATTTATCTCTACAAACAATATTTTAGAATCATATACTCCTACATCGATCAATCTTATACTAAAACCTCTTTCTACTTAGTCCGTATGTGTTTACTCAAGAATGAAGCATCTCAATTGATATAGGCCTAGTCAATCGAATCAATCCTTGTCATTGAACCTTGCTAATGGAACCATTAAGCCTACAAATTAAAGTACATCTAAACATCCCTTAAATTAGTGACACTATTACAGAAAAGAAATTAGTAGAGTGTAGATTGGCCTTTATTAGGGGTGTACTAGAGTCAAGTTGAGTCACGAGCTGGGTTGGGCTCATTAACAGGCTTGCCAAGTTGAGTTTATGGAGCTCGAAATCTCGAGCTCGACGGCTTATTGAGCTCGAGTTCGAACAACACATCGGTTGACTCGCGAGCTCGTCAAGCGGCTCGCGAACGAAGGAGTTCCACGGGCAGGAAATAGCGAGTGGGAAATGTGATGGAGGCGGACGATGCGAACGGAGGAGGACGACTTGCCTGGACGCGGACGACCGCCAAGGCTCTAGAGCCGGCTCGAGCTCGTTTACAGTGGGATCGCTCAAGTTCGAGTTGCTTTCTGACTGATGAGCTGAGCTCGATAGAGCTAAAACTTGACCCGACTCGTCTTGTCTCGTTTACACCCCCAACCTTTATTGTAAAGTACAAAGTAGATGACTCATTAAAGAGTGCTACATAAACATATGAGATTGATTATCTTGACATTTTCGCTGTTGTTGCTAAAATGAATATTGTATATGTTTTTTATTAGTAGCAGCTAATAAGGATTGAAAATTTTAACAATTCAATATGAAAAATGCCTTCTTACAATATGATCCAGAAGAGGAGGTATCTATGTAGTTCTCATAGAAATTTTGCTCAAATATATATAAACTAAAAGTATATTATATGGATTGAAGCAATCTCCAAGGGCATGATTTGGGAGGTTTGACAGGGTAATGCTCAACATGGGGTACAACTAGAGCCAATGCGACCATTCATTATTTATGAGACTGATGGGGTCATCAATTGGAAAGTCTACCGTTGACGTTGGCATAAATCAACGACCACGATTTATCCGATGTACTTTTGATTTTATTATTGTCTACTTATTGATATAATCTTTCTTTATTTCAGCATTTTCCGTTTTTACCCTTGCTTAAGGGATTGAGTCATGTAGCCCATTGAGGGTATTTGAGTCCTTTTGCTTTAGGTCATTGTATGAGGCTATTTATAGCCTTCATCTTGTTATTTTCAAGGTTAATGAATGATATTACGAAATTTCCCCGCACTTGTCCTCTTGAAGCTTATGTGAGAGCTTGAGAGAGAGTTTGAGAGTTTGGTGGAGCCTAGGAAAGGCCACCCGTCGTACCCAACAGTCACCACCGGTGGCTCTTGGTTCTCCTACATCCTTTCATCCCTTCTACTCAATTTCCACCGCCGGCCACCATCCCCACCACCAACCACCACCCAATAACCCCTCCTACCAAAGCTCACCCTCATCCCAATCACAAAACCCGACCCTCTCCATCAGCCCGTCGGCCCTCCCTCTAGCCGCCGACCTCCCTTTCATCCACCACCCCACTTCTCTGTTAATCACCGGCTCCTTTGCCACCACCATATGTATTTTCAAATTTGAAATTCAAAGTGGAGAAGTTAAAAGTTTCCAAATTTGCTCGACGCCAAATTAGGAAAGTTTTAATGAGGTTTCAATTTTAAATTTGAATTGGAACGAATTTGAAAATTTTATCATTAATTCGTCAGAGCGGATTAGGAAAGACATAACTCCCTTTCCCCTAGCTCCCTCGCTCTCACCATGCCGCCGGCCCCCTTGCATGGTCTCCACTCCATTCAAGCTACATTAATGCTCTTAATTGCATGTCATTTGAAATCCAAAATTCAAAATTTTCCCTCCACTTTTACTAAACAAAAAATCTGAACTTATTTTCAGATTTTAGAATTCTTTCTACTTCTCTTAACCTAAAACTATTCAAACCCTAGCCCTTCCCCACCTCCCCACACCGTCGGCCTCCCTCCTCACTGTCAACCCCTCCCTCTTCTCTCTCGTGTTCTCTCCTCACATGATTATGATGCTTGACCGATCTGGAGTTTGATTCCGGCTTCGCATACGACAGCCAAGGCATCGTGGATCTTCTCAAATTGCCGTTTGTCGACGTGAGTCCATGCATCGACGGATCCATAGAAAGTCCGTTGATCATGTGATATTCGATTTGATCAAGCCTTTGAAGGATCAACTATTGGAAGGTACGTGGTGAATCAAGACTTCCTTGACTCATTTACTTTCAAATTCTACTTACCTCATAGAGAGATTGTTCAAGCAAGATGTTGTGTCTACTAATCGCCATCCACTAGTAATCGTAGGATTGTTACTTCTTTGCTTTTGGATCTCATTGTTAGGCCAAGGTTATGTTGGAAACTACTCCGCATGCAATGCTTTAATTTCTCAAAATGTTTTGATTTCGTTTAGTCTCTTGCATGGCTTAGCCTAAACGGAAGTGACCACTTATTAGTTTCATTTTGTTATTTTAGTTGCTAATAACGAAAATCCAAAATTGCTCTTTAACTATTTTGTGCAAGTTTCCCTATTTCCCATATTGTCCTGCATCAAAGACACATTTAGCGGGAATTCTCGCACTACTAATTGACTACATCGTTGTAACAGGTAATGAATTCGAAGAATTGGACTCTAAAAAAGTGATTGCTTCAAGAATTCAAAGTCAAAGAAATAGATAAGCTAAAGCACTTCTTTGACATTGGGTTGGACATTTTAGACATGGGGTTTTAAAATCACTACAGAAATACATAATAAATCTATTGAAGGAAGCATGCAAGCTGGGTTGCAAGCCTGTTGATAGCTCAGTGGAATTTAATCATAACTTGGAGATGCTCCATAAGACGGTCATAAAAAAATCTCCTATCAAAGACTTGTTGGAAGACTTGTCTACTTATCGCATACTAAACTTAACACTGCCAATATTATTTGTGCGATAAGTCAATTCATGTATATAATCTTAAAGAATCACATTTTAGGGTTGTACTTTGAGTTTTATAATACCTGAAAGGAACTTTAGGTAAAGGAATTTAATTCAAAATAGAGGAGGATTTAACACTTGAAGCATGTACAGATGCTGATTATGCATGATCTATGGTTGATAGGAGGTCAATTTTAAGATATTTCACATTTTCATGAGGCAATCGTGACTTGGAGAAGTATATAACAAAATGTGGTGGCCATATTTAGTGCAAAAGTTGAATTTAGATCTATGACATCAGGAATCTATGAATTGTTATGGTTGAAATTTATCCATGAGAATTTAAAATTTGTATGGATCATGTCAACCATCAATATTGCATATAATCTCATACAAAATGGCTGAATAAAATATAATGATGGAAATATACTTTTGAAGAAGTTATGTCAGTTTAATATGTACTCTCTTCGTTGTCATAGTTGGGCAACTTGCAGACACTTATTAAAGAATTATCAGGAACAATACAATTTCTAAAAAATTTACATTTAAGCTTGGAATAGACAACATGCTTCATTTGCTTGAGGAGGGTGGAAAATTTGTCTCCATCAATTCTGCCTCCATTAATGTTCCACCAAGTCCAACAGTTATTTTTCTTATTCACTTCATGCCATCTCAATATTTTGTGGGATTATTAGTGCTAACCTCATCAGTATGTGAGCTATTGTAATTATCATTATTCCTGCTCGTAAATCTATGGACTATTATAATAGTTCAATAATTATTATTACTTGATTCTTTTATATTTCTTATTAGAAGTTCTTCTAGGATTGTATGAATACTATACAAAATTTGAAATGAATGCTCAACTAGTTCTCTCCAATTCTGGCTAGATATCATAATTAATAGCACATGAACTTTGAAATGAGATTGGCATGAATCTATCATAGATTTATCTTCAATTCTCTCTAATTCTTGTCAGATATCTGTCTATAGATGTGCTTTTGACCTTTATATGATTTATATACTTTTTTTAGTTACTTTTTTCTATATTTTGGGCTCAAGCAGCTGTTTCATTTGCTTAACTTTTTATATCATGTTATGATTGCTATTTTGTTAATGACATTTATTTTGATAATTAAAAATTGGTGATTCTTAACAACTTTTATCTTTATTCATCAGTTCAGTCATGCTCTTAGAAAAGTTTAATTTATTATTGTGACTAATTAGCCATCTTCTTTCAGTGATGAGCCTTTTTTTATCCCTTAATTATTAAAATTTGTGTGTGTTTCAGGTTAGAAACAATTTGTTCGCTTGAAGATTTATTTTGTGGCGTGAAGTGTATTCAGTTTGAAGACAACTGCATTAGACTTTCACTGAGGACACTATACCTTCTATGGATTCCTTAAGTCTCCAAAAGAAGCTTGACTGTTCCTTGGAGCGAACTGCCTTGGATCATGAGTTGTTAATAGAAGTGACTGACCAAATGGAACTTAAGAATATTGAGGTATAATTTACAAAGTTTTTGAGGAGCTACACAATCTTTTATTTTTCTAGGAGGCTTGATATATCTTACAGAAACTCAAAATTATGCAATAAATTTAAATTATTTGAGTAATTCGGAGTTTAGTCTCCGGCTGATGTGTGTTGATTTTAATTTTTCAGTGCTGTCTTTGATGTTTAATATCAGTTATATCAAGCTCAGGCTTGAGTTACTTCTGCTTGATTTAGGCTGGTTGGAATCAGCTCATCTGCAAAGCCATATAGTTCTTAGCCGTCTGAGGATCCAATTATAATGCTGTATGCATCAATAAAGAGTACATAACATGCTCTATATGAATTATAAACTAGCTTAAGACAGTTTCTCCTAATAGACTATAGTAAGAAGACCTCCAGTATGACTATAATTTAATTACTATTTTGGTTTGTTTGACTTCTGCTGAAACTTAATCCAAGCGTGAAACTTCTCCTGAACTGGCTCAGACTAGGCCAAGTATGGGTTCTTTTTAGAGATCTGAAAAAATTTTCAATACTATTTGTTGTTTTGTGATTTTCTTAATTTAGAAATTGGCGGAACTCCTCTGTAACTGAATAAAGCATGACAATTACAAAGTTATAGAGTCAACAAGAAATCAAAGGAAAATAATAAGATAAAAAAGGGAAATCAAGCAGTACTTCTAAAATGATATAGTAATCTGTTAGGTAGATTTACCGAAGTCTTCTTTTCTAAAATAAGGCTTACCCTATTTCCATGACTAAAATCCATCCAAAAATTTGCTTGGGATAACGTATTGAAATATATTGATTATTTTGTCATCCTTGATAATATTTGTAAAATATTTGTCGTCCTTTCCTTTTTAGTGTTTTAAAGAGCCAAGAATAGGAAGATGTTGAAGGATCGTGGAACCTACAAGTCAATAAGTCTTGGTAAGGATCTTTGAGCATATGGATGAAGAGTTCTAACCATTGGATCAATCCTCTTATTTCCCTTATGTTGCATTCCGTGTGCCGAATAGATTAAACTTGAGTCATTTCCATTATAACTAGCCCATTAATTAAAGCCATCTACCAATAAACCTCATGTGTGTATATATATATATATATACATGAGATTTATTGGTAGATGGCTTTAATTAATGAGCTAGTTATAATAGAAATGACTCAAGTTTAATATATATTACATGAAGAGTCAATATTTGATTAAATTTCGTAATTATATGAGTTTTATCATTTGTCTTCATCTTTTATTGATTCAAGCCATAATCAATGGTGGATGTCCAAGCTTGTTTCTTCTCTCTCCTCCTCCCTGATTGGTTCATCACTCTCTCCTCCTCCCTGATTGGTTCATCACTCTCTCCTCTCTCCTCTCTCCTCTCTCCTCTCTCCTCTCCACTCCCTCCTTGGGTTGCAATGTTTCTCTACTTTCTCCTTGAATTTGTGGGAGTAACATTTGGTGGGGCACCAATATTACCTATATTATCTTTTAACCTCTAAACATGATAAAAAAAAATCAATAAGGGCTGATGACATGGCTTCTATGTCACATGCAAATGTGGTGATAAATGGATGTTAATATTATCTCTTTTTCCATTTAACACTAACTCAAGTGCATAAAATGAAAGGGAAATTGTCTTGAAAACATAAAATAGCCTAGTCATGCAATGTAATACTCCTAGAGGAGAGCATCCATTTATATATACTAATGCCTTTCATTCTTTTTTAACTTTTATTGATTTGGCAACCTTGTGTTGTATCAAACCAACTGCTACTAGGCCTCAACATGAATAAGCACCATAAAATACCAAAGTTGAAATTCATGCTTTCGAAGGTAATTCTTCTTCTTCTATAATCCACTGACAAACTTGAGTAATCGTTGATATTGCAAGTAGGAATGTTTCTTCCGATTTAATTAAGTTGGAAAACAAAGATTTTGATGACTAGGCTTTTATTTGTTTAGAATGAAGCAGTGTAATCTCATCATCAGATGCATTTCCAGTTAAAATAAAGGAAAGTCAGTGTAATCTAATATGTAGTGATTAGATTGCTAATTAATTGTGTTAACTAGAGGTAATCATAGCACATATTAATCACAGATATATATATATATAAAAGATGGCAGCACTCATTATGCTATCAACCAAACCTAAACTTGAAGAGCAAGTCAACTATTTATGCATGCAATATTAGTTAATTAGTGATGCTATGGAATAGGTGATCTAAGGGCTGCCTCAAGTGTTTGGCAGTATTAAGGGAAGCAAGTCCATTTTTTCAAAGCAGAATATTACAACTATTGTTGCTATAATTGTTAAATCTCAGCCATCCCTTGACCCTTGATCCCACGACCAGCATGGGGATCCATGGGAGGCTCACATGGATCACGTTGTTAAATCTCATCTGTCCCTTGGCCCTTGATCCCATGGCCAACATAGGATTCATATGAGGCTCACCCGATCATGCTAATCTTCTTTTATATTCGGGTGGCTAATTTAGTAAGAATTATATTAAGGCAATTATGCATGATTTTGAGACGTCTTGTGTATAGATCTATAAATAAGAATAATTTTGTAGAATAAAATTAAGCATTTTCCCTCTTAAATTCTCTGAATTTAACATGGTATTAGAGCCCACCACCGACCTTCATTGCCGAAATTCTGAGGAATATTGGTCCTTCCACCAGCCTTCATTGTTGGAATTCTAAGTAATGTTGGTTCCCACCTATGGCTTTCATTGCTGGAATTATGAGGAATATGGTCTTTCTGCTTCCTTCGTGCATCCAAGATCGAGGAGAGATCGAGCGGGAGGGCTCTTCTTTTTGTGCGTTTGGGGCGGAATCAAGCTGAGCTGACCAAAATCCTTCTCTCATGCTCGTGCGACTACATGGGATGAGAAATCATGCGTAGGGGTGTCAAAGACGGGCTGCGGGTCAGATTCGAGTCGAACCCAACAACGACATGCTGTTGTTTGACATGACTCATACTAGACCCGTTTTTGAAAACGGGTTAGATTTTACAACCTGAACCAGACATGCTAGAAAATCGAGTCAACTTGGCCAGAGGCCGAGCAGAAATCGCAGGCGAAGACTCGAAGTGGCGAACATAATGGGTTGGGCTCATTAACAGGCTTGCCAAGTTGAGTTTATGGAGCTCGAAATCTCGAGCTCGACGGCTTATTGAGCTCGAGTTCGAACAACACATCGGTTGACTCGCGAGCTCGTCAAGCGGCTCGCGAACGAAGGAGTTCCACGGGCAGGAAATAGCGAGTGGGAAATGTGATGGAGGGGACGATGCAACGGAGGAGGACGACTTGCCTGGACGCGGACGACCGCCAAGGCTCTAGAGCCGGCTCGAGCTCGTTTACAGTGGGACGCTCAAGTTCGTGTGCTTTCTGACTGATGAGCTGAGCTCGATAGAGCTAAAAATTGACCCGACTCATCTTGTCTCGTTTACACCCCCAAACTTTATTTGTAAAGTACAAGTAGATGACTCATTAAAGAGTGCTACATAAACATATGAGATTGATTATCTTGAAATTTTCACTGTTGTTGTAAAATGAATATTGTATATGTTTTTTATTAGTAGCAGCTAATAAGGATTGAAAATTTTAACAATTCAATATGAAAAATGCCTTTTTCAATATGATCCAGAGAGGAGGTTTCTATGTAGTTCTCATAGAAATTTTGCTCAAATATATATAAACTAAAAGATATTATTATGGATTGAAGCAATCTCCAAGGGCATGATTTGGGAGGTTTGACAGGGTAATGCTCAACATGGGGTACACTTGAGCCAATGCGACCATTCATTATTTATGAGACTGATGGGGTCATCAATTGGAAAGTCTACCGTTGACGTTGGCATAAATCAACGACCACGATTTATCCGATGTACTTTTGATTTTATTATTGTCTACTTATTGATATAATCTTTCTTTATTTCAGCATTTTCGTTTTTACCCTTGCTTAAGGGATTGAGTCATGTAGCCATTGAGGGTATTTGAGTCCTTTTGCTTTAGGTCATTTGTATGAGGCTATTTATAGCCTTCATCTTGTTTTTTTTAGGTTAATGAATGTATTACGAAATTTCCCGCACTTGTCCTCTTGAGCTTATGTGAGAGCTTGAGAGAGAGTTTGAGAGTTTGGTGGAGCCTAGGAAAGGCCACCCGTCGTACCCAACAGTCACCACCGGTGGCTCTTGGTTCTCCTACATCCTTTCATCCCTTCTACTCAATTTCCCACCGCCGGCCACCATCCCCACCACCAACCACCACCCAATAACCCCTCCTACCAAAGCTCACCCTCATCCCAATCACAAAACCCGACCCTCTCCATCAGCCGTCGGCCCTCCCTCGCGCGACTCCCTTTCATCCACCACCCCACTTCTTGTTAATCACCGGCTCCTTTGCCGCCACCATATGTATTTTCAAATTTGAATTCAAAGTGGAGAAGTTAAAAGTTTCCAAATTTGCTCGACGCCAAATTTGGAAAGTTTTAATGAGGTTTCAATTTTAAATTTGAATTGGAACGAATTTGAAATTTTATCATTAATTCGTCGAGCGGATTAGGAAAGACATAACTCCCTTTCCCCTAGCTCCCTCGCTCTCACCAAGCCGCCGGCCCCTTGCATGGTCTCCACTCCATTCAAGCTACATTAATGCTCTTAATTGCATGTCATTTGAAATCCAAAATTCAAAATTTTCCCTCCACTTTTACTAAACAAAAAATTGAACTTTTTTTCAGATTTTAGAATTCTTTCTACTTCTCTTAAACTAAAACTATTCAAACCCTAGCCCTTCCCCACCTCCCCACACCGTCGGCCTCCCTCCCTCACTGTCAACCCTCTCTCTCTCTTCTGTGTTCTCTCCTCACATGATTATGATGCTTGACCGATTGGAGTTTGATTCCGGCTCGCATACGACAGCCAAGGCATCGTGGATCTTCTCAAATTGCCGTTTGTCGACGTGGTCCATGCATCGACGGATCCATAGAAAGTCCGTTGATCATGTTGATATCGATTTGATCAAGCCTTTGAAGGATCAACTATTGGAAGGTACGTGGTGAATCAAGACTTCCTTGACTCATTTACTTTCAATTCTACTTACCTCATAGGAGATTGTTCAAGCAAGATGTTGTGTCTACTAATCGCCATCCACTAGTAATCGTAGGATTGTTACTTCTTTGCTTTTGGATCTCATTGTTAGGCCAAGGTTATGTTGGAAACTACTCGCATGCAATGCTTTAATTTCTCAAAATGTTTTGATTTCGTTTAGTCTCTTGCGTGGCTTAGCCTAAACGGAAGTGACCACTTATTAGTTTCATTTTGTTATTTAGTTGCTAATAACGAAAATCCAAAATTGCTCTTTAAACTTTGTGCAAGTTTCCCTATTTCCCATATTGTCCTGCATCAAAGACACATTTAGCGGGAATTCTCGCACTACAATTGACTACATCGTTGAACAGGTAATGAATTCGAAGAATTTGACTAAAAAAGTGATTGCTTCAAGAATTCAAAGAAAGAAATAGATAAGCTAAAGCACTTCTTTGACATTGGGTTGGACATTTTGACATGGGGTTTTAAAATCACTCAGAAATACATAATAAATCTATTGAAGGAGCTGCAAGCTGGGTTGCAAGCCTGTTGATAGCTCAGTGGAATTTAATCATAACTGGAGATGCTCCATAAGACGGTCATAAAAAAATCTCCTATCAAAGACTTGTTGGAAGACTTGTCTACTTATGCATACTAAACTTAACAATGCCAATATTATTTGTGCGATAAGTCAATTCTGTAATAATCTTAAAGAATCACATTTTAGGGTTGTACTTTGAGTTTTATAATACCTGAAGGAACTTTAGGAAAGGAATTTAATTCAAATAGAGGAGGATTTAACACTTGAAGCTGTACAGATGCTGATTATGCATGATCTATGGTTGATAGGAGGTCAATTTTAAGATATTTCACATTTTCATGAGGCAATCGTGACTTGGAGAAGTATATAACAAAATGTGGTGGCCATATTAGTTTGCAAAAGTTGAATTTAGATCTATGACATCAGGAATCTATGAATTGTTATGGTTGAAATTTATCCATGAGAATTTAAAATTTGTATGGATCATGTCAACCATCATATTGCATATAATCTCATACAAAATGGCTGAATAAAATATAATGATGGAAATATACTTTTGAAGAAGTTATGTCAGTTTAATATGTACTCTCTTCGTTGTCATAGTTGGGCAACTTGCAGACACTTATTAAAGAATTATCAGGAACATACAATTTCTAAAAAATTTACATTTAAGCTTGGAATAGACAACATGCTTCATTTGCTTGAGGAGGGTGGAAAATTTGTCTCCATCAATTCTGCCTCCATTAATGTTCCACCAAGTCCAACAGTTATTTTTTTATTCACTTCATGCCATCTCAATATTTGTGGGATTATTAGTGCTAACCTCATCAGTATGTGAGCTATTGTAATTATCTTATTCCTGCTCGTAAATTATGGACTATTATAATAGTTCAATAATTATTATTACTTGATTCTTTTATATTTCTATTTGAAGTTCTTTAGGATTGTATGAATACTATACAAAATTTGAAATGAATGCTCAACTAGTTCTCTCCAATTTTGGCTAGATATCATAATTAATAGCACATGAACTTTGAAATGAGATTGGCATGAATCTATCATAGATTTATCTTCAATTCTCTCTAATTCTTGTCAGATATCTGTCTATTGATGTGCTTTTGACCTTTATATGATTTATATACTTTTTTTAGTTACTTTTTTCTATATTTTGGGCTCAAGCAGCTGTTTCATTTGCTTAACTTTTTATATCATGTTATGATTGCTATTTTGATAATTAAAAATTGGTGATTCTTAACAACTTTTATCTTTATTCATCAGTTCAGTCATGCTCTTAGAAAAGTTTAATTTATTATTGTGACTAATTAGCCATCTTCTTTCAGTGATGAGCCTTTTTTTATCCCTTATTATTAATTTGTGTGTGTTTCAGGTTAGAAACATTTGTTCGCTTGAAGATTTATTTTGGCGTGAAGTGTATTCAGTTTGAAGACAACTGCTTAGACTTTCACTGAGGACACTATTACCTTCTATGGATTCCTTAAGTCTCCAAAAGAGCTTGACTGTTCCTTGGAGCGAACTGCCTTGGATCATGAGTTGTTAATAGAGTGACTGACCAAATGGAACTTAAGAATATGAGAGTATAATTTACAAAGTTTTTGAGGAGCTACACAATCTTTTATTTTTCTTGGAGGCTTGATATATCTTACAGAAACTCAAAATTATGCAATAAATTTAAATTATTTGAGTAATTCGGAGTTTAGTCTCCGGCTGATGTGTGTTGATTTTAATTTTTTCAGTGCTGTCTTTGATGTTTAATATCAGTTATATCAAGCTCAGGCTTAGCTTGTTACTTCTGCTTGATTTAGGTGGTTGGAATCAGCTCATCTGCAAAGCCATATAGTTCTTAGCCGTCTGAGGATCCAATTATAATGCTGTATGCATCAATAAGAGTACATAACATGCTCTATATGAATTATAAACTAGCTTAAGACAGTTTCTCCTATAGAATATAGTAAGAAGACCTCCAGTATGACTATAATTTTATTACTATTTTGGTTTGTTTGACTTCTGCTGAAACTTAATCCAAGCGTGAAACTTCTCCTGAACTGGCTCAGACTAGGCCAAGTATGGGTTCTTTTTAGAGATCTGAAAAAATTTTCAATACTATTTGTTGTTTTGTGATTTTCTTAATTTAGAAATTGGCGGAACTCTCTGTAACTGAATAAAGCATGACAATTTCAAAGTTATAGAGTCAACAAGCAATTTCATAGATATTTTGTGAGCTAGATAATAGTAAGTTGGTGGAGAATATGACAATATGTAAGAGGAAGGAAAGAGACTTGGGAATTCTGGGGAGAGGAAATAAGACCTTAAAATTCCTTTTTGGCGCAGCAGTGGTGAAAACTGAAAACATTATGATATTTTCCTAGGACTTACTACTTAGGTTGATTAAAAGCGAATTAAATAGAGATACGATCACATCTTTTGATATATTTCCCTTCATTTTGTATAATTACATGCATCATCCTACTTCTAATTCTATGTTGTCTATTTGCTATTTATTGGAAAAATGCTGGAGGCTAAGGATCCATAATTGCTTGTATTGCGTGAATTATATTTTATTCTCCTGAGTTACCATTCCTTTTCTTTCTTAGATATATAAACAAAATCAGAATTTTATCTGGAATTCACTTTATACTTGGAAAGTATTGAGTAAGAAATGAGAGAAAAGATTGTGATACATTATTTTCCATTCAAGACTTCATCTGTTCCCAAAGCATTTCCTCTGAAATTTCAAATTTTATTGATAAGTCGAGCAACTTTTGAAAACTGATCTAAACTGCATTATTTGTAGTGGGAGCTTTATCAAGATGATCTATATTTATTTATAAATTTCTTATTCCTCTTTTTAAATTCATGCCGGGGTGAACATTTTGTTTTAGTTTTGGCTTTTTTATTTCATTTTTTATTGTTTTGTTGGGAGCTTGGATCTTTGATTTGTTTCTGCCTTGAAATACTTTAAATTACCCTTTTCCCCTGACAGTCCTTTGAATCACAGGAAATGGTTATTTTCTCTTCAAATTTAATTCTAGTGTTCTTTGACTTATGCTTCATGGATGTTAAGTCTTGATGGCTTTATACTGTGAATCTTGTAGGTTTTGGAGCTTATTCAGCAGATTGAAACAAGTAGAAGCCAGTTCAATACTTTAGAGGACCTCCATCATGCCCTCAAAAGGTGAATGCCATTTTAAGGTATTAACACGATTTGCATGCTGTTTATGACTTCTCTGAGACAATCTTCCAAGGAAATGGGGTTCAGTAAGGATTAAATTTTGTACTTTGAATAAATAAGTAGTAATTAGATGTTATTTTTCAGGTGTAATGCATTATGAATATAGCTTTTCTCATGTGATTTAAGTTGTATTAATCAATTAGTGCAACTGAAAGAAAGTTGAAGGAGAGATGGTATGTCAAAACTTACCTAGATCTCCTTCATGTATCTTCTTTAGAAATATCTATCTCAATAAGTACACGAGCCAGTGATGGTCAAGCGGTTGCAGCTTCTATTTATAATGGTTTGTCAAAAATTGAATCCAAAGAGTACACAGTGAAATTTAAAAAAAAAGAAGAAGAAGAAGAGAGAGAGTACAATAGTGTGGATTTGTTGATGTAGTGGACTTGGATATGAGGGAACCTAAGGTCTTTTTTTTCTTGTTGTGACATATGAGTATCATCTTTTTTGCCCAACATTTATGGGGCACAATGATCTGTGTCTTTTATTGATGAATGCACATGTATGTCAAAATTTTCTATTAAAAGCCAAAGGTGATGCAGGTACCATCTTCGTCACCATTTTAAATATGATAAAAAATCAATTGGATTTTGAAATTAAAAGAGCTTGGTCTGACAATGCTAATAAGTTTTAAACCATTCTCTTTCCTCATATGTTTAAAAAAGATGAATAAGACATGCGTCCTCTTGTATATACAACCCTTTATGAAATAGAGTGGCTAAACAAAAGAATGGACATCTTTTTGCAATAATTTTTTTTAAGAATGTTCCAACATAATATTAGGAACGTTGTCTTAATAGCTGTTTTTATAATAAATTGATTGCTTACGAGGACCCTTGGATTCATGAGTCTTTTTCAAGTCGGAAGCCAATTTCTTTCCCCATTTTAACACCTCAAATAACGTTGTTTTCAAAATATTTGGAAGAGTTGTCTTTGTCCATATACATCATCAAAATAGAGAGAAAATTGATCTAAGAGCAATTAATTGTGCTTATTGCCTACTATTTTACTCAAAAAGGGTATGCATATTATCATGCCTCACGACAAAGGTGTATGTGTCTGTTGATGTCACTTTTAATGGAGATGATTTCTACTTTACTGCTATTTACTCCAAAAAATAAGTTCATTCACAAACAAATTCTTTCTCTTATATTGTTATCCTTTATCATTTATCTCTACAAACAATATTTTAGAATCATATACTCCTACATCGATCAATCTTATACTAAAACCTCTTTCTACTTAGTCCGTATGTGTTTACTCAAGAATGAAGCATCTCAATTGATATAGGCCTAGTCAATCGAATCAATCCTTGTCATTGAACCTTGCTAATGGAACCATTAAGCCTACAAATTAAAGTACATCTAAACATCCCTTAAATTAGTGACACTATTACAGAAAAGAAATTAGTAGAGTGTAGATTGGCCTTTATTAGGGGTGTACTAGAGTCAAGTTGAGTCACGAGCTGGGTTGGGCTCATTAACAGGCTTGCCAAGTTGAGTTTATGGAGCTCGAAATCTCGAGCTCGACGGCTTATTGAGCTCGAGTTCGAACAACACATCGGTTGACTCGCGAGCTCGTCAAGCGGCTCGCGAACGAAGGAGTTCCACGGGCAGGAAATAGCGAGTGGGAAATGTGATGGAGGCGGACGATGCGAACGGAGGAGGACGACTTGCCTGGACGCGGACGACCGCCAAGGCTCTAGAGCCGGCTCGAGCTCGTTTACAGTGGGATCGCTCAAGTTCGAGTTGCTTTCTGACTGATGAGCTGAGCTCGATAGAGCTAAAACTTGACCCGACTCATCTTGTCTCGTTTACACCCCCAACCTTTATTGTAAAGTACAAAGTAGATGACTCATTAAAGAGTGCTACATAAACATATGAGATTGATTATCTTGAAATTTTCACTGTTGTTGCTAAAATGAATATTGTATATGTTTTTTATTAGTAGCAGCTAATAAGGATTGAAAATTTTAACAATTCAATATGAAAAATGCCTTCTTACAATATGATCCAGAAGAGGAGGTATCTATGTAGTTCTCATAGAAATTTTGCTCAAATATATATAAACTAAAAGTATATTATATGGATTGAAGCAATCTCCAAGGGCATGATTTGGGAGGTTTGACAGGGTAATGCTCAACATGGGGTACAACTAGAGCCAATGCGACCATTCATTATTTATGAGACTGATGGGGTCATCAATTGGAAAGTCTACCGTTGACGTTGGCATAAATCAACGACCACGATTTATCCGATGTACTTTTGATTTTATTATTGTCTACTTATTGATATAATCTTTCTTTATTTCAGCATTTTCCGTTTTTACCCTTGCTTAAGGGATTGAGTCATGTAGCCCATTGAGGGTATTTGAGTCCTTTTGCTTTAGGTCATTGTATGAGGCTATTTATAGCCTTCATCTTGTTATTTTCAAGGTTAATGAATGATATTACGAAATTTCCCCGCACTTGTCCTCTTGAAGCTTATGTGAGAGCTTGAGAGAGAGTTTGAGAGTTTGGTGGAGCCTAGGAAAGGCCACCCGTCGTACCCAACAGTCACCACCGGTGGCTCTTGGTTCTCCTACATCCTTTCATCCCTTCTACTCAATTTCCACCGCCGGCCACCATCCCCACCACCAACCACCACCCAATAACCCCTCCTACCAAAGCTCACCCTCATCCCAATCACAAAACCCGACCCTCTCCATCAGCCCGTCGGCCCTCCCTCTAGCCGCCGACCTCCCTTTCATCCACCACCCCACTTCTCTGTTAATCACCGGCTCCTTTGCCGCCACCATATGTATTTTCAAATTTGAAATTCAAAGTGGAGAAGTTAAAAGTTTCCAAATTTGCTCGACGCCAAATTAGGAAAGTTTTAATGAGGTTTCAATTTTAAATTTGAATTGGAACGAATTTGAAAATTTTATCATTAATTCGTCAGAGCGGATTAGGAAAGACATAACTCCCTTTCCCCTAGCTCCCTCGCTCTCACCATGCCGCCGGCCCCCTTGCATGGTCTCCACTCCATTCAAGCTACATTAATGCTCTTAATTGCATGTCATTTGAAATCCAAAATTCAAAATTTTCCCTCCACTTTTACTAAACAAAAAATCTGAACTTATTTTCAGATTTTAGAATTCTTTCTACTTCTCTTAACCTAAAACTATTCAAACCCTAGCCCTTCCCCACCTCCCCACACCGTCGGCCTCCCTCCTCACTGTCAACCCCTCCC
This sequence comes from Dendrobium nobile, assembly GCA_022539455.1. Lineage (NCBI taxonomy): Eukaryota > Viridiplantae > Streptophyta > Magnoliopsida > Asparagales > Orchidaceae > Dendrobium > Dendrobium nobile. The sequence goes on from CM039722.1 coordinate 47,977,759, forward strand.
TCTTCTCTCTCGTGTTCTCTCCTCACATGATTATGATGCTTGACCGATCTGGAGTTTGATTCCGGCTTCGCATACGACAGCCAAGGCATCGTGGATCTTCTCAAATTGCCGTTTGTCGACGTGAGTCCATGCATCGACGGATCCATAGAAAGTCCGTTGATCATGTGATATTCGATTTGATCAAGCCTTTGAAGGATCAACTATTGGAAGGTACGTGGTGAATCAAGACTTCCTTGACTCATTTACTTTCAAATTCTACTTACCTCATAGAGAGATTGTTCAAGCAAGATGTTGTGTCTACTAATCGCCATCCACTAGTAATCGTAGGATTGTTACTTCTTTGCTTTTGGATCTCATTGTTAGGCCAAGGTTATGTTGGAAACTACTCCGCATGCAATGCTTTAATTTCTCAAAATGTTTTGATTTCGTTTAGTCTCTTGCGTGGCTTAGCCTAAACGGAAGTGACCACTTATTAGTTTCATTTTGTTATTTTAGTTGCTAATAACGAAAATCCAAAATTGCTCTTTAACTATTTTGTGCAAGTTTCCCTATTTCCCATATTGTCCTGCATCAAAGACACATTTAGCGGGAATTCTCGCACTACTAATTGACTACATCGTTGTAACAGGTAATGAATTCGAAGAATTGGACTCTAAAAAAGTGATTGCTTCAAGAATTCAAAGTCAAAGAAATAGATAAGCTAAAGCACTTCTTTGACATTGGGTTGGACATTTTAGACATGGGGTTTTAAAATCACTACAGAAATACATAATAAATCTATTGAAGGAAGCATGCAAGCTGGGTTGCAAGCCTGTTGATAGCTCAGTGGAATTTAATCATAACTTGGAGATGCTCCATAAGACGGTCATAAAAAAATCTCCTATCAAAGACTTGTTGGAAGACTTGTCTACTTATCGCATACTAAACTTAACACTGCCAATATTATTTGTGCGATAAGTCAATTCATGTATATAATCTTAAAGAATCACATTTTAGGGTTGTACTTTGAGTTTTATAATACCTGAAAGGAACTTTAGGTAAAGGAATTTAATTCAAAATAGAGGAGGATTTAACACTTGAAGCATGTACAGATGCTGATTATGCATGATCTATGGTTGATAGGAGGTCAATTTTAAGATATTTCACATTTTCATGAGGCAATCGTGACTTGGAGAAGTATATAACAAAATGTGGTGGCCATATTTAGTGCAAAAGTTGAATTTAGATCTATGACATCAGGAATCTATGAATTGTTATGGTTGAAATTTATCCATGAGAATTTAAAATTTGTATGGATCATGTCAACCATCAATATTGCATATAATCTCATACAAAATGGCTGAATAAAATATAATGATGGAAATATACTTTTGAAGAAGTTATGTCAGTTTAATATGTACTCTCTTCGTTGTCATAGTTGGGCAACTTGCAGACACTTATTAAAGAATTATCAGGAACAATACAATTTCTAAAAAATTTACATTTAAGCTTGGAATAGACAACATGCTTCATTTGCTTGAGGAGGGTGGAAAATTTGTCTCCATCAATTCTGCCTCCATTAATGTTCCACCAAGTCCAACAGTTATTTTTCTTATTCACTTCATGCCATCTCAATATTTTGTGGGATTATTAGTGCTAACCTCATCAGTATGTGAGCTATTGTAATTATCATTATTCCTGCTCGTAAATCTATGGACTATTATAATAGTTCAATAATTATTATTACTTGATTCTTTTATATTTCTTATTAGAAGTTCTTCTAGGATTGTATGAATACTATACAAAATTTGAAATGAATGCTCAACTAGTTCTCTCCAATTCTGGCTAGATATCATAATTAATAGCACATGAACTTTGAAATGAGATTGGCATGAATCTATCATAGATTTATCTTCAATTCTCTCTAATTCTTGTCAGATATCTGTCTATTGATGTGCTTTTGACCTTTATATGATTTATATACTTTTTTTAGTTACTTTTTTCTATATTTTGGGCTCAAGCAGCTGTTTCATTTGCTTAACTTTTTATATCATGTTATGATTGCTATTTTGTTAATGACATTTATTTTGATAATTAAAAATTGGTGATTCTTAACAACTTTTATCTTTATTCATCAGTTCAGTCATGCTCTTAGAAAAGTTTAATTTATTATTGTGACTAATTAGCCATCTTCTTTCAGTGATGAGCCTTTTTTTATCCCTTAATTATTAAAATTTGTGTGTGTTTCAGGTTAGAAACAATTTGTTCGCTTGAAGATTTATTTTGTGGCGTGAAGTGTATTCAGTTTGAAGACAACTGCATTAGACTTTCACTGAGGACACCTATACCTTCTATGGATTCCTTAAGTCTCCAAAAGAAGCTTGACTGTTCCTTGGAGCGAACTGCCTTGGATCATGAGTTGTTAATAGAAGTGACTGACCAAATGGAACTTAAGAATATTGAGGTATAATTTACAAAGTTTTTGAGGAGCTACACAATCTTTTATTTTTCTAGGAGGCTTGATATATCTTACAGAAACTCAAAATTATGCAATAAATTTAAATTATTTGAGTAATTCGGAGTTTAGTCTCCGGCTGATGTGTGTTGATTTTAATTTTTTCAGTGCTGTCTTTGATGTTTAATATCAGTTATATCAAGCTCAGGCTTGAGTTACTTCTGCTTGATTTAGGCTGGTTGGAATCAGCTCATCTGCAAAGCCATATAGTTCTTAGCCGTCTGAGGATCCAATTATAATGCTGTATGCATCAATAAAGAGTACATAACATGCTCTATATGAATTATAAACTAGCTTAAGACAGTTTCTCCTAATAGACTATAGTAAGAAGACCTCCAGTATGACTATAATTTAATTACTATTTTGGTTTGTTTGACTTCTGCTGAAACTTAATCCAAGCGTGAAACTTCTCCTGAACTGGCTCAGACTAGGCCAAGTATGGGTTCTTTTTAGAGATCTGAAAAAATTTTCAATACTATTTGTTGTTTTGTGATTTTCTTAATTTAGAAATTGGCGGAACTCCTCTGTAACTGAATAAAGCATGACAATTACAAAGTTATAGAGTCAACAAGAAATCAAAGGAAAATAATAAGATAAAAAAGGGAAATCAAGCAGTACTTCTAAAATGATATAGTAATCTGTTAGGTAGATTTACCGAAGTCTTCTTTTCTAAAATAAGGCTTACCCTATTTCCATGACTAAAATCCATCCAAAAATTTGCTTGGGATAACGTATTGAAATATATTGATTATTTTGTCATCCTTGATAATATTTGTAAAATATTTGTCGTCCTTTCCTTTTTAGTGTTTTAAAGAGCCAAGAATAGGAAGATGTTGAAGGATCGTGGAACCTACAAGTCAATAAGTCTTGGTAAGGATCTTTGAGCATATGGATGAAGAGTTCTAACCATTGGATCAATCCTCTTATTTCCCTTATGTTGCATTCCGTGTGCCGAATAGATTAAACTTGAGTCATTTCCATTATAACTAGCCCATTAATTAAAGCCATCTACCAATAAACCTCATGTGTGTATATATATATATATACATGAGATTTATTGGTAGATGGCTTTAATTAATGAGCTAGTTATAATAGAAATGACTCAAGTTTAATATATATTACATGAAGAGTCAATATTTGATTAAATTTCGTAATTATATGAGTTTTATCATTTGTCTTCATCTTTTATTGATTCAAGCCATAATCAATGGTGGATGTCCAAGCTTGTTTCTTCTCTCTCCTCCTCCCTGATTGGTTCATCACTCTCTCCTCCTCCCTGATTGGTTCATCACTCTCTCCTCTCTCCTCTCTCCTCTCTCCTCTCCACTCCCTCCTTGGGTTGCAATGTTTCTCTACTTTCTCCTTGAATTTGTGGGAGTAACATTTGGTGGGGCACCAATATTACCTATATTATCTTTTAACCTCTAAACATGATAAAAAAAATCAATAAGGGCTGATGACATGGCTTCTATGTCACATGCAAATGTGGTGATAAATGGATGTTAATATTATCTCTTTTTCCATTTAACACTAACTCAAGTGCATAAAATGAAAGGGAAATTGTCTTGAAAACATAAAATAGCCTAGTCATGCAATGTAATACTCCTAGAGGAGAGCATCCATTTATATATACTAATGCCTTTCATTCTTTTTTAACTTTTATTGATTTGGCAACCTTGTGTTGTATCAAACCAACTGCTACTAGGCCTCAACATGAATAAGCACCATAAAATACCAAAGTTGAAATTCATGCTTTCGAAGGTAATTCTTCTTCTTCTATAATCCACTGACAAACTTGAGTAATCGTTGATATTGCAAGTAGGAATGTTTCTTCCGATTTAATTAAGTTGGAAAACAAAGATTTTGATGACTAGGCTTTTATTTGTTTAGAATGAAGCAGTGTAATCTCATCATCAGATGCATTTCCAGTTAAAATAAAGGAAAGTCAGTGTAATCTAATATGTAGTGATTAGATTGCTAATTAATTGTGTTAACTAGAGGTAATCATAGCACATATTAATCACAGATATATATATATATATATATATATATATATATATATATATATATATAAAAGATGGCAGCACTCATTATGCTATCAACCAAACCTAAACTTGAAGAGCAAGTCAACTATTTATGCATGCAATATTAGTTAATTAGTGATGCTATGGAATAGGTGATCTAAGGGCTGCCTCAAGTGTTTGGCAGTATTAAGGGAAGCAAGTCCATTTTTTCAAAGCAGAATATTACAACTATTGTTGCTATAATTGTTAAATCTCAGCCATCCCTTGACCCTTGATCCCACGACCAGCATGGGGATCCATGGGAGGCTCACATGGATCACGTTGTTAAATCTCATCTGTCCCTTGGCCCTTGATCCCATGGCCAACATAGGGATTCATATGAGGCTCACCCGATCATGCTAATCTTCTTTTATATTCGGGTGGCTAATTTAGTAAGAATTATATTAAGGCAATTATGCATGATTTTGAGACGTCTTGTATAGATCTATAAATAAGAATAATTTTGTAGAATAAAATTAAGCATTTTCCCTCTTAAATTCTCTGAATTTAACATGGTATTAGAGCCCACCACCGACCTTCATTGCCGAAATTCTGAGGAATATTGGTCCTTCCACCAGCCTTCATTGTTGGAATTCTAAGTAATGTTGGTTCCCACCTATGGCTTTCATTGCTGGAATTATGAGGAATATGGTCTTTCTGCTTCCTTCGTGCATCCAAGATCGAGGAGAGATCGAGCGGGAGGGCTCTTCTTTTGTGCGTTTGGGGCGGAATCAAGCTGAGCTGACCAAAATCCTTCTCTCATGCTCGTGCGACTACATGGGATGAGAAATCATGCGTAGGGGTGTCAAAGACGGGCTGCGGGTCAGATTCGAGTCGAACCCAACAACGACATGCTGTTGTTTGACATGACTCATACTAGACCTGTTTTTGAAAACGGGTTAGATTTTACAACCTGAACCAGACATGCTAGAAAATCGAGTCAACTTGGCCAGAGGCCGAGCAGAAATCGCAGGCGAAGACTCGAAGTGGCGAACATAATTGCGGTGGGTGGGATGCGGCGTGGTGCGACCAAACCAGACGTAACGTGGTGCGACCATATGTGGTTAGGGCTTGTTGCACAAGGGTTGGAATCGATTGCGGGCGGTGTGACTACACACAGTGTTGTGCACGGTTAAGGCTTGCCGGCGGTCGGCCGGAGCTGTAATTCGATTCGGTGCGGAAGTCCGGACTCGCTAGAGTGAAGCAGGGTCGAGTGCGCCGTTAGGGCTTGCATGAGCCAGGCGACGCAGGCTAAGCAAGGTCGAGTGCGTGATGTCGGGTCGGTTCCGGGTTGATGTTGGATTTTCGGGTTGACCCAAACCTGACCCGAATTTGCAATCGGGTTAGGATTTTAAACCTGAGCCCGTCTTATTTCCTAAATGGGTTGACCATAACCCAGAAATTTTGGATCGGATTGAGTTTTCTGGTCGTGTCAAATATTGACACCCCTAATCGTGCGTCTGGACTGCGGCCATGACCTGTTGGGAACAACATCATCGTGTTCAAGACAAGCAAGAGTGCGAGACCTGCACTCCTTCCTTCTATCAGTCCATAAGGATTCGAGGCCTTGCTTGCGCCTATACAAGGCCGATCCAACAAGTTTTTATTCGGGTGGAGTCGGACGACTAATTTGCATTAGGATGAATGATGGATCTATCGGACATGAGGAGATCTGCGTATCGGGTGCTGAGCCGCTTGAGACATACATATTTTTTCTGCTGCTGTCCTAGAAACTTACTACAACCCTAAAATCAGATTTTTTTTCTTTCTACTGTTGTGCCTTTATTACCGGACTTCCCATTCTTCTCTTGAGAACCAAGAGGGAGACAAACTCGAATGATAATTAATTCACTTTCCTGCAGTCGCACCACTGGCCTTTATTTCCATTTATGGTGTCTTGAGGGTTACTGTTCAACAATGCCTTCATTGCTGCCCTGCACCTTGCAAGCATGATTGATATAGCTTTCATCGCTATCCTTGGCTGCCACAAGATTTGAAGCTAATTTCTCCCAAAGCTTTGGCCAAATGGAGTACTCTATGGTGTACCAAGGGACTTGATAACTCCACTTTTATGGGATTGGTTACCGAGCTAGGAATGATATATCTATATTTCCTAGCTTAAGGGGGAGTATTAAATCCTAGCCGTCCCCTGGCTCTTGATCCCATGACCAACATGGGGATCCGTGGGAGTCTCACCTGGATCACGCTGTTGAATCTCATTTGTATCTTGGCCCTTGATCTCATGATCAACATGGGGATCCGTGAGAGGCTAACCTGAACATGTTGATCTCCTTTTATATTTGGGTTGCTGATTTAGGAAGGATTATATTAAGACAAGTATACATTATTATGTAGTTATTTATTTTTTTACTAAGACATCTTGTATAGATCTATAAATAGGAACAGTTTTTTATAATAAAACTTAGCATTTTCCCTCTTCAATTCTCTGAATTTAACAATAATAGTTGTCAATAAACTAAAGTGTGGGTGTAATGCTTCTAGGATACTGATGAAAGGTTTTAATACAAATATGGTTTATTGTTTCCAACTACTACTGGTCTCTTTTTCTTCCAAAAGGATTTTTCTCTTTTTTATCTTTTTTATGTAGAGTTCCATTGGCTTATTTCTGTGATCATTTTTCTGGTTTTCAGATATTCCCTGGTGATGTGTATCTTGATGGAATTATTAATGCTGTTAAGTCCTCAAGGTATGATGTTTTAAGGAATTTGTTTAAAACTGTTCATCTGTTAGAATATTTAGATAATAGAAACTTTTTACGTACGATCAATTATTCAATAAGTTTTTTTCCCTTCACTAAGGCCAGCAAAAATTGAGATGGATTGTCCTGTAAACTTTTGGGCATACTTTGCCTAAATTTGTGCGTTTATATAAAGTAGTATCCATCTCAATCTTTTATCACATGCAATCATTAGTTTGCAATGATTATGACCAATTAACTGGTCAGCTATGGGCTGCTCGTTTATAGTAAATCTTAATGGCAGTTTTACGGTTTACATATTTGTATCTGTAGATTGTGGAAGCACTAATGCATATTACACTAAGGCATGTACTGTCAATATGTTCCTCTTCAGATGAATTTTTCAAATAAGCTGGGCATAAAAAAGAGGGATGGAAATCTTAAGATTCAAAAGCCTTGCTTTGTTTTTTTGACCTTTTTTTATGGTTCTCTTTAATTTATTCTGCATACTTTGTTTATGTGACTATCTTCTATTCCTGGTGATGGTTATACAGTATAGAGCTTTGTTTCCTATAAGTTGTTTTTTAAATTCTTGTCTCTAAAGTTCTTCAATCCTAGTCCCTAGATGCACTAAAGTAGAGAAATTTGCTTTCAATCTATTATATTAGCTAAATTAATCTCCATAAGTTTTTTGGAAGAATTGCCCTATAATCTTATTTTCTCTTATATCCCATTGCAAGCATTTTTGGCCTGGGAGGCAAATTTGTTAATGCGTTATACAGTCCCATGTATGTATGAGCTGCATTTATTAAGTTAATAAATGCAGCTAGGTCCCTGCAATAGTGTTTTTTATTTCTTATTTCTAAAGAATATACAATACTACCTGAATTTAAGTAAAGAAGTTTTTTTTTTCTTTCTAAATATTAGTAAGATTTATTCAAACAAGTATCCATAAGTTGCTTAAAAGAATGATCTTTGAACCTGATTTTCATTCATATCTAATTCTAACCATTTTAATTTTTTGAGAGGCAAAGAGATACAATGAATCATTGAATCCTGACTTAGAAATGCACACTACTTTCCCAATGTCTACCATGCTTTGATTAAGTTGTAATTTATTATGAGTTATTCCTATTTACGGGAAATTTGGCTTGAGTGATTATAAGATAAATAATCAAGGTTCTTCCTATCTTTGCGTCTTGTTTCTCATTGTAATTTATGGCCGAGTAAAATGGACGGCTATTTGTTAAAATCACATTAAGATAACTGTCTAAAATGATATATGGTTTGTGTCTATTTGGTAAAAAAAATTGTTGCGATATTATTATGATTTAATTGAATGACCGAATGAATATTTTCTCAGTCTTAATTAATTTATTAAAAAATGATCAATTTATGTATACGAAAAAAAAGCTAAAATATATAAACTTTTCAAGATGCTTCTTAAAGCACTGCTCTAAGATAGTTGCTTTTGAGGTTTCATGATATTGAACTTATTCTTATAGTTGTTGGAACAAACATTGTAAACTGCTTCTACTATTCAAGAAGGCAGAAGCAAACGACAAAATGGAGCTTAAGAAGGTTAATCGAGTAAGAGCAACGGATAATAGCTAAATTATTAGCAATTTATAGATAAATTAGTTAAACAAATAAAATTGAGCTTCTAGTGGAAATTAGATATGCCAGAATACTATCAAGCAGCATGAAGCAATATGATTTAGGGTTTTATAATGCAAGTAAAGTGATGCAATATGTAAATAACATAAAAAAAATTGTTTTCATGAATCACAAATGAATCACAAATCATTAAATAAGTCAACAACTTAATTGTAAGTTTGAGAATTAGAATGTAATGATTGAATAAGTTGGAAGAAATCAAGATGAAATTTGAGCCCATAAAATTTGCTAGCAATTATAATTTAAGCATCGCAATTAAAATCATAGTTGTGTAAAATTTGAACAAAATCTTGCTCGCTAGTAAGCAATAACACATATTACGCTAAAGAAATTAGATCAAGAAAACTATTCACCAAAGAAAAAAATTCATGCCTCCTGCCAGTATAGGAAGATTATTTCTCTTGTAAATTGATAGTCACATTTCTATCATACCCAAATAAATCACACATCCAACTTCACTCATAAAATTGAATCTGGAAGAAAAAAAATTTATTCAATCGAATGTGATTATTAACGTTCCTCAAAGCTTCTATTTATAAACTCATCATCACTAGGTTTGCAAATGTAGCTGATAGAAAATCAAACCAATCCAATTCCATATATCCTTGAAGTAATTAAAACTTATCCATATTTCAAAATTTTAAAATAACTAAATTAATTAATGAATTCTTGTGAGATTCCTATGAATAGGAGTATAGGACTCTCATATTATTCTCATGAATCCACCTATAAATTGCAACAGGACCCGTGGCTAGTGGCAAAAAGTCATAACCATATAATATTATTGGCGCAAGTTTAGCTGTAGGTAGCAGAATCTCTCCATAACGACACTGATAATAACACTTATAGGGACTGTTGATTTCATAGGAAACCATGCAAGTATTAAACTACAACAACACTCAAGAATTCATGCAACTAAAAGCAGGCACTATATTCCTGCATCTGTCTGGCTGGCTTGAAAATTTTTTACTCCATCTAATTGAGCTTTTAGCATCACTATAACAACAATCCAAAAGAAATTGTAGTTAGCACTTGAATTGAACTTGAGGTATCCAAGATCCAAGCCAAATTAAGCTCATACAAAACCATATATATTAACTTAATATTAGGAAATAACAAATACACTCCTTCTGGAGGGCATCATGATAATCATGCCTTGAATTATTGAAATTTCAAACCGAACTAAATTAAACCAACTAATGAAAAAAATTATGTTGAAATAACTATTTGATGTGACTCATCTATCGAGAATAAAAATAAACATACATATTTCTATAAAATTTTCTGAACTCCCAAATTTGGCTCATCATTTAGCATTTGATATTAGTGAAGTAAAGCATGACAAGATTTTGGGCTTTGTACGAAGTAATTGCTGAGTAATCACAAATATATACATTTTGCCAATGAACAATGTATCTATAGAATTGCACTATTAGCTGTGGATGCATTCTCATCATCTAAAATGGCGTAAAAAACACGCTCTTAGAATTAATTGGTAGAGGATTAGGATGTGGATTTATAAAGAGGACATATAAAGACAGAATAATCTATGGAGTTAACAATAGACTCATGAAATATGCTCAATTTGGACACATTGAAATATATATATTAATGCTAAAATGTTAATTTGAATGCATTGCAAAATTTTAAATGATCATGTCATTCTTGGATTAGATTTTATAGATTAATGATGGAAGCTTTTATGAATTTAAACGCACTATGATTTTATCACTAGGCTTGAACTCTAAATTCCTTGTATTCACATCAACAGAAAGCATGTAATTCAGTAATTGTCATAGTTAAAAGTTATTTTTTTGTTAATATCCTCAAATAAGTCATACGCATGATGGCTCAGCCTAGAGTTAATAGGAAGGTTAATAAGTTGTATGGATTTTCAAGGTTAACATCCCATGATAATATCTAATAATCTAATGCCAGTAAACCTACTACAGATGAATTGCATGCAAACTGCGAAATCCTACCCATATGCATAATCTTTTATCAAACAATATAATATATCTCTTATTTCTTATTTACTTCTTTAGTTTATCCAACAGTTTTTTGATGACAAGTAATTGAAATTTTTAGTTTTGTTCCCAATTTTTCTTTAGGGTTTTCAAAATGACTCGTGGAATTTTTATCTCAATTAGAAATAATTGTTTTAAACAACCCTTGCAATTTAACCTCTTATTTAAAATAAAATTTCAGAATATGAGATGCATCAATAGTTTTATATTAACATGACTTAAGAATCGTGTATTCTCAATATTCATATAAACCAAATTCAAAGTTAATAATAGTCTCAAATTTTAAATGAAATTACTAGGTGTATACAATCTTGTGTTATGTTTTTGTTCTTTAGTAGATTAACAAGTTCTGCAATATGAATAATTCATGCTACATTACTGTTTAGACTTGGCTAGAAATATCTATCTTCATTACAATGATCTTATCTCTATCAAAATAGTCAGCAATATTCCCAACATGTAGTTCTAAATCAAAAAGTCCCTCAAAGATATTCTGAATGCAAATACTAGTATTTTAAATAAATAGTTATTTTAAAAATATAATATTTGTTAAGATAAGATGAATTATATTATTTAATTAATTACTGATAAATCTATCCAAAATTCTGAAAAATAATATGCTCCTCTTTTATATGATAAAAAATTGTTACCTTAACATATATTATATGATTAAATATACTCAAAGAATCAACAAGCTTATTTTTAGGTCCAACAATAGTTAATAATAAAAGAAATATTCCTAGAAAAACTCAACCCACTTAGCATGCCAATGTCCCTTCAAAAATTGACGACCAATGTTTAATGCAAAGTGTTTTGATAATAGATAATGCCTCCAACAACAGATTATTTTCACAATAACATAGAACTCTCTAATTTTGTTTAAATATTTATGTTTAGCTTCATTCAATTGTTCATTAAAAAATATAATACGATGATTCTTTCTGTCTCAATACTCTTTCAATATCAAAATCAAATTCATCACAAGAAACCTCAAATATCTTCTTAAAATCAAGTAACTTAAGCTGTGCATTTGTAGGTCTATTTTTTATCTTATTTTGTCTTAGATTTTAGTATACGTACGATCAATAAATTTAATCAATCTAATTTCCCCTTTCTTGTGCAAAATTATAAGTGAATCCATGACAGTACTAAACCTTTGAAACCTCAAATACCTTTCTTATGATGCTTCAAATGATCATCTCCTATTTTGCAATAGAATAAAGAATCATCATAGTAAATAACAATAAACTTTCCAATATAAGATCACAAAGCAAGGTTCAGATTCTCTTGAGAGTAATAGGTGTATTAGTTAATCGAAAAGGTATCTTCATCCATTCACATGATACATTATTAATAGTAAAAGTTATTTTTTATTCATCAACTTCTCTTATTCTAACTTGATGATAAACTGATAGGAAATACTTGATTTCAAGTATTTCCTATTCACTTTCACAATAACTCTCTGCGCAAACTGCTGTCCACAACAGAAAAACAGCCAAAACAGTGGGAAAAACTGAGAGAAAATAGGAGAAAAGACTTGTATTTTACTAGTAGATGCAAGGAAAATAGCAAAGATACAAGGATCCTCTATTTGAGAGGAGGATCGCACTCTCCCAATCTCTAGAATTTGATCTAGAGCCCGGACCAACAAAGAAGAACAAGAAATTTCAAAAGCAAAAATCACATAACCCTAATCCTCCCCTTTACTCCCTACTTAATGCATACAATTCAAAATAGAAATAAAAGGATCTAATTACCCTCACTTCCCCTCCTTTTGGCTCTAAGAAACAATTTGAATTTCAAGTGGACCCCACCGAGCCCCTCCCTGCTGCTTCCGCCGAACTCCTCCCCTTTTCCGCCCGCCTTCTCCTTCGGTAAAAGAGAGCCGGCCCGCTGGATTGGGCCGGCTGGACCGGTCCTCTCTGGACCGGTCTAACATTACCGCCCTCCCAAAGAACCACCTTGTCCTCAAGATGGAAGTCAGGAAACTGTTGCTTCATCCGCTCGTATGGCTCCCACGTGGCCTCGTAGTCAGGGAGGTTCTTCCATTTGATCAGGACTTCTGTGGCTCCATCTGCTTTCTGGCGAACCTCCCTGAGCTCCAAAGGTTCCAATATCATTTCCATTTCATCTGTTAATGTCTCTGGTAACTCAGAACTGGTAGCATAATTTCCAATGGCTCTCCTTAGCTGGGATACATGGAAAACTGGATGGATCGTCGCTGTCGGTGGTAACTTCAGACGATATGCCACGGCTCCAATTTTCTCCAGTACTTCATAAGGATCGAAGTACCTTGGAGCAAGCTTCTCATTCCTCCGGTTGGCGATCGTTTGCTGTTGATATGGGCGGAGTTTCAAAAATACCTTCTCGCCCACCTCAAACTAAATATCCTTCTGATGCCCGTCAGCTTGTTTCTTCATAATTTGTTGAGCCCGCAACAGATGTCTTTTTAACTCTTCCAGTGTCTTATCCCTCTCCTCCAAATACTCCTCTACCGAAGACACGGGTGTGCTGCTACTCCCAAAATGCACCAAGTGGGACGGATCCCTTCCGTACAATACCTTAAATGGGGTCATCTGAGAGGATGAATGAAAAGAGGTGTTGTACAAGTACTCGGCCCATGATAGCCATTTAGCCCATAGCTTGGGTGTTTCCGATGCAAAGCATCTCAGATAAGTTTCCAGGCTCCTATTGACTACTTCTGTTTGGCCATCCGTCTGTGGGTGGTACGCCGTACTCCTCTTTAGCACCGTCCCCTGCAGTCTGAACAATTCCTTCCAGAAATGGCTGTGGAACACTTTATCTCTGTCTGATACTATCGCCTCTGGCACTCCGTGTAGTTTGACTATCTCCCTGATGAAGACTGATGCTACTGTCGCCACGGTGTATGGATGGCGTAGAGGAATAAAGTGAGCATATTTGCTCAATCTATCCACTACCACCAAAATCACAATGAATCCCTCAGAGCGGGGTAGCCCATCGATGAAGTCCATAGATATCTCCTCCCAGACTCGTCCTGGTAATGCCAAGGGCTGCAGTAACCCTCCTGGTGACATAGCTAGATACTTAATTATTTGGCAGATTTCGCACCTGGATATCATCTCTTCCACATCTCTGTGCATACCTTTCCAGTACAGCTCTGCCGCTAGTCTCCTATAGGTCTTTAGCACTCCTGAATGACCTCCCACTGTAGTTCCATGGAACTCCTGGAGAAATTGTGGGATGTGTACTGATGTTCTGGGCAACACAAACCTCCCCTGATATAACAATCTCTCCCCCTCCAATTGAGTACCCTGGATGGCCTCCCTCTTCCTTCACTAAATCAGCTCTGATCTTGCTTAATTCCTCATCTTTAGCACTCTCCTCCTTTATGGCTTCCCAATCTAGCATAAATATCTTTCAACTGCTCAAATGCTGTCGTAGCTGCCTTCCCCCATAAGAATCCATCTTTCTTCAACTGCTCAGTGAGTGGCCAAGCTATAGTGCTGTATCCCTTCACAAATCTTCTGTAGTACCCTGTAAGCCCTAGGAATCCCCTCAGCTCCTTTAGATTTTTGGGCAATTGCCACTTAAGCATGTCTTCAATCTTGGACTGATCTGCTACTACCCCTTGGATACCACATGACCCAAGTACTCCACACTAGCTTGTGCGAAACAGCACTTTTTCAAGTTAGCCCTCAGCTGGTGCTCCTGGAAAACCTCTAACACCTTCTTCAAGTGCCCCCAGTGCTCTTCCTCTATTATGCTATACACTAAGATGTCATCGAAGAATACCAAAACAAATTGCCTTAGATACTGTTTGAAAATCGTATTCATGAGTGCCTGGATAGTGGCGAGAGCATTGGTGAGGTCAAAGGGCATCACCAAGAACTCATAGTGGCCCTCATGAGTTCTAAAAGCGGTCTTGGGCACATCTTCTTTCTTCATTCGAATCTGATGGTATCCAGATTTCAAGTTGATCTTGCTGAAAATCACCGTTCCACTCAATTCATCCAACAATTCGTCAATCACTGGTATGGGAAACTTATCTGGTACCATTTCCTTGTTGAGTGCGCGGCAGTTTACACAAAACCGCCAACTGCCATCCTTCTTCTTTACCAATAGAACAGGACTAGAGAACGGGCTGGTGCTGGGCCTAATGATCCCTGCTTCCAGCATTTCTCTGATTAACCTTTCTATTTCATCCTTTTGAAATTGAGGGTAACGATAAGGTCGCACGCTGACCGGCGACACTCCCTCTCTTAATGTGATCGCGTGTTCCTGCTCCTTGGGTGGTGGCAACCCTAGAGGGGGTTGAAAAACCTCTCGAACTCCTGGATCAAAGGCTGCACAGAGAGGGGTATGTCTCCCCCTTCCTCCCCACTCGCTCCCTCTAAGCTGTGTAATTCCACCAAGTAGCCTTCCCCTTCCTCCTGAATTGTCTTGATTAGGGATTTCAGAGAAACCCCTGCCTTGGTCAGCCTTGCATCCCCTTGAATCACCGTTTTCCTTCCACCCTTCACCAACTCCATCCGCAGTGTGCCCCAATTGATTTTGGTTTCCCCCGAAGTCTGCAACCACTTCATCCGTAGGATGACATCCGTATTCCCCAGTTCCAGGGGAAGGAAGTATTCCTTTACTTGTATGCCTTGGATTTTCAGCACCACTCCTTTGCAGATTCCTCTTCCCATTTCTACCTTCCCACTGCCCATCATCACCCCATAGCCTCCAGTATCCACTAACTTCATCCCCAACAGCTCCACAATCTGGGTGGAAATGAAATTGTGGGTTGCCCCACTATCAATCAACACCACGACTCCACGGCCAGCTATCTCTCCCTTCACTTTCATAGTGTGACTCGGAGTGAATCCCACTACAGAGTTGAGAGAGACTTCTGCCACATCTAGATGCATCTTTTTCTCCTCCTCTGAATCGCTCCCCCACCCTCTTCGTCTTCCTCGTCTTCACAAACAAGGAGAACTTGAAGAGTTTGATCCTTGCACTTATGCCCTGGCATGTATTTTTCATCACATCGGAAACACAGCCCTTTCGTTCTCTTCTCTTGCATTTCCTTGTCAGTGAGCCTCTTGAACTGTCCCCCATTTCCTCCTCCTATTGTTTTTTCCTTTGGAACTTCTTTCATCCCTCCTGGGGAAGCTCCCTTGGTGGCTAGGTGGGTAGTCGTCCACCTGTAAGTGCCTCCTGAGCTACTACTACTCCTCGCTCCCTTCTCTAGGTTCTTTTGATTTTCGACCAACTGGACAAGTTTCATGGCCTCCCCTAGGTCCCTGGGCATCAGGACCTTCACTGCTGCTCGCACCTCGGCCTTTAACCCCTTCATAAAATTTCCCTCCAGCACCGTCTCGAACAAGCGCTCCACCTTGCTGGCTAGATGCTCAAACCTCTCTCGATAGTCTGCCACAGACCCCTCCTGTACTAGGGCAAAGAACTACTCGTAGAAGTCTCCTCCCCGATCGGTTTGGAAACGCTCTAACAAACTGTCCTTGAATTCTCCTCAGCTCCGGATAGGTCTCCTCTGATCTCTCCACTGGTACCAAGAGAGTGCCTTCCCTTCTAGACACAAACCCGCTGCCGATAACTTCTCCTCCTCCGTCAATACGTTAACAGCAAAGTACCTCTCCACTTTGTAGATCCACCCATAAGCATCATCCCCTTCAAAAATGGGCATTTTCAATTTCCTCACCTTCTGATCTCCGCCATTCCCCCTTAATCCTCCATAGTTTCCCCTCTCCCATGTGCCTAGGCCTCCCCATGTTTCCCGATCTTCCCTTGCTCGCCCCTGTCCCAATCTCCCTTCAAAATCCCCTCTCCGGTCTTCAAAATCAGCATCCCGGCGCCCATGATAACCACCCCGATGCTCCCAACCAGCACCTCTTGGCTCCACGCCTCCATAGCCTTGCCTTTCCCCATACCTTCCTCCTCTCTCCTCCCTCTGGAAAGGCTCCAAATGAGGTCTTCCCCTACTCCCTTTCACAATTTCCACTTCCTCTTCCTCCCGATGGATTTCAGAGTTGGCGTTCTTAGCTGCGGGGCCTTTTGCATCAGACGCCGCCGATTGGGTTTGAAACTCCAACATCTTCTTCATCATATCCCGTAAATCGGCCACTTGCCCTTCCATGGAGGATATTCTTTCCTCAACGGTCTCCTTGATTTGATTCATCTATCCTTCAATGCTCTCCTCCAAAGCATCCACCTTCTTAGCCGCCATCTCCTATGGCTTGCAATTTAGGAGAAGATCTCAAGATCTGAAAAAAAATCAGCAATTTTCTCCTTCGTCGCTGAAATTGGTCAAAAACAGCCCACGATTTGTCCCAAGACTTGCTCTGATACCAATTTGATAGGAAATACTTGATTTCAAGTATTTCCTATTCACTTTCACAATAACTCTCCGTGCAAACTGCTGTCTACAGCAGAAAAACAGCCAAAACAGTGGGAAAAACTGAGAGAAAATAGGAGAAAAGACTTGTATTTTACTAGTAGATGCAAGGAAAATAGCAAAGATCCTCTATTCGAGAGGAGGATCGCACTCTCCCAATCTCTAGAATTCGATCTAGAGCCCGGACCAACAAAGAAGAACAAGAAACTTCAAAAGCAAAAATCACATAACCCTAATCCTCCCCTTTACTCCCTACTTAATGCATACAATTCAAAATAGAAATAAAAGGACCTAATTACCCTCACTTCCCCTCCTTTTGGCTCCAAGAAACAATTTGAATTTCAAGTGGACCCCACCGAGCCCCTCCCTGCTGCTTCCGCCGAACTCCCCCCCTGTTCCACCTGCCTTCTCCTTCGGTAAAAGAGAGCCGGCCCGCTGGATTGGGCCGGCTGGACCGGTCTAACATAAACACTCAAATCAATTCTAGAAAATATCCTAACAACAGTCATCATATCTAGCATTTCTCCAAATAATTTGAGCTAAATTCGTGAGCAGCACGTCACACTAGATTTTCGCAATATAGATAGTTAACTTAATTGGAACTAAACATGTTTGAGACAAAAAAGTAGCAATTCTTTTTATGCTTGCTATTTTATATGGTTATGAATGTGGTTTCGAAAAGATTTGGACACATTCATGCTAATTCATTATCAATTTACTTTTAAATCTTCTCCCCAGGTTTGTAATATGCTGAATAATTGTAGTTATCTTAACGATTAGGTTCAACTTGGGGAGTAGCTATATTACAACACATGACATTGAAAGTATTTTTATCTAAAACTTCTTCACAAATCAATAATTTTTTCATAAAACTAATGAATATTGGAATGTAATGAGAGTTATTGATTTTATTATTATTATTATTTTGTTCCACCTGTTTATGTATGTTCCTACTAGGATATTTGAATGACTAAACACTTAAAATAAGTTTTTTTTTAGAAATCTTAGATCCAGATGCAGATGTAGTTGATTTTCGCTTAATATCCTTATTAATTATAGCTTTACTACCCTTTGATGTAGTAGGTGCAACAACTAAATTGATTACTTGACAAAATGATTCACTTAATGTGATTATGTAGAAATCCTTTTAGACACAGGAAATTTAAATATTTGTTCAAAATCTATTACAAATTGAAAAAACACACTCTAAATGATGGAATGTGCTGGGTGTCCTATCTCTTTTGATATCTTGTTTCAAATCAATCCTAAAACTTAAGAATAGTTTAATATCTTTAGCGATTAGAATTTAGCAAGTATTCAAATTTGTTTCATATATTAAGAGACATTTTTGTACTACTTATAGCTTAAATCCCCATATAAAGGCTATGGTATCGATAATACAGACTCATAAGTTTCTTAGAAGACTGGTGATAATGATATTGATATCCTATGTCATAAATTGTAAAGAAGGGTAAATTGTATATTTTATATTGTGTAAAAAATTATTTGTGCTTTATGAGTCTTTGTTAATAAAAAATTTAACGGTTATGCTTGTACGATCCTTGCTAGCGAATTCCATGTTGATATAACCAACAGAATTTTGAGTATCCACATAAATTTATTTGTAACATTAGCATCCAGTTGTTTTGTTAGCTACTTACTGCTTGAAGTTTATTTCTCTTTGCTTTTCATTGTCGTTGCTTCTACTTATGTAATGTAACATTCATTCTTCATCTAATTATATTCTTCAAATGCTACATGGTGCCATAAATCTTAGACTTTGATTCTTTGATGCTTTGGTAGATTTAGTATATTTCTATACATTTTAATCTTCAGGTTTTTGTCAACTCATGCGGCGGAGGATATCTTAGGATGGTTACTAAGACAGATTCAACAACGCATTATTCTCTGTAATGTAAGGCGTTTATTGGTGAAAAATGCGAGCAACTCCAGGTTAGAATTAAAGCCTTATTTTTTTAAATGCCAAAATATATTCTATGTTGATTATGTCATCAATTTTGTGAATAAATTATAATCACACTCCCACCCCCACAACATTACTCCCATAACCCTAGTCTCCTGAGACAAATAAGAATTAATTACCATTTGTGATTTTGTTTTTGTTTTTGAATTTTGGATATGACATTTGCTTAGTGTTTTTATTTTTTATTTTTAAAAGCAAATCAAATTATTTTTAAAAACACCTAAAGTAACTTTTAAATATTTGTAATTAGAAAGAATTTATAGGGACATTTTGATGGTAGTAATCTCACCTTTATTAAGTCTCTAAAGTTAGTGTAGTTGCAAATAAAAAATGAAAGAGTTATGACTTGGATCTTAAGATTTTTTGATGAAATAATTGTTCTTAATCTAAGGCCATATAAAACAATTAAAGATACATTGGAGTATTGACATAGTAAATCACATTTATAGTTGATGTCCAATTTTATCATCCCTAGTTATACTCTTATGATTCAATAAAAAAAGGCGAGTGTGATTTATCATGTATATGATAAATTTGTAGCAAAAATTAATACAAATCCATTGCAAATAATCAAAAATTAAATGAAAAATAAATCTATATATCTTTATTTTATGCTGGCTTTTATTTTTGATTTGCCAGATATCTTTTTTTCTTGATGAAACTCATTCGACACTAAATATAAAATATGATTTTGCTGAGCACATTTTTTACTTACTCGGAGGCTTCGCTCTCATGCAGGTTTGTCTTAAGACTTAGCTCACCTATAGGGAGCAGTTTCATTTACTTGACCTTATGCTAATATTACTTTAATCCCAAACTTGGGTTTATCTTTAACATAGTCTGTCAAGTATTCATTTTTTAAATTAGTTTCTCTAACATTAATCTATTTTTTTTAAGATAATAACTTCTTTTTTATAGCTTTTTTTTTTTTTTTCCTGCTTTCATCCATATTCTAATGTGATGTGTATGCATTTGGGTATGCATATATTTATAGTTAAAAAGAGTTCTAAGAGGAATATGTTTACCATATCACTTAAATCATTGTGGATGGCTGGGAGCTTTGTTCTTTGAGTCGAACTATCTGTGGCGAGTTCCCTTATTGTAAATATTTGATCTCTTTTGAAAATCTATTTCGTGATCCACTACTGGCAGTGCTTGATTCTTCATCATTAATACTTCACGACTTTCACAACAACTTTCAGGATATTGAACTCAGAATTTTCCATAGATGATATAAGAATCATACACTCAGAGCTATGAGATTTTAGTTGATAAAATATGATGAAAAAAGTGATGAGAGAGAAAGAGAAATGAGCCAAAGAAAACTTGAGACTAGAGAGAAGCTCTGAAATTTTATTGTTAGTGTTCACCGTATGAGAACTATTTCTCCTTTTTTTCTCAAATGTTCTCAAAATGACCCTCTGACTTTATATTTATAGGGTTTTAGGAGTAATGAGATTGGCTACATATATGGTTATACAAAAATAAATGAAAAATATAAGTATTGTGTAGCATAATTAGAATGCCCAACTTGAAGAAGTCATATGTTAAGCTTGTAAAAAGTTGTTGGCTTGGTGTGTAAATGCGTACAAGAAGCCGAATAGCTGATATGCTGAGGCCACTTGAGTTGTTGCAGAGACTGACTTCATATGCTATTCTTGCCTACTTTGGATGAGTTTATAGAATGTATTCGCCTGCTTGAGATGATTTCTTTTGTAGACCGGCAAATTCCTTTTGATTTGAGATCAAATAGACCGAATTGACTTAACTTGAATTGGCTTGAATCCCATTGAATTTTTTGTGCATTCCTATCCTAACTTAAATAACTCAGTTAATTCCCTGTGCAGTATTACCAATTGAGGTAACTCTTGCAATTGACAAGTTAACAGAGCAGAGCAACAAACTGGACCAGAATTTGAACCTAATTTAGGATTGCCCATCTTATAGTCAATTGCCCCCACCCTCCTTTAAATTGCATTTTTTCATCAAATTTGATCGTCTGCCACCATCTTCTTTTTTTATTGTATCTACACGGCATCTGTTTCATTCTTTAATACTATTGTGTTTTTTGTAGACGCTCTATTGTGTACTCTGACCCGGATGAGATAATTACAACTCATTTAGAAGGTGGTCTCGTAGCTTCTGTAAAAATGTCTCAAGGGTGGCCACTGTCAAGTTATCCTCTAATGCTTTGGTCGCTAAAACATTCTAGCGACCATTCCAAAAGCATTCCGTGGAATTTACTTTGCGAGGTCCAGGTAATTTCAAGCTTTACCACACTATTATGTTGGAATGAATATTATATATCCTATTAGTACATATATTACTTAGAACCTCAGTTCAATAAATGTAAATTATCCTGTGCTTCATTCAAGGAAATGCTCGAAGCACCATCTTGCTTACCATTGTTATAATCTTTTATTAAAACAACTAAAAAAATCACATTATTCAGTTCACCTAAAAAAACAAAAGAAAATCTGTTGCAAAACAGCACCGTGCAAAGGTACTGACTTTCAAATATATTTACTGGTTTTTTGTTCTCATTTAAAAAGATTTTACTAAGGTATATGCTTCATTCGAGGAAATGAGAATATAGGTGAAAATGTTGGAATAGTTCCAGTGGAAGATAAAATTAGAGATAGTCGCCTTATATGGTTTGGCCGCATAAAACGACAGCCTTCCGATGACCCGCTTAGAAAAATAGATGTATTAGATTTGACTTATATTAAGAAAGGTAGAGGTAGACCTAAAAAGACTTGGTTAGAAAATATTAGAAATGATCTTTCTTTATTAGATTTAAACGAGAATTTTACTTTTAACAGGACACAATGGCGAAAAAAGATTCATGTAGCCGATCCCACGTAGTGGGAAAAAGGCTTGATGTTGTTGTACTATCGTATCTACATTGCCATAAAAAGTCATTGGTTAAATGTGCTTATCTTTTTCTTCCAAATTTCTCAATAACCACTTATTTAGTTGTGTGAATGCGATGCTTTATGCAAATTGGATGATTAGTCTGCTTACTGTTCCAATAAGTTTATGATGCTCTGGATGTTGATTTGAAGTTCTGTTTTATTAAATTAGGAGCAAGCAAACTCTTTGGAGGTCCATACGCGGCATGATCTTACTCATTTTCTTGATGCTATTGAACGATTAGTGATGGAGATGCAAGCAAAACACTCAAACAGCAATGCATCCTTCTAAGTCTCCATGTCGGTATTTATGAGCATTTAGGAAATTTTTCCATGCTGTGCTTAAGCGCAAGCTCAACTAAAATGGAAGACTTCATCATCTATAATAAATGGATAATTCTGCAGCTGTGGCTTTCAGGAGCTTCGTTGAGCTGCATGGTAATTCTTAGGTAAAAATCTTCACATTTAGGCTTCGTTTGGGACGATTTTTTTTACTGCTTCTAAATGCAACTTTTATGTACAAAAATTTTAATTTTTATACTAAAAAGCTGTTTTAAGAAGCAATATGAAAGTCGTCCCAAACGAAACCTTAGTTTTGCTAGCAGTTCTAAGATGATCCTGCCTGGATGAATTGGCCGGTTCTCGATGATATCATATGAATTCATCTATGATTATTATTTCTAACTTTGTTTTTGACTTTTGAACTAGGTTTAATTAGTCTATTGACTTGCTGCTATGAGCCGTTATTTTGTTCAACAGACAATTTGAGTTGGAAAATTCTATATTTTGACAATGTTAGTCACCTATCTATTTTTATTTGATCTTTTAACACATGATAATCTCTTTTATTGTGCACTTTATTCATATAAATAATTAGTATTATAGCTATCAAAAGATTTTCTTCTATTATTATTTGAGATAGATTTTATTTCAGAAGATCTTCCTGTAAATAATAATTAAAGTTTTTTTTTTCATCTATACCTTCAAAGTTAGAAATAACATCCTTAAAAAAAGTGATTATTAATAATATCTTTTAACTTAGATTTTATTTGGGACAATTTTTTTATTTATTTTCTAAGATAATTTTTTAGTATAATTTTTTTTAAAAGCTATTTTAGAAAGCAATAAGAAAGCTATCTCAAATGAAGTCTTAGGCTTCGTTTGGGATGGCTTTTTTTTTTCTTTCTAAAACGGAGTTTTAGTATAAATTTTTTTATTTTTGTACTAAAATTTCGTTTTGAAAAGCAATGAAAAAATAGTCCCAAACGAAGCCTTAATTGTATTCCTTTTATGCAATATGATGTCTCAAAAATGTTTGTTGAGATTGAAAAATTGCCATTTGATGGAGATTGATAGTTAGCTCTCATTTGAGAAGTATTAAATATACATTAAAGCTTTGTTTGGGATGGCTTTTTTGGTACTTCTTAAAGCATATTTCTAGCATAAAAGTTTTAATTTTTATGTTAAAAAATTGCTTTAAGAAGCAACAAAAATCCGTCACAAATAAAGCTTAAGTATGAGATTTAGCTTTTATTTGGAATAATTTTTTTACTGCTTTATGAAGCAATTTTTAAGTACAATATTTTTTTTTTGAATTTTTATTTTTTGTATTAAAAAGTTATTTCATAAAGCATTAAGAAAACTGTTTCAAACAAAGTCTTAATCACATATCAAATAGTTACAAAATAATTAATCTTTATATCTATGGGCATAAATTTTTAGTCGAGAATAAATTTGGCAAATCGAACTTTCATCCCCTTCTTGATTTTATGCTTTTCTCGCCTCTTAAGCTACCCTTGCTCCCCTAATCTTATGTTCTCTTCACCTAATGAGTCTCCTACCTAACTATTTCTTAAATATTTTCAGAATATAAATAATAAAAAACTATACTATTTATCTGAATATAAATAATAGTAATATCAATAATATTATTTATTTTTATATTTGAATGAGGAATTTAGGTTTTTAAATACTTTAGCAAAGAAATGAATGTTTTTTTCTTAAATAGCTATTTTTCAAAGGGGACATTACATATAATATTTAATTTTTTATTATTTTATCTCAATTTTATGTTCTCATTCCAAAGTCAAAATTTATAATAAATTTTATCTTAAATATTTTATATATTTTTTTAAAATCCTAACAATTTGATCATCATATATATAAATATTGGAATTTCATAGTAAAAACAAATATCATGAGTTCTAATTTTGTAAAGAAGCAAAATTTAAATGTTTTATATGTAATTTTTTTTAAATAATAATTAGATTGTTTAATTGAGAAAACGACTTAAAAAAAAAGAAACATAAATCATGCCATAGAACTTTAAAACTTGAAGTTTAATAAATCAATCTTGGGGTGATGGGCTTTTAACTTAAAAGGTGGCTTAGTTTGAAGTAAAATATGTAAAAGAATTTCAATATAAAAATTTTAAAATATTGACATTTGATTTGAAGTAAAAAAATACATAGTAAAATTTTAGTATATTTGAATGGATAATCCAATATGTTGTTGGTGTATTTAAAATTCTTTATGTTTGAATAATTTTTTAAATACAACATAAATTTTTTGTTATTGTCACCGGTTGTTGTTAGTCACCACCAATCACTGCAATTTGTTGCTACCATGGTTGGTTTTTGCTGCGTCGCGCCACCATCAAGACTATCGCCAATAGTTGTTAGTTGCCAGTCGCCATCACACATTGCTAGTTGCCTTCGTCATCAATCAATTGTCTTTGATTGTCATCTCCCAACATCACTTTTGACCACCACCACCTTCCATCATTATTGTTGACCGTCTACCAATAATCTCCATTATCTATCGCTATATTTTGGCTTTTACGGTTTATACTCTATTCATTTTATTCAAGTTAAACAAAAAAAAGTAATCAATTGTATTTATTTTATACACATTTTAATAATTTTAAATATTTTAAAAATACTATGTATTTTTTATTTTGCATTTTATTGTACTATGCATTTTTTTTAAAGATATAATAAATAATAATATAAGTTTTTGTTCAAACATAACATAAACAACAGTAATATTCTTATCCGCATTTAATTTTTCGGGCCATGCACGGGTTTACGGGTCGAGTATCACCACTAAACCCGCCCATACATAGCTTGGCGCCTTCGGTTGGCCGAGTGCGCGAATTCTCAAGCAGACAGAAATTTGGCCGACCCGCTTCTTCCCCAACCAGCGGGCAACCGCGAAGCTATGCTTCGCCCTTCCACACTCCCCTCCACCGATCGGCTCAGGTTTCTTCCCTCCGATTTGTACTCAGTCCATAGTGAATATCCTAACCCTCAATCCTTCCATAAATCCTCTCTTCTGCCCATAGCCATCACACGCCGTCATCACCTCCGGCTTTTCTGCCGGCGCACTAGCTCCAGCGATGCTGTCGCAGGTGCCTCCCAGCCGGAGGCTAAATTTGAGGAGATTGCCGTCGATGGAGTCGAAAAGGAGCACACGAACGTGGGCATCGGGAGCCCTAGCCTCTTTCGGCCACTTGTGACGTGCAGGATGAGTTTAGGGGATCAGGCCTTTTTCCTGCTTACCTTTATTGCTTGCACGGTGATCATCTTCTCTTTATTTTTGTGTCTTTGGGTCATTTGTAGGTTGAAATTTTTTGTTTTTTTTTTTTTTTTGCATTTATTTTGATCGTTGGTCACCGGAAGATTACTTGTGGATGTTTTTTTTTTCCTTACAAATAATCTGGTTTTGAATAATGTCTTGTTGTCTCTTGGATGCAGACATCTATTGCATTTACCAGCCTAGTCATTGCTGCTGTTCCCACACTATTTGTAAGTTATTAAGTTGCTTGCTAAGTTCCAAACTTTTTGAACACATACATCTAGATATGTACTGATTATCATGTTTGAGTTTTTGTAAGTCTGCATATCAACTGCCAATAACATATTTATTATAAGACATGGTTCAATCCTTAAAAATGCGCAAGCTTTTCCCAATTACTTTTATATTCTCTAGTTGCTTTTTTGCTTCTCACATCATGACATGTCATCTTCTAGTATATTTATCAGTTAAAATTAGGGGAATTTACATACATATCACTTTATTTCATGCTATTTACATATCTAACACCCAAAACTTTAATATTACATTCCTACCTCGCATATAAAATTTTAATATCAAATATATCACTCATATATTTCATTCTTATCACTCGTACTAACCTATAAACTTTAATATTTCATTCCATGGATACATATTTGTTCTATGGGTGATAGGCATGTAATATTAAAATTTTGGGTGTTAGATATGTAATTGCATGAAATAAAGTGGTATGTATGTAAAAAAGTTTAAACAAAAATGTTGTCATTTATGATAGATCTATTTGAAGCATTTTTTAGAGCAATTAAATATGTAACTTCTTTGGTTGCTCTCAATTTATATGGTTGTCTGCAATTCAAACATTTAAACAACCTCTCAGTGAAAGTAGGGGTTATGGCTGCATTACCCTTCTTTCGCCCTATCTTGTCAACACACTTTTGCACCTGATGTCCATAACCTTTGGTTTCGGCTGCAATTTAGATATTCACACCCCTTCTTGCATGCCTCCGCCCTCAATCCAAAAACCTATAGAAATTGAAAAAGAAAGGGAATTTATTTGATTTGAATAGAATTTATCTTTAACTATTGTATGTCTGCTTTTAATAGCGGTCTTTCTAACTCGAGAAGCCTGTTATTGAAACTATATGCAAATGTATATCACTACAATCTTCTTAGGAAGCAAATAGTACCGTACAAGAGCTATTTCTTGACCACTTATGTCCTTAAATTTTGAATTTCTGACTGGCCATCATATTCCCTGTTGAAACTTTGATGAGAAAAAGTGGGACTTATTTGTTTATCAGTAGAAATACTATATACAATGTGGTACTTTGAAATTATTTGGAGTATTTGTTGCTAGTTTAGTATGTTTTGAATATTAATTTAATTTGGTAAAATCAGGCCTTCAGTTTTGATTATTACTTTGTTATCTAGGCACTAAAGAGAGCTGCAACATCTCTAGCCAGACTGGCTGATACTACAAGGGAGGAGCTTCCTAGTACTATGGCCGCAATTAGACTGTCAGGAATGGAAATTAGTGATCTCACATTGGAGTTGAATGAATTGAGGTAACTAACTCTATACGTGATCTTTTGGGAAGTCTTCTATGAAGCAGTTATCAGAAATCGACCTATCATTTCAGTTTCTGTGAGTTATTTATAGTAGTTCAACAAAATATTTTTATTGTCTGGTAGATTTCTTCTGTCATGTTGTTATATTAAAATAAGAACAAATTTGTTATTGATTTTGTTTTCGTATCATTTCTGTGTGAATGGAATCACCACTTTGATAGAAATCTTATCTAGAAGTGTAAGATTACAAAAAGGAGTGCAAGGTTTTGTGTTATCTAGAATGTCATTTTGAATTTCATCTTCACATAATGTGGCCTAAATGTGCATCCCTGTGTTTTATTTAATATGTTTGTACTTGATGTTGTAGCACAAACATGTAACTTCATCATTTAAGGTTAGATGTTGATCCTTGTATTGCAATAGTTTTTTTAACCGTGAGCATGCCAAGGTCTTTTACATATTTGAGACTTGCCAATCTTGTATTTCAAAGTCTTAGACAATGTTTTGTTGAACTCTCAGGCCACCATTAGTAACCTTGTAAGTTGTATCCCTGTGCTATCAAGCAGCCTTAGGCAATACTACCCTACCGCTAATTATTGGAGCATATAAAGTTAGGTGGAAGACTTTGCTACATGATACACATTTATTAGAATGTTAAGCAATGATGCTTTTTTCCAAACTGCTCATTAAAGAGCCCCATGTGACTGTATGCTATCTTATACAGTTCGAGATGTTATAATGGACGTATTGGAAAGATAAAAAAATTCAAGAGAAATTATCATTATTGTCTATAGTAGTGATGCCCCAACTTGATTTTTCAGCTTGACATGTTTGGCTAATCAGGATCATTTTATCTGGCTATATTGATGGCTTGGAAAATAACCGAAGCGTAGGATTGGCTTGTTCACAGGATGTCATTGTGAATCAAAGTGGATTTGAGATTTCAATTAATAACTGAGACAGAATCAAGCTTATTGGCCTTTTCTGAATTGTTTTTATCTTGTTCATTAAAAATCAGTGCTTGCATTTAATGAAACTATCTATCTACCAGTCTAATTGAAATTAGCGTAGAACTTATAGTAAATAAAAGTTGATTTGTTATCACCATATGTTTTGGGCCCTGGTGCAATTCATTTTATGGTGGAGGCTCTCTAATTTTCACATAATGTTCTTTCTTTGCT
The DNA here is from genome assembly GCA_022539455.1 of Dendrobium nobile. Lineage (NCBI taxonomy): Eukaryota > Viridiplantae > Streptophyta > Magnoliopsida > Asparagales > Orchidaceae > Dendrobium > Dendrobium nobile. The sequence continues at coordinate 48,006,315 of CM039722.1, forward strand.
TGTGGAAATGATCAAATGCTTTTGTTAAATTGAGATTGTGATTTTTTTTTTTAAATACCGGAAAACCTCTAAATTATTGTGTGAACAAGTCCTTGACTTCCTAATAGCTGTGTGGTGGTTGGGGGAGGAGAAGATTGTAGTTGGGTTGAGGTAAGCTATGGAGAATAGGAGGTGATGTGAAGGGTTGTTTTGCAGGGTTCAAGTAGAAGTTGTAATTGTGAATTTTTGGTAAATAAACCCATTTCCGATGTCCCTCTCTTGATGGTTATTTATGGGGTAGGTTGATAGTATTATTAGGTCGATATCCTTCTCTTTCATCGGCCACTACCTCCATCCCAACCCTCAATCAACATGAATCATAAGCTTTCTCTTCTTGGGTGCAACCTGATAGGTGTGATCTTCACTTCCCTGCTCTTATTCCTCTGCCACTAATTATGTAAGGCAATGAACAAGTGAGCTTATATCTTGGCCCAGTCAATCCTAGCTTCTCATGGATTGGAAACCTGCACTCACCCAAGTTATAACTAGGTGTGGTAGGCGGACAATGATAGGGCATGTAGCGGCAATGATCAGTTGGGATCAAGTTTACATTTGGTTTGTCTTCCCTTAACTGTGGTAGGATTTAGGTAGCATGGTTGAGATGCAACTTGATTGAGGGCATTTTTCACTACCCATTACTCCACCAACAAGCACATTTATGAAATGAGCAACTATGCTTATTTCTTGGCCCATTAATTATAACTTTCCATAAATAAGTGACCTTATAACTACGACCTCTAAATATTCTCATTAGTTTGTGTGAAAAAATATAATTGGAGATGATTTTTCAGGAAGTAGATTAAATAGCTAATAAAGTGCTCCAATGATTTTGCCCTCATTTGAGCAATTTATTAATCTAGCTCAAAGCTTCCCATAGGTGCAAGACCATGATTAATCATGAGAGATGAATTTCATTTAAAGCTAATCTTCAAGCTCCATATGGTTTGTTGTGGTAGCTTCCCATCTAGTTAGGCCTGTTGTGATAGTTTGGGGAGACAAAGATGTTGCTTGTGGAGTCGGAGAAGATGGTGAGAGAATTATGATAAATTTGGTCAAAATCATATGATTAGATCATGAATATTAAATATATCATGGACCCCAATTGATTTACTCAGAAGAGATAATTGATCAACGGATTTTTATTGGCAATCATTGTTTGCTTTGTTTATGGGGATCTCATAGATTGTGGGAAAAGCTTATTGAATGGGTTAATATCATGGCCAACTTTAGCTAATAAAAGGTTTTTGGCCCTGTCAAGTGTGTCATGTTATTAACAACTCATACTAAGTTGTAACCATTAAGGATAGTGTTCCATTAGTACTTTAATTATAATATAATGGCGTCATTTTTTTATATAATATAATGGTGTCATTGCAGTCAAGTTAGCCACTCAAACAATCAACATGTAACTTCATTGTAATATATTGGTATTAATGCCCAATTAGACACCATCTAAATAGTGGGTACATATTGAATGCCTTGGATTTATTTTAACCATAATAATGGTGTTATACTCTCTTAGCACCATCCAATTAAAGGACACATGTTGACTCCCCTTTGATATGATATTTGTTAGTTTGATCCTATGGATACACTTGACATGATATTGACTCATCTGTGAACTTTGTTGAGGCAGAGGAAAGATGGGTGGCTACTTTGAGTGTGGAGTGGCTAGTTATTATTTGGACGTTTAGAACTGCATGGATTGACAATTTGTTTGTATATGACATTAAAAGAACTTGATAAAGCTTCCGAACACCCCACATGGGGGGATTAACATGAAGACTTAAGGCAATTTCATCGCATTTATAAGTTTTATTATCACAATTATGTCTTATTACAACCAAGTGTTCATAGGGTGGTGTACAAGGTCTATTACCATAAATAAGTCTACCACTACACTTTTAAAAGTTAATATGGTGCATGAAGCACTTGTTAAAGAAAAATCTCCCCACCACAACCTAAAAGTCATGCATGAATTTTAAACAATCTCTTATAGGTATTAGCAAGACAGAAAATACAGCAATTGTAGAATAAATAGAATTTTGCAACCATGTCACTAAAAACATGTATGGGTGATGTGAATCCAGGAATCAAATCTTATAAAACTAATAGAAGTTATGTAAAATAATGGACGTACAATCTCTAGCTTTGCGAAATTGACAAATCAAAGGAGATCTTGGAAGTTAACCACGCTTAGGCAAGATAATTCGACTAAGTTTACAAGATCAATAAAATAACGACTCCAATAAAGCAATGCGAATGACTAGATCAACGTGAATCCCAAGGTTAACAAAGCGATGGCTCACCTTGAGGCCGCTCTCATTTACCTATCCCTAAGCTTGTTGGGAGAAGAAGAGCCACGCTAGTGAAGAGACCACTCCGAGGAAGACGATGCCGTAGATCCGTAGAGGAGGAGAGGAGGGCGCCGGGTTTGGAAGATGTGTGGAAGATCGTCCGTCGATAGACCAATTGTACTCCGGCCGTTGTCTATCAATAACTTTGATGAGAGAGGGAAGAATCCGTTCCAAGTAATCCCCCACCGTGTCTTCGTCGGATTCGAATCCGGCGTCAAAGAAAGGAGAACGTAGTATGTCGAGGTTTCCTTGAGCATCAAAAACTAATCCCCATTCGAGTTCAGGATCCGCCATGAAACATGGAGAAGGCGCTGAATAGTTGCCGCAAGAAGACTTCTAAAAGGATGGGGATAGTGGGCGGCGGCTTGGAGAATCCAAGGGGGAGGAGGCCGGCGGATGTATGAGGGTGGAGGAGGGAGGAGTGCAGGAATTATCTTCAAAACTGAGAGAAACTTCAGTTTTGGGGAATTTTAGGAGAGAAGGGATGAGGATTTGAAATTACAATTAATGTAATCAAGGCATTAATTGTAAATTTCAAATATGGAGGGATTAAAGGAGGAAAACTGAAATTATTTTCAGTTTTATGAAAGAGGAGGGAAGATTTTAATCCTAATTTGAATTTCGAATAGGATTAAAGGGGTTTAATGGAGCATTGATTGGATTTCCCCATAGGGAGGCCGGCGGCATGCTTGAGGAGAGAGGGAAAACCATGGAGAGGAGGGGGGTTTTAATGCAAGATTTGATGATGTGGCGAAGCAATTAAAACTCCAAATTAAATAGATTTGAAATAATTTTCTCTTGAATAGTTTCCAAATTTGGATTTCCAAATTAGGAAATAATTCAAATTTTGAAATTTCAAATCTCAAACTTGAGGTTGGGGAAACTAAGAAGTGATGCCCATGGGAGGAGGGTGGTCGGCGTGGTGGTGGACGGTGGGCTGGGGCTGGGCCGGCGGTGGGAAATCTTAGGGGGGGGGGGGGCGGCGGCAAGAGCAAGGTCAAAGGAAGTGGGGAAGAGTTCTTGAGGGGAAGAGGATTGTGTAAACAAAATAATTAAAAGAAAAAACACAAAACTAATGGATAACTAGAGAACTCACTAAGAGATCTCAAGGAGGAGGCACTCACCAAGAGAACCTCATGCACTCACAAAGAGAACAAGCTATGGGAAATTTTCATTCAATTCATCAATAATCAAAATAGTACAAGCTCTAGCCTTTATATAGGCTCCACATCATACGGAAAATAAAAGACTACAATGCCCATGGGGCAAAACAAACACTACTTCCCTCATAGGGGTACAAACGGAAAAGAAATAAAGACTCTGAATCAGGGCCGTCGATCGACGCCTCCGGCGATGGTACACGTGTCGGAATCTGATGCCCTCATCACTCTCCCCGGGTGGGAAAGAGCTCGACCCTGTCGAGCGAGGGTCCTGAGAACTCTCGTACAGCTCCAAGATGTCGGGATCCAGTCTCTGTATCTCCTCACGATCTAGCCATGTGTCCTCCGTCTCCGGCTTTCCTCTCCAACGCACTAAGTATCTTTGGCGATCGCCGTTCCTGGTGGAAATGATCTCATCACTGAGTATGGTTTCAATCTTCTCCGCATTAGGTAATGGGGGAATTTTGGGAAGTGGGGGCAGGCTGGGGGTCTCACAAGGTATGGACTCACAAGGCTCAAGATGTAGTGGATTTTCAGGGTTAAAATCAGGTCCATCAAAGGTTACTAGATCCTCTATGTTAAACGTGGGATTCATGTTGAAACCTTCGGGAAGGTCCAAGACATAGGCATTACTGTTTATTTTTGAAGTTATTTTAAAGGGACCTGCGCTCTTAGCATGAAGTTTCTTAACGGCCCCTGGAGGGAACCGTTCCGGACGAATCCGAACCATGACATAGTCTCCAACTTCGAACTCCTTGAAGCGTCTCTTAAGGTCAGCATTAAGTTTGTACCTCTCATTACTTTGCACGATTCTTTTATTAATTTCTTGATGCAATTCCTGGATATGCGATGCAAATGCAGATGCAGACTCTGACACCCTAAGCCTAGGACTCATGGGGAGTAAGTCGATTGGCTGCCTAGGTTGGTACCCATAAACAATCTCAGCAGGACTCATACCGGTGGTTCGATTGACAGAATTATTGTAGGCAAATTCGGCAATGGGTAGTTTGGAATCCCAATCCCTAATGTTGTCTCCCACTAAAGTCCTTAGAAGGTTCCCAAGGCTCCTATTAACTACTTCCGTTTGGCCGTCCGTTTGGGGGTGAAAGGCGGTGGAGAATTTCAACTTGGTGCCCATCTTAATCCATAAAGTCTTCCAGAAATAGCTTGTAAATTTTACATCTCGATCCGACACAATTGTCTTAGGGAGTCCATGGAGTCGGACAATCTCATTAAAGTAAAGCTTGGCAATCCTAGAGGCATCAAAAGTTTTGGCACAAGGGAGAAAATGGGCCATTTTAGAGAAACGATCTACTACGACACAAATGGAATCGTGCTTCTTAAAGGTTTTTGGTAAACCTAGGACAAAATCCATACTAACGTCTTGCCAAGGGCAGTTGGGGACAGGGAGTGGCATGTAGAGGCCAGTGTTTTGTTTTCTCTGCTTAGCTAATTGGCAGGTATGGCAACGCTTGACTAGCCTAATGACATCGCGCTTAAGGCTGGGCCAGAAAAATCTACACTCAACGGCAGCGATAGTCTTAGCTTGTCCAAAATGTCCAGCTAAACCTCCTGCGTGTAGCTCCCACACAAGAAATTCACGGAGAGAGGTGTTGGGAATACACAACTTCTGAGACTTGAATAAGTAACCATCTTCTAACAAGAAATCATCTACGGATGGTTTGTCCCCCGCCACAAGTAACGCATATGCTTCCTTAAAATCAGCACACTCAGGGTAGTCATCCTTTATGCGTTCGAAACCGACAACTTCTGTTCTCATTTCTCTTGTGACCATTATCCTACGGCTTAAAGCATCGGCCACTTTATTCTCAGTTCCGGCTTTATGTCTGATAGTATACGAATACTCCTGTAAGAACTCGACCCAACGACCATGGCGGGCATTTAACTTCTTTTGGGAGTTGATGTATCTCAAAGCCTCATGGTCTGAAAAGATTACAAACTCCTGGGGTAGCAAATAGTGTCTCCAGTATCTAAGGGACTGAATGATTGCATAAAACTCCTTATCATAGGTAGAGTATCTCTGTCGAATGTCATTGAGTTTCTCGCTGAAGTATGCTACCGGATGACCTTCTTGTGATAAGACTCCACCTATTCCGATTCCGGAAGCGTCACAGGTTACTTCGAAAACTTTAGAAAAATCGGGGAGACGCATGACAGGAGCTTCTACCATTCTTTTCTTAATATCCTCAAACGCTCTAGTAGCGGCAGTCGTCCAATGAAATTCCCCCTTTTTAAGGCAATCAGTTATGGGGGCAACAATGGTGCTAAAATTCCGAATAAACCTCCGATAGAAAGTAGCCAATCCATGAAAACTTCTAACATCCCGGATGTTCTTAGGTTCTGGCCACTCATTTATAGCTCGCACCTTCTCGGGATCCGCAGATATTCCTCGAGTCGAAATAATGAATCCAAGAAAGGTCACACTATCGGTAAGGAATTTACACTTAGCTGGGTTGGCATACAGCTGTTCTTTCCTCAAAACTTCACAGACTTGAGTTATGTGATTGAGATGTTGATCCTCTGAAGTGCTGTATATCAATATGTCATCAAAGTAAACTACTACGAACTTTCCTAAGAAGGGTCTAAGAACTTGAGTCATAACTCTCATAAAGGTACTAGGGGCGTTGCTCAGTCCGAACGGCATAACGGTCCACTCATAAAGTCCATCTTTAGTTTTGAATGCCGTTTTCCATTCATCCCCGGGGCGGATCCTTATTTGATGATACCCACTCTTAAGATCTATCTTGGAAAAGAGGGTGGCTCCGGTCATCAATCATCATGTCCAACATGTCATCCAGCCGAGGAATGGGAAATCTATACTTGACAGTAATCTTGTTGATAGCGCGGTTATCAACACACATTCGCCACGAGCCGTCCTTTTTGGGAGTTAAAAGAGCAGGCACAGCGCAGGGGCTAAGACTCTCCTTAATGAATCCTCGTTGAAGGAGTTCATCGACTTGTTTCTTAAGCTCAGAGTGTTCAGTCGGGTTCATACGGTAGTGAGGAAGGTTGGGTAGGGATGCTCCTGGCACCAAGTCTATTGTGTGCTGTATGTCTCGCAGGGGTGGCAGTTGGTTAGGCAAATCGTCTGGGAAAACATCCGCAAAGTTTTCAAGAAGGGGTCTAACGGCGTCGGGGATTGCTTCTTTCTGATCTTCCTCTATTTCTCTAGCCACTAAGGCATACATGGGAGCTCCTTGGGTGATCTCAGTTTCTACTTCCTTCGCAGTCAGTAAGTGGAGGCCTTTACTTTGCTTGGCTGAGATAGGTTTAGCTTCAGTTTTGGGAGGTTTCGGTTGAGAGGGCATTAACTTGATCTTCTTTCCATTATGTTCGAACACACAGGTGTTCGTCCTCCCATAAATATGGACGTCGTTGTCAAATAACCAAGGGCGACCAAGGATAATTTGACCCACATCCATGGTTAGAACATCGCACCAAATCTTGTCTTGATATCCCACAAATTCTATCGGAATAAGGCTTCGGTCCTTAATTTCTATGGTAGTCGAGTTGATCCAAGAAACCTTATACGGATTTGGGTGCGGGGTCACCTTCAGATTGAGCTTGGAGACCATGGCTGAAGAGACTGCGTTGATACAACTTCCACTATCTATGATAACCTTGCAGCTCTTCTCTCCGATCTTAATGAAGGTATGAAAAATGGAGGTTCTACGCCAATCGTCGCTTAACTTAGGTTGGGCCAAAGCGCACCTAACAACTTGTAAGGTCACAGGGTCTTCTTCAGTAAAAGAGTCTTCTTCCTCATCCACTTGGTGAACCAAATCAGTCTCAGGTTCTTCCTCCTCTTCGTCCACTTCTTCAATTATGGTGACTTTGTAAGGACTAGAACATTGCGAAGCAATGTGTCCGTACCCTTGACACCTATAGCACTTGGTTCCGGAACTAGGTTTGGGAGCGTCGCGCTCGGGAGCTTTACCTTTGAGGTCGGTACGAGGAGGGGCCGAACTAGCAGGGGTTCGGTTAGCAGTCGATCCCGAGGGTCGGTTTTGAGGCTGTCCCGACGAGGCTCTATAAGAATTTGCTCGGGAATCAAAGTGCCTAGTTTGGGAGTGGGTTCTGGAATCTTCGAGGTCGAGCACTAGGCTACAGGCTGCTTCTAAAGAGTCTACACCTCGAGCAAAGAGTTCAGTACGCAGGTCTTCCCTAAGGCCAGCTCTAAACATAGAAAGGATTTGAGTTGGGGTGGCGGACTCCTCGCCATTGCAACGGATCAAGAAGTCATCAAAGGCCGAGATGTAGTCTTTGACAGGCTTGCTCCCCTGGGTTAATCTATTCCATTTATCAAGGAGCTTTGGGTAGTACGAAGGAGGGAGATATTTTCTCTTGAGTTCTTGCTTCATCGTCCTCCAGTCCGTGATAGGGTGTTCACCACGAGCCTCGCGCATATTCTCTAAATTAGTCCAATACAAGTTGGCTCGGCCCGTGAGTTTCATTTCGGCGAATCTAACCTTCCTAGCCTCCGAGATGTTATACCACTTGAAATAACTATCCATGGATTTGATCCAATCCAAGAAGACTTGGGGATCGAGGGTCCCATCATAAGTTGGCGCATCAATTCTAATATTTTTCAACAATTGGGCATCGTTATCGCGCCAAGGGTTTTCATCTCCAACTGGATCTTGATGGGGTCTCGGGTTATGGCGGTATGGGTCTCTAGGGTGGCCATGATCGGCTTGGTTTTCCTCGTTGTACGGCGAGTGGGGTCGTGACGGGGTGTAAATCGCAGGGTTCCCGTTACGCTCGATGTTATCTAGTCGGTCGCTCGTGTGGCGCCTAAAGTCGGCTAAATCGGTTTGGGTGTTGCGAATTTGTTGAGTAACGGTCCCTAATTGGCCCAAGATGAGGTCTAGGGTGGCTTGGAGGTGCTGCGGGTCCATGGGGTGGTCTGAGGGTTGAATCGGGTAGGTTAGGGATGGGGGACAGCAGTGAAAAGTTGCAGGAAACTACACTTAAAGTCACCAAACAGCCGCTGGAAAGTGGGGACAGCAACCTAGCACAGTGGGGTAAGTGGTGTTGGTGATTAGGGTGGGTTGTGGGGTGTGGACAGCCACTAGACAAGGATCTTTGGACACCTACCAGCCACTAAACAGTGCAGGAAAACACAGGACAGCAAGGAGAACAAGTGTAGCAAGTGCGCTAAGTGACTAGGTGGGTGGTAAGTGACTCAACTAACACTTGGGTAACTTAAACATGCATGTAAACAAAGAAAATAAAGTGCTGTAATTTACTGGACAGCAAGCAAAAGTAGTGAAATAAATGCTGTAAACGATGTTATGCATGTGAGAGTTATATGGCAAGCTAAAAGGGACTTCCTAGGATGCATCTAACATGAGCAAAGCATGCTAGCCATGCTCTGATACCAAAATGATGTGAATCCAGGAATCAAATCTTATGAAACTAATAGAAGTTATGTAAAATAATGGACGTACAATCTCTAGCTTTGCGAAATTGACAAATCAAAGGAGATCTTGGAAGTTAACCACGCTTAGGCAAGATAATTCGACTAAGTTTACAAGATCAATAAAATAACGACTCCAATAAAGCAATGCGAATGACTAGATCAACGTGAATCCCAAGGTTAACAAAGCGATGGCTCACCTTGAGGCCGCTCTCATTTACCTATCCCTAAGCTTGTTGGGAGAAGAAGAGCCACGCTAGTGAAGAGACCACTCCGAGGAAGACGATGCCGTAGATCCGTAGAGGAGGAGAGGAGGGCGCCGGGTTTGGAAGATGTGTGGAAGATCGTCCGTCGATAGACCAATTGTACTCCGGCCGTTGTCTATCAATAACTTTGATGAGAGAGGGAAGAATCCGTTCCAAGTAATCCCCCACCGTGTCTTCGTCGGATTCGAATCCGGCGTCAAAGAAAGGAGAACGTAGTATGTCGAGGTTTCCTTGAGCATCAAAAACTAATCCCCATTCGAGTTCAGGATCCGCCATGAAACATGGAGAAGGCGCTGAATAGTTGCCGCAAGAAGACTTCTAAAAGGATGGGGATAGTGGGCGGCGGCTTGGAGAATCCAAGGGGGAGGAGGCCGGCGGATGTATGAGGGTGGAGGAGGGAGGAGTGCAGGAATTATCTTCAAAACTGAGAGAAACTTCAGTTTTGGGGAATTTTAGGAGAGAAGGGATGAGGATTTGAAATTACAATTAATGTAATCAAGGCATTAATTGTAAATTTCAAATATGGAGGGATTAAAGGAGGAAAACTGAAATTATTTTCAGTTTTATGAAAGAGGAGGGAAGATTTTAATCCTAATTTGAATTTCGAATAGGATTAAAGGGGTTTAATGGAGCATTGATTGGATTTCCCCATAGGGAGGCCGGCGGCATGCTTGAGGAGAGAGGGAAAACCATGGAGAGGAGGGGGGTTTTAATGCAAGATTTGATGACGTGGCGAAGCAATTAAAACTCCAAATTAAATAGATTTGAAATAATTTTCTCTTGAATAGTTTCCAAATTTGGATTTCCAAATTAGGAAATAATTCAAATTTTGAAATTTCAAATCTCAAACTTGAGGTTGGGGAAACTAAGAAGTGATGCCCATGGGAGGAGGGTGGTCGGCGTGGTGGTGGACGGTGGGCTGGGGCTGGGCCGGCGGTGGGAAATCTTAGGGGGGGGGGGGGCGGCGGCAAGAGCAAGGTCAAAGGAAGTGGGGAAGAGTTCTTGAGGGGAAGAGGATTGTGTAAACAAAATAATTAAAAGAAAAAACACAAAACTAATGGATAACTAGAGAACTCACTAAGAGATCTCAAGGAGGAGGCACTCACCAAGAGAACCTCATGCACTCACAAAGAGAACAAGCTATGGGAAATTTTCATTCAATTCATCAATAATCAAAATAGTACAAGCTCTAGCCTTTATATAGGCTCCACATCATACGGAAAATAAAAGACTACAATGCCCATGGGGCAAAACAAACACTACTTCCCTCATAGGGGTACAAACGGAAAAGACAAAATATAAATAACATGAATATAATAAGACATCAAAAATAAAGACTCTGAATCAGGGCCGTCGATCGACGCCTCCGGCGATGGTACACGTGTCGGAATCTGATGCCCTCATCAATGGGTCTTTAGGAGGATCCCTTCCATGCTACTAAAAGTTTGTGTGGATATTGAGCCACGATTAAAAAGGCGTTCGAGGCGGATGCCTCGAGGCGCGCCTCGAATCGAGGCGGAGGTCGGGCGAACTGAGGCTTAAGCCTTGAACGTCCGGGCGAGGCTTACGCCTTTTTCCACGGAGGCGTACGCCTCAATACCTGAGGCGCATCGAGGCAGCCGAGGGAGAAGGTTACCTTCAAAGCCAGTGAACAGGAAGGGAAAGTCGTCGAAGGAGCGCAGTCGAACAGCCACAAAGGAGCCAAAGAAGCGACGCGTGTAATCTCTACACCTCCTTTGAAGCAACGAAGCCGAACAACAAGGACGAAAAGAGAAGATGAAAGGCAAACCCTAGACGCAGCTAAGTTATTATTGATTAACTTAATTAATATAATTTAAATATTAATAATTAAGCAAATTAATTAAATACTTAATAGTATAATTAGTGCATAAATTAATTGACTAATTAGTAATATAATTATTAATTAAATATTAATATAATTAGCCTAGTTAATATAAATTAAAATATATATTATTAAAAAATTAAAATATATATTATTAAATATATAATTAATAGTATTAATAATAATTATTGAGTAGCTTGTACCACTCAGTACATGCTCGGTACCGAGCCAGTACCGCTCGGTACCGAGCAAGTATATGCTCGGTACTGAGCGGTAAATGCTCGGTACCACTAGGTACACGCTCGGTACCAAGCCAGTACCACTAGGTACATGCTCGATATTGCTCAGTACATGCTCGGTACCGAGCCAGTACCGCTCAATTCCGAGCCAGTACCACTCAGTACCGAGCGGTATATGCTCGGTATCGAGGCTTACGCCTCGCCTCGCTTAGCCAAAACGCCTCGATTCCCGATTTCGCCTTTTAAAAACATAATATGTGAACTCTCCCCGAAACATTCCCCCAAAAGGTGCATATGATTGTTATTTTTCGACCTTTAACTCTATGGGGAAGCAAAATGCGAACTCCGTAATCGTTAAGAGGATTGAGACAAAGGTCTGAAATGTGCAATCAAACTTCTCTGATAAGAGAAAATCCTACATGAGACAAATGCCACAAATTTTATTAAATATTCTTGGTGTTTCCATCTGAATATGAAATTCATAGAAGAATTTCCTCCCTCTTACTTATAGAAAATCACCAAGGAGGCTTCATTTTAAATACTTCTATCAGTTCTATGTGGGACTACTTAGGTAGTTGAAATATACTTCCAAATGGTATCCTTTTGCGCTTCTGCTCGCCATAAATTTATTCAATATTCAACCTATGTATTAGATTCACATGGTCATGTGTTGTGAGCATCGTCATGCATGGCTTGGCCAATATTGCTTTGAGGCCTTCCTCGCATGTCTTTTTAAAATGAAGGATCTGTTTGCATAGAACGGAAAACTGATGGACAAGATAACATGAAGGACCAGCCAAAGCAGAGACCAAACGTTTTAATTCCCATGAATTAGTTGTTCCTAATCATTAATACTTCAAGGAGCTGTTGCCAACATTCATGAATACGAGATTCCTTGCTTTTTGTGGGATTTTCAATAAGTGAATTTCAGTCCCATCTATCAGGCAGCCTTTGTTCTCTTTTAACTGAATCTTTGAGCCATATTGTGATGTCATATTAGCTCAATACGTAGCATTCTTCACATCATGTTCAAGTTTAACTAAGGTGGTAAGCTAAGAGATACCTGTGCTTATGATATCTCACAAAGATCTTTCAAACTCTAGTCATCTCAAGTTTTATCTTGACAAGATCTGTGTGCGAGAGTTTCAGCTTCTCTTCTCCTAATGAGTCTGAAAATAGCAGAATATTGAAATCTCCCAAGGCATTATAAAGTTCTCACGCTTATTTCAGTATTTACCCTCTAATTTCTTTTGGACTGATTGTAATAATGTTACGGTTCGGTCTGAACCATCCAAACCGGCCCAACCTGCGCCGGTTCATACCTACATGGGGCGGGCTAAGCTGCCTCCTTTGAATGCCTCCCAAGTGTGTGGGCCCCCCTAGGGCTGGGGGGGGGGTGGAATTGCATAGGGAACTATTTTAGGTAACTTTTTATAGTTTTTATTAGGAAGATATGTATTAAAAGGAGGGAGACTAGGGTTAGGACATTTGAGTTATTCTCTTGGAGTTCTCCTTGGCTACTTGGCTCTAGACTCAACGTCTAGAGATTGGGAGAGAACGATCCTCCTCTCAAATTGAGGATCAATTGTATCTTTGCTTTATGTTTGCTTTGCTTTGATTTCCCTAATACAATATACTATTTTAGGTTGATTTCGTTGGCATTATTGTGTTCTTTCTCGCTGTTTTTACCAATTCATCGTAGGGTTGCTTGCGAACTCAAGTAATTCCGATAAGATTACTTGCGAACTCAATTATTTCCAATCAAATAACAGCTGCAACTGCATCAAAATAAAATTTTTGATTAATAACCTTCAAGCAAATTCATCTAGTAGTTCTTGCAGATCCCCTGCAATCTACTCTTAATATCTACTAAATTGTAGTTTTACATTTCAGTGAAGAGATTGCAGATGGTGTCAACAAATCAGCACAAGCAGTGCAAGCTGCAGAAGCTGGGATCAGACAGATCGGCGCTTTAGCCCGCGAAAGAACAATCTGTATATCTTCAACATACACTTTCTATGTAACCGAAGTATTATAATTTCCAATTGTTTGGCAAAGATTATCTTCTCTGTTTATCTGCAGCGATGATTCAGGAACGAGCGAACCTGCCGGAAATCTCCATCCGACCTCTGGTTGCAGGAGCTGCAAGAAAAACTTCTGATGCTGTGGGAAGGGCCAAAAAGAAATTCATAAATTTTCTCTCTCGTGGCGAACAAGATGATGAAGAAAGGAACTCAAATGAGGCTGAGTATTGAGAAATTTTTTTCTGCATTATTCTGCCTCTCTTTTTTATTTCTTTTATTTTATCACTAAGAAATCTTGCTGTTACTTATCTTCTAGCTCTACATAAGATTGATCATTTTAAGTTGTATTTTATAAAGTTGATTGTAAATTACTGCCGGCAAAATAATTTTGTTGTTATTATTGCAGAAAGTAGCTTTCCAGTATAGAAATTTTTGAAAATCAATAAGAAAATAACGAACAAATGAAATTGTAGTGTTTGTCTAAAAAATAAAGTCAACTACAAAGCTGTTCCAAATGTATCCTAAGATTTTATTTGGGATAGCTATCTTATTGTTGTTTAAATCAGTTTTTTGGTACAAAAATTTCTTGTTGTTTAAAAAGTTGTAAAAAAATTGTCCCAAATAAAGTCTAAATTAAATTTAAAATAATGGTGCATGCATTGCTAGACCATTGAATATCAGGTATCGATCCGATACCCCATATTCGGAGATGGTCGACTAATTTAACTAATTGGCATATGATGTGATTAATTGGATATGTGATGTTGAGGTTTCTTTTGAGATGATTTTTTTATTATTTTTAAAGTAATTTTTTAATATAAAATTTTAATTTTTATACTAAAAACTTGTTTTAAGAAGCAATACGAAAGCCTCCAAATAAAGCCTGAATAGATTTATGTTTTGTTTGTGATAGTTTTTTACTATTTTATAAAATTACCTTTAAATACAAAATTTTTTAATTCAAGAAATTTTTGTATTAAAAATTCATTTTAGAAAGCAACAAAAAAGCTATCCCAAACAAAGCTGTGCTTTTAATTTTTGTATACAAAATCCGATTTTGTAATAAAAATCCGTTTTTAGAGGACTGCTTTGATTTTTTTCTCAAAATTTTTAAGCTACCTCATTTGATCTCATTTAGGATTTGTTTGGGATGGCTTCGCTACTGTTTTTTGAAGTACCTTTTTAGTATAAAAATTTTTATCTTAATTTTTTTTACTAAAATAATTATTTTATAAAGTAGTAAGAAAGCTGTTCATAATAAGAGAGATTATTAAGTACAGAGATCGGACACAGAGAATCATTCGGTTTTATCTTTGTGAATCGTAAAAGTGCAGTGATGAACAGTAAAAGCACAAAGACAAACCAGACGGTTCTCTGCATCTGACCTCCACATATAACAATTTCTCTCATACCGAACCCTTAAATTTTAGCGGATCGTAGAGTGACTTGTTGGTTGATTCGACGTGATTTGTGCCCGATTCGCCTAAATAGATCAAAATAATAATAATAATAAAGGACCTTTGAGAATCATTCTTTATAAGATAATGCTAATTATTTGCTGGAGGAGTAGTTAAATGGATGAGATAACGCGTACGAAGGTCAAAAGCAGAAGAAAAGAATAAATATACAGACATGTGAAGCGCATTATATATATTAAAATTGAAAGGCTATCTTTGTTTGGATTTTCTATCATCTCTTAGATTACGAGCAATGATTTTATTGCTCTGATCAAGAAGAATAAAAGTGGTTGAAAGAAGGATTGAAGGTCTGTTTTGTTACATTAATTAAGCTTTCTTAAAAGGGAGAGAAAGATAGTGCGCTAATTACATCACTTCTTTTTTACTCTAATTGATTGAAAACATTGGTCCGTTGGATTGCAAATTATTGAAAATAGGTATCAAAATTATACTTCATTCGTCTTTAAAAATTTCGCTTGATCGTTACGAATCTTGATAGCTTATATGTATTAGAATCTTTTAAAGAAATTCAAGACTACTTAAATTTTGATTTTAACAAATTTATTAGCAAATTGAATGTCTCGATGGTTCGAAGCAATCGACACAAAAGTGATCCATATATAGTTAAATGGCCTGACGGTATCGAATCTAACATGATTATAGTTAAATTGAGTGGCTCAACGAGATGATTCTAATGAGTCCAAGATCATTTGATTCCAAGGTTTTTGGGATAATTAAATACTTAATAATGATATTTGACTAAAGTATTCAATATGGGCTATCCAAATATTTCTTATGGAATTTTTCTGAATTTATCGAAATTTCACATCCAAATACTATAAATAGATCACATTCTCTATATGAATTGGACCTTGTCTTGAGCTTACAAATTTAAATAACTTTAGAGCTCAGCTTGAAGTTCAACACCAACAATTACCATTAGGTTGCATCATCATACCATTAACACCATCCGACCATTATTGGTTGATCATCATCGTCTAACCATCACCTACCAACAATCATAATTCATTTATCATCAACAGACTGTCATCTCCTAACCCACCACCATTTGTCGACTAACATCATCCAACCACCATCACTCGATTAGCATCGTTCGATCCTTGCCAGCATTACCTCTATTATTTCTTCCACAATCTCTATTATAGCTATATAAAATCAAACAAGTGCTTCTAACTTTATAATCTTTTATTCTTTAATTGTGACGAAGAGCAGATTTTCTTAACTTCTAAAACATAGTTGATTATATTGTCTTCAAATCCCATAATTTTTTTTTTCTTTTTGAGTTTTTCAAATAAAAATTCTATTATTTGCTACATTTTTTTCTCTTTTATATCCATATGTATTAAATTTTCATCTAATAAAGTACCCTCCATCACACGTGCTTACGAAAGATTCTATCAGGAAACCCCACCATGCTTAGTTGGGTTGGTGGGCGAGCATGGTTGGGAAAACCTCAACCAATGTTCGATTTCCCTCTCATGCGGCGCACCCCCTTTAAGTGGGGAGAAAAAAACTGTGGGTCTTACACCTATGGGGCTGATTGCTTGTAGGCTTATCGAGGAATTAGTTGCACCGCCATATGCCTCATAAGGAGGTGACAGCAGCATTGCCATTTAATTTATATTAAGATTAATATATATATCATATAGAAATTTGAATAATATTTAAATCCGTTGTAATTAAATATGTGTGAGGATATAATTATTTAATTATTTTCGTAACGTACTCTAAATGTTACAATTCTTTACTAAGGTGTTTCTTTCGCAGGAGTGGCGGGAAAAGGGCCCCACATCATCATGGCCGACAACGTGTGGTCTGCCATTATGGAAATTATGGCTTTCCACCCGAACTGCAACCGCCACATCTCCTTGCATTTTTTTGGAGTTATTAAAGGCTAATTTACTGGAATTATTTATGGGGAAATATGGAATAATTTTGGTTTCACTTTGCATAGTCAACGGATTTTTTTTGCCAAAACAAGCGTAAATTTTCATATATTTTTGTATGGCTATGATCATAAGAATCACCGTCATCCTGCTCATGGTCCGTCGCTCTTATCAATAAATTATAATTTTCATATGATCATTATTTGACTATAATTTTTTGACCAACATTATACAGTTATGATTCTTTTGCCATAGTCAGCTATCTATTTTTTTTTTATCATCATTATCTGACTACAATCTTCCAGTCATAGTTGCTCAACGATTACTATTGCTCGACTATAATCTTCTAACCATCATTATCATCTTTTTATCACATGGTTATGATACTCTGACGACTATTGTCTGATTATGGTTCCTTGGCCAACATCGCCAGATTGTGAACTCTCAACCATCACTACTCGATCGCAGACCTCTGATGACAATCACTCGATGATGATCCTCGTCTATAGTCCTTCACTCATATTCACTTAGCTATGATTCTTAGACCATTATCACCTGACTAGGATCTTCGAACGAAAGTTGCTCGACAGTGTTTCAAGAGAATCAATAAGTCCAACAGTGTTTCAGTTTTTCTTCATATTTATGGGTATGCCACTTAAAAAATTATAAATAAGCATCCATTTTCTACATGAAGTATGACTGGGGACTTTGGAGCTAGAGCTTGGACTTTGGCTTAAGATTCAGGAAAGCATATAGGCTCTATGAATATTTTAGCTCCAATCGAGCACCATCATTAAGCCATTGTTCGACTATAATCGTGTGACCCTCCGATCTCCACCATCACTAACTATTCCACAATCCTTCATTGTCACCTGTGTATATTCCTTTGACCACAATGATTGGCTACGCTCCTCCAACCACCATCTTTTAACTACTGTCCTCCGATCTCCATCGCCCAACAATGATCCTCCTACCATCATCCTCGGACTATGGACCTCTGACCAACGTCATCCAATTATAATTTTCCAGCCACCATCATTCGACTATGATCTTCCTACCTCCACCATCGTCTGACTAAGGCCCTTATATAGCCATCACCTGACTGAGATTTTTTAATTATTAATCACCTCACTAAGATTCTTCAACCATCATCACCAAAATACAGTCGTCTATCATTATTGCTTGATTACAATCCTCCGACCACTATCACTTGACGACAGGCCTCAGACCATCGTTTCCCAACTACAACCCTTTTATGATCTTTCGAACACTATCACCCGACTATAGTCCTCCAACTACAGTCACTCTACTACGATCCTTAAATTCCATTTTTCGACTTAGATCTTTCTTTCATAACTTGACCCAATATAATATGCCGCACTTAAACAAGTTATATCATGCCGAGGTCGTGGTAATGGACTTATTACTCTCCTAGACCTAATTGAGCAAATTTTTTTACTTCCTATTATCCTCAATATATTGCGATTCTAAATCATCCAATATATACATAAACAAAATATTAATTTCATTTTATTTCATTTCAATAAACTGAACTTTCAAAAAAATAATTTACATTAATCAAGATTCAACTTTATTTTCATCAAACATAAATATACCTTATAACTGATAAAAGAAATACATATTGAGCATACTTATACTTGGAACTCAACCTGGTTAACAACCTCTATTAACCAAATCTACTCAACAGGGGCTTAAACTATTCTTGAAAATATTTATAAATAGGGGTGTCAATATTTGACATGACCCGAAAATCCGACCCGAAAATTTCGGGTTAGGGTCAACCCGAATCCGAAACGGGTCGGGTTCAGCATTTCGACCCGTTTCAAAAATCGGGTCGGGTTCGGGTTAACCCTTTGACCCAAAATTGACCCAAAAGTGACCCGATTTTGACCCGGCAACCCGAGATTGACCTGATTTTGACCCGTTTTTGACCCGAAAAGAGGAGATTGACCCGTTTTTGACCCGAAAATTAGCCATTTTTTTGTTGGAAACGGGTCATTCGGGTCGTGTCGGGTTGACCCGGACCCGAAGCAGGTCGGGTTCGAGTCAGGAAAACTAACCCGTTTTTAAAAACGGGTCGGGTTCGAGTTGACCCGAATAGTGTCGAGTCAATTTCGGGTTCGACCCGCACCCGACCCGTGACCCGAAATTGACACCCCTATAATTATAAACACATAGTATGAGCAATCACATTCTCAATAGGTCATCCAAAACCTACAATTATAGAATTCAATACAATTTTATAAAAAATGAATTTTATTTAAATCTATAATATGTGAACCATTAATAATATTTAAAAGTGGGCTATCCTAATATTTTTATTGAATAATATACTTAATAATTTTGTTTCAGTACTAGACAAAAGTTAAGAGTATGCACATTTAACAATAATAACATATTCATCGCTTGAGCATAACTTCATAATAGTAATAACAATTTACAGCATCACATAAATATGATTTCATAACATAAATATTTACTAGGACATAATACATAATATAAACAACATAAAATAAAGTAGCACATAACATAACATTGATACGTTATCATGAAATTATCTTGATTGGGCACGAATCTCGATGCAAAACCCAACCCGGAAACTTCAAAAATTAAATCCGGAAGCACCCGAACTCCAATTTCAGCGAGCTTATAGTCAAACCGAGCGTCTTGGAAATGCGAACCCAATGACACCAAATTCAACTCAATCTGAGTCCAAATGAGTCTGAATCGAAGACTAGAAGCACTGTTTTAAGGTTCAAATCACAATTTGAGTTACCAAACGGACTCCGATTTTAACGAGCTTATACTTGAATCGAACGGCTTGGCGAGACGAATCCAACGAACATAAGATCACCGAATTCCGACATCATTAAGTTATTCAAATGTCCAACGAACGGTGCACGATCAAAGAATTCAATATCGGCCGTCTATTCGACTACTCCCTATTTGCCCTCGATCTCATGCCTATTTACAAGCTATGACATCCAAAAAAACTATAAATAGAGTCCTCATTCTTCACAAGAGGGACTCAAGGAAGAAGAAGGAGAGGAAGAAGAGAAGAGGAAGAGAAAGGGGAAAAGGAGAATCATCTCCTCCTCGACCACCGCCGGAGTTCTTCCCGCCGCCTGAATACGCCGGAACTTTGCCGGATATTCGGGAAACGCCGGGATTTCACACAACTTCGTAACTTTGTTTCAATTCAGAAGAGCTTTATTGTAAATCTGATTGTCCTAACTTAACTTGTGGGACGAATCAGCTTCTTGTAATTTACGCAACATTAGTGGAACTTTTCCACTGGGCGAGGCCCCGTGGTTTTTCCCTCTTTTGGATTTTCCACATAAAAATCCTTGTGTTCATTTTCTTTTCTGTTTGTGTGCTGAATATTCGTACAACGCTCAGACGCGAACTTACACTCTACCGTCACGTATAAATACATAAAATACTTGCAAATACAACAAATTTAGTACTTTTGAGAGAAATACTTGCACATATAGTCAATGCTGGCAAAACATAAAATCATTCATAAACAGCATTTATAATATATTATCATTATAGAAATTTTTTTATTAAAATTAACATAATCAATAAAACACATGAAAATCACATTTTCAAAATTACTCCGTGAAACTTTGAGTTTTCTCTGGCAGTATGTGTAAAATCTTCTATTCCATGACATTTCAAAAGATACATGACAAAAAGTTTCCCCAACTTTGTTAAATTAAATAAATGAGTGTAACTTTCACCCAAATTAAAACTGGAATTAGGATAGTAAAAGCGTATCTTGAGATGATTTTTTTTTCGATTAGCCCAACTAACAAAATTGACTCTGTGTATATATATAACTAAAAAATTGACCTATCACTGTGGCACTGACTTTGGCTTCGTTTGGGGCTGCTTTCTTTCTTCTTCTTAAAGTAGATTTCTACTACAATAATTAAAATTTTGTATTAGATAGCCGCTTTAGGAAGCAAAAAGAAAGCCGTCCCAAACGAAGCCTTTATCGGTTATGCTTAGCTCCCAAGGAGAATTAATTTATGGAAATTCTCATAAATATTTTTGACTTTTCTAGTTTGACTAAATGCTCATTTGGACTTAGGCTTCGTTTGGGATGGCTTTCTTATTGCTTCTTAAAGCAGCTTTGTAGTACAAAAAAATTAATTTTTGTACTAAGAAGCTACTTTATGAAACAGGAAGAAAGCCGTCCCAACGATGCCTTAATTAAACATAGAATAACTTAAGATTTCTTGAACATTGGACATATACAAATGCAAATATGAAATTCTTATCATGTTTTGTTTCGATTATTTTGGACGAATTTATTTTTGTAGTAGCAGTTATTATACATATCAAGCACTGAAATTTATGTTAGACTTCTTAGTACATGGACTTTCGCCCTTGAAGGAGAATGACTAAACATTCATCAAATTATTTCTTAAAGATAACTCCATGTCACATGGTCTTTTCAAATTTTATTATAGAATTTATTTTATAATTTTTTTTATTATATTGTATCAACACCTTTTTCAATCACAAATAATATCATCATTTGAAATTGAAAAAAAATACTAGTAGTGTTGTGTCCTGGAATATTCACGACGGTAGAGAAATATAAAGTTTAACGTCTTAGCTTTGTACAAAGATCCAGCACACAATCAGATAAAATAGGGGTGTATCGTTCATAAGAGACTCCAGAGTTTTTACGTGGAAACCCCTGAAAAGGGGAACAACCACGGGGCCTAGCCTAGTTTGAATAAATCCACTAGTGTTTATAGTTGGTTATAAATGGGGTCCTTTCTTGGGAGGAAGACCTTAGCTTGATGTAGCAAATATGCATCATATAGAGTGCATTACATGGTGGAAATCAGAAGAATCATAATTGATATGTTCGTTTGGTCGGAAGGGCAATAGTAGGCTTGCAACGGAGGTTGGAAAGATCATATTCGAGTGACGGTAGTTAGAAGGACCGTAGTCGGCTGGCGACAGAGATCGAAAAGATCATTGTCAAGAGATGGAGGTCGGAATGACTGTAGTCGGCGTGCCATAAAAGTCGGAAAGACCATTATCAAATGATGGAGGTTGAAATGACCATAGTCTGTGGGCGACAGAGATTGGAAAGATCATTATTTGATTGAAGTCCAACAATAATTGGAAGCTGGATGAAAGACTAACATTAGTTAGTAGCTGGGCAGAAGTATTGCATCAATCAGTGGTCGGGAAGAAGTCTGGCGTCAGTTTGGTATCCGGGTGGAAGTCCGACATCAATCGGTGGCCAGGCGAAAGTCCGGAGTCAATCAGTGGCTGGGCAAAAGTCCAATGTCAGTTGGTAGTCGGGAGGAAGTTCGATAGTAGTCGAGGAGGAGTCTGGTGGTAAGAAAACTCCAATTTCTCTCCCTTCATTCTCTTCCTTCTCTTCTTTGCTTGGGGCCTCCGTTCATGATAAATGAAGGGTCTATTTTTAGTTTTCTGAGAGTGATATGACCAATAAATAGGGAAGAGATCAAGGGCAAGTTGGAGTGGTTTGAATGGACGGTCGATGTTAATCCCCTTGAACGTGGATCATTTATTGGGTATCGTGGATCACGACCGTACTTTAAATTCAATGGTGAGTTTTAGATGACTTGCTTGGCTTTTTATCTCATTATGTGTGATTAAATGATTTCAGGTTATGGTAGATGATCAAGAGTGTGAGACTGGTCAAGATTCCTTCAAGTTCAAGTTCTTTTTATTTTAGCTATTTTTTGTACTCATGATATGATAGATATGTGATGATTGTATAGATCCTAAGTATTATATATAATTTTTTAGAATGAATATAGATGTATATTTTAATATTTTGAATTATATAATCTATTTTATTATTTATTACTAATAAAAAAAATAGGTAGCTATGGTTGTTATTTATTAAAAGATAAATAAATAATTCTTCCAAATTAGATTCTAGAGCATCACAAACATTTAAATGATCATGAATTTACTTTTGAAAGTTTCCCCTCCCAATGTGTCTCGAGAGTCGTGTTTGATTATGTTGTTTTTTAGAGACTTATCAAGAATAAATTTATAAAATTCTAGATTTATTTTAAAATTAACTTCAAAATAAATTTAATAATTATTTTAAGATATTTAAATATATAATTATATTATTTTTTTAATTTATATATCTTTCGCAAAAAAAAAATATTTATTTACACAATAAACCAAATTTATTACTCTTGTTATCACTTGGTTCGAAGCACGAACTCTCTCAATCCTACACAGCTCCTCACTCATGTTCGAGCTTCAAAGTATCTGTAATAAACCAAAATTTGAAAATAATTGAAAATGGAAAAAAATTGAATTCCTCTTTGAATTGTAGTATAATAGAGAGAAAGAGAAATTTGGATTTTAGATCTCCGAATCGCTTTGCCACTTTTACGAAAAATTGCTCATATTGAGATAGATAACTCTGATCATACTTCTGTTTTGAAAGATTTTGATTTCAACTATTTGATTCCCCCACAATTGATTTTACTATATTTTCTTATGAATTATTGAACTTCTTCAGCGTAACTTTTTATATGACATTGTCCTGATTATTTTAAAGATTTTGACTGTAATATTTTTTAATTTCATCGGATAAAATGAAAGTTATTAAATTTTGTAAATATATTTTTTGAATTGAAGTATTTTTATTTAATTATATTGTTAATACTAGCTTTGTGAGTGAATATAGACATGTGGTTGAGTAATACGTGATTGTTATAGTACTATAATAATAATTTGTCTATAAGAAAAATAAGTAAATACTAGTTATTCATTGATATTATTTGGAGACAGATTCACCTGTACATGATGGTGGGCTGACGGGCTTGCCTTTACATATGTGATTTAGTGTTATCCTCGATTGATTCAAGTGATACTGATTGAGAGTTATAAGAAGTCATTACTATGCTAACAGATAAAATAGTAACAATTTTATTTACTTAGCCAATAATTATTGACTATGGATTACTGATACTAGGAAATATCACTCAAGTTCATACTTTTTACTAAACTAATATGATTAATGAAATGTATGTTACAGATTCATTATTATTTTACGGTTTTACTGATAGTGTATTGATTTATTATCACCATATGAATTACTATTATAGCTTTGATTTACTATTACTGTCACTGGATTTATTGGTACCAATGTAAATATCGATATTGTTACTGATACTATTACTGATTTGCTATTATAATTACTATTATTGGTTCATTGTACCAATTATTGATACTGCGTATGTGAAATATTGAGCATTTAATTAAAATACTAATATAAAATAAATAGATAACATGTGTACATCATTATACGATTTTATTATATCGATTTGATTTTGATAGTCTTTACTAATACTTTAGTTTTATCTCTTTATATAATTAATTTATTGATTGATAGTACTGATACAATGACTATTTTATTGATATGATACCCATGCTAGTTTATTGGTTTCTCCACCACACTATTTTACTAACTTCCACACCATACTATTTTATTATTTATATATTTTACTGCTACACCATGTGAGTTTTATTCTTTATGTACATTTTCATGATCATATGACTATTATTGTTATGAATTGATTGACGACATGCATGCTGTTTTTTTATCGTGCTTTGAATTCAATTATATGATTTTTATGATCAGTTGGACTTTTTAGCTCATTATATGCAATTTAAGTACTGATTTACTGGCTTCCGTATTGAGATGACGACTACATTATAGATTTTGAGAGTGACATCTCTTGTAAATTTGGAGAAGACTCAATACAAATCCATTGTGCTCCATCGGACGACTCATATCAATTCCCTCGATCATAGAACATTCATCAAACATTTAAGTATCTTAAAGATGTCAGAAATAAGCGATCTTGGGCTCGTTTGATTCGTCTTGTCAATCAGCTCGATTCAACTATAAGCATACCATATTTAGAGATCATTTGGTCATCTAATTAATTCTCTAAAGCTTCCCAAATATGCTTTAAGCTCTTGATTTGAGCCCAAATGTGCTCATATCAGACCTATTTGGTATCTATCTCATTTGAGTCCTATTAAGAAATAATTTTTTTGAAATCTACTAAAATATATTTTTAATACTTTTTAATCAAAATTTTCAGGCCTATTACTATCTTATTTAATATAGGTTGAATCTTATACTTCTAATCTCTTAATTGAGTCATACAAAAGTCGATATTTTATGTGACCAAATCATGTAAGAAGACTCCTTTAATCTTAAATATTATGTATATAAATTTTCTTTTATATTAATAAAATTTATATTAAAATATTTTTACATAATTTTTCTTCTATGATTAGATTTGCAATTCAAACATATTTTCTTTTCTCATTATATTAATAATAAATAGACATAAATAATAATAATATGCTGTCGCAGGCAAAAGCGTACCTCTCTTTCAGTCTTCCTCTCTTTTCTGCACTCGTATGTGAAAGGATGAAACGATCACGCAACCGACGAAAGCAATCGCGCTTCCTCTCTCTATAGCCCCCTCCTTACATTCTCTTGAAACCCTAGCAGCAACCCGCGCGAGGAAAACCATTCTGTTGTCTTTTTTGTTTGTTCCTACTCGCCTCCCGATGAAAGCTTGGCGTCGGTTACCATTTCCGTTTTAAAAATTGGTCCTTTATTTCTCTCCGTCGAGCAATCATTTGGATTGGCTTTAAATAAATGATATCGTTTGACGCTGGTTTTGGATTGTACATATAGTTGGGGACATATCTTTCTATGCTACAGGAGCGGCGGTACGAAGCTGGGAGGAGTTGGTACTGTATTGTTCTTCAGGTCAGCATGTACAACCCTAGGGCGCTTCGTATTTCTAATCATTGGAATTCCCCTTGCCCGCAACCTTTATTTCTCTACTTTGAGAATCCTCGTCCCGATTGCCTCCATCTCTCACGCACTCTCCTCTCCTCTCCTCTCCTGGTTTGCTCATAGCGATCTCCCTGCCGGCAACCTTACGATTCCTCCTTCACAGAGTCGGTAACGAAGCTGTTAATTTGTTTTCCAGGTCATATCAATCTTAAATTTTGAACTAAATGATCAAACAGTCTATTTGCTCGATTTAGTTCTTTGGTATCTGAGAGGTTGGGGTAGGGCCGCCGAATTTAGAGTTTTTTGAGTTTCGACCTTTCTTAAGATTTGAAATATCTGTTCTTATCGTTTTATGTCACTTCTGCTTTCAGTATTTTCAAATCCTAAGGTTGTGTTCATTGTCGAAGCAACCAGGTCATTTGTTTGTGAATTATTATCTGTACAATCAGTGATTCGTAGCTCAGATACTTTGGCCGCTACTTGTAGATTGGTTTCCCCCGTGAGCTAATTTTTCGAGTTTATTGTTCTTTAGGAACTCTTCTTTCAAATTGGTCCTTTATTTTTTTTTCGTTTCATATTCTCTTACACGAATTTCCCTGCAGTGTTCATTGCGCGGGGCCGCCTTTTTTTCTGATGTTTGGCTTCCTGTGTTGCTTGCTTGCAGGTCCGTAGTTAGGATTCACGGAAATGACGATTCGAAACTACGTAAGATATCCTTTGCTGTGCGCACAGTTCTGTTCATTCTTGACTTCTATATTTCTTTAAATCATAGTACTCCAATTTTATTAATTTTTGTGTGATTTCCACTTTATGTTGTGCGTTATTATGTTTGTTTTTGTGTTTCCTATGATTACCAATCGTTTATCTTGTTGAAGAATTGACGTTTTCATCTGAGGACTGAATTCAAGCTTCAATATCTATGAATGCTTTTTTAATTGTAACATCTACCAAGGTTTTGGATATGAAATGAATAGGAATTTTCATTTTGCATTATTTGGTTTAAAGTGGTTGTAAAGTAATTCATTTGAAAACTTGATGACTAAGGCTCTGTTCGGGATGGCTTTTTTACTGCTTCTTAGAACTGCTTTCTAGTACAAAAATTTTTAAAATTTTTGTACTAGAAAGCGGTTCTAAGAAGCAGGAAGAAAGCCATCCCAAACGAAGCCTAAGATTATGAAGTTTAGGTTTAAGTCTATTTGCTTAGAAAGATTTTTTTATCTTAGGTTATGCTATTTGGAACAAAAGGAGAAATTAAAATTTTCTATTTCTGAGCATATAGCAGTTAATGCCAATACTTACATGTTCCCTAACTCATATGGCCATTAATTATTTGTATGCTAATTTAACTGCCGATTGTATATTTTGTGTATTTGATAGTTAAGCAACCAGCTGTAGTGATGTACTATCATTCATACTTAATATTTTGGTTGGCTTGTTTATTGCATGTTTAATATTTTTGATGAATATGTTAGCAAATTGTTGTAAAGTTTTTATTTATCATTTATTTATGAATGCTATTGGTAAGCCGTTTGTGTTATAATTACTCATTTATCTACAAACAGGCTTCTATTCACATCACAAGTTGGGGTAAAGTTTTTTTATAATTGAAATTCTATTTATATTATTTGTGAAATGTACTAATCCTATCAATCATATTGGTCATTAATTTTTTAAATCAGTAATTTCTGATTAGGAGACTGATTTAGATGTCCATACATTGATTAAGAAATAGAGAATAAGTGGCTTTTGCTTTTAACGGTTTAGATAAAACTTGCTTATGATATGTTGATTTCAAGCAATTAATTAGTAACTAAATCATTCATGAACTAATTGTAAATTAATTAATCATAGTTCTTCATATAATTTAATCAGAGTTGTACTCTTTGTCTATCCATTTTGCCCCAGTTTGATCCGTTGAGTCTCCCAAACCTGTACTGTGAATTTGAGCCTGAGAAAGATTATATGGGATAATTTTCCTTGCTTTTAAAATTGGATTATGGAATTACCTAAGCCAGTCGGTTCGGCTGCAACTGAGCCGTCTCTTGAAGTACTTTCAGCTTGAAGTACAATCTTTAACTCCACCAACCAAATAGCTCATTAGATATGTTTGATAGATCATATTGAGCAGACAATCTTATTGTGGAAAAATCAAGTAATGGAAACTATAAAATACAGCAGAGTAGGATTATTATATATGTTGGGAGTTTTGACCGGTGGTGATGACAAAGATAATTTTATGTTAGATGTGGGTAATGAGTAAGGTGATACGCAGAAATACTATTAACATTTCTTAGAATAATCGGTCTCTAATCCTGTGCCAATTTCCAATTGAGAAAATGCACTGGCACTGTTTAAATAATTCTCATATACATTCCAAATATAGAGCATTATATAAGTTTCAATGGCTTGAAAAACCATCAAGTAGTGAGAGCAATCGGACTTGAGAATTTGTGTAGTATTGAAGAATGCATTCATTACGTAATACTTTTAAGAATTATCTACTTTTGAACTTTACATTTATGTCAATATCATTCCTATAATCTCCCTCCCTTGCTTTTTTGCAGTGTTATCTACTTACAGATCCCGTCCAGAAGAGGGCATGCTTTAGCCATTACTTTCCAATGGCAATTTTTTTATGTATCTGTTTTCTTGTTGGGACCCCATACATAATTAATTACAAGGTAACATGTGATTTCCTTCTGGGATCATTAAATACTCCATGTTAGAAAAGAAGCTTACTGAATTTTGTATTTTGTTTAGTAGTTTTTTTTTAGTAGTTTGTTCTTTCATGTCTGCTCTTTCCTGCAAATATCATATTTTTGTTTGGGAGATTGTAAGTCTAAGATCCTTTGCATGCATCCTACCTTTTTACTAAGTTCAACCAATAACTATATGGCAAGGTGTCAAAATTCTGCATCTATTGTATCTATTTTATTCATCAATGAATATAAATATTATTTAGAAATCATTTAAATGATTAAGAATTAATAACAGAATTATTAGGAAATTTTTTTCTAGACGACTGTTATTCATATGGCAATGCTATATTTCAAATGTTGTGCGTTTGGATTAATGTCATTGTATTTTAAAAATTAAATATTTAGAATATTTATTTTCGTACAGATAATGCACATTTTTAGGGTTAAAAGAAAACATTTTAAACTAATTTCATTTTTTCCTGTGCAGAAAATAACATCTGAATACGGAATAGGCAGGCTGGTGCTTAAGCGTAATTCTAGTTTATGTGAGGTATGTTTATTTTTCCCTATATGTGCACTAGTTTGTGATGATGTTTAATTTGTGAACCCTTTTTTCCCTTCTTTTTGGCAATAATGGGGGGCTTTCCAAGCATGTAAATTGGCATTATTTCTCTTTGTTTTTTTTGGGTACCAGAATCATGGTAAGCCATCAGGGAGTGAAACACTGCCTCAAGGCATAATTAGTAGAACATCAAATTTAGAAATGCAGCCAATGGAGTACTCCCTGAGTTCTTCAAGCAGAAAGGTATGTGAAATGCCTATTCCATGTGGAATAATTCTGACTCTTTGTTGTTATAGTTCTAGTATTATTTATATTCTTGTATCAAACTAGATTTACAATTTTAAACTTTTATGCATGGTTATTAATTTCAATTTGTTTCTATTAGTTGACGTTAATAAATATTATGCTTGTGGTGGTGATGTAGTTCTCATGCAACCCTAGATCTGGAAAATTTTCAAAATTGATGTTTTTGGAGGTTTATTGACCATGGCCCAAGTTTCTCGGATTTATCAAACATTTGTAATCACATGTGACTCACAGTACTATATTACTAGAAATGGTACAATGTTTGTGCTGTTAATACTTTTTTTTTTTGGCATATTTAATCATTACACAGACATACAGCCATCCTAATACAGGCTTTTTGTGTTGGTTGCCTGCCCATTTTTTGAGGTTTAAGAGGGTATAATTGTAGGAAAAACCTGTAGTGGGGGCATTGAGGGCCTATGCCATCGAAGCTATGTTTCACCGATACACTTATTTATAAAGGCATACTGTATCCGATACACGGATACACGGATACGCCTCCGATACTCCACCGATACGTGTCGGATACACCATAGACGTATCCAATTAAAATACTATTTAATTTCAAAAGGACACGCGTATCCGATACACGTGTCCGTTGAAAAACAAAAAGAAATAAAAAAAAAAGACGCGTCGTATTTACTTTCGCGGCTGCGAGCAAAGTTCTCTCATTTCTGAGATGGATTTGAGTCTCTTGATGATATGAGAATATTAGAAATTACTAATCTTTCACTTGATGAGCCTAAATTAAAAGCTATGATATTTATTGAAGATGATATAGAAGTTCAAAGACAAACCACTGAAGAAGCTAATCATATCATTCCTTCTATTGAATAGTTGAAACTTTATGTGCGAGACAATTTATGTTTATGCTTTTGTTGTTGTACTAGACATTTAATGCTTACTTATATTTTGATATTATAAGCTACAAGGCTACAAATGATGTTGTTGTTATTTTTTTTTGGTAATTTCAAATATTATGCTTTGATTGCTTTCTTAATTTTTATGTTTGATTTATAAATTATGATGCCGTATCCGTGCCGTACCCGTATCCTGTATTTTTAAGAATTGACGTGTCCCGTATCCGTATCGTGTCGTATCCGTGTCGTCGTATCCGTATCGGTGCAACATAGCATCGAAGTCAATGGAATTTAGTTTATTGTTATATCAAGGAATTTAGTTTATTGTAAGCGCTAGTTTTAATACCAGATTTCGATTCTTTGGTCGGGCAATAAACATTCCTAATATGAAATTAAAATTGTAAGTGCCATTCTTTGAAGTTATCACACATTGCTTCGTTCTTAATCTAATAAATTTGAAAGTAAAGTTGTCATCGTTACGTTTTCTTATGCTTCTCTTTTGAAGTTAGAATGTGAGCTTGGAGCAATGGGTAAGTTGCCTCTTTATGACCTTTAAGTTTTTGTAAATCAACCCCTCCCCAAACATAGCATTAGAGGAAGCCTTTTTAGAAGCTAATTAATACTTGTGTTGGTTGGATTTTACAAGTAACGCAGTTTCATTTGTGGGTGATAGGGCAAGGTAGAAGCCTCAAAGAGTTTGCTGGCCATTGCGGTTGGAATAAAGCAAAAGAAAGTTGTGAATGAAATTGTTAAAAAGGTATTGATTAGATATGCTATGATGCTCTGTCCTTTCTGTAATATTTGCAAAAAGCATAACAGTCTTTTTGTTACTCTTTTATATTTTCAGTTCTTTGCGAGTAACTTTGCTGTGATGCTTTTTCACTATGATGGTGCTGTGGATGAGTGGAGAGACTTAGATTGGAGTGATAGTGTCTTACACGTCTCTGCAATCAATCAAACCAAATGGTGCTACAAATTTCTTGCAAATTTTGTTTGTCTATTAGATTCTTTTGGATGAAGCTTTAAATTTTTTTACTTCTTTTACGTGGAAAAGGTGGTTTGCCAAGCGTTTCCTGCATCCTGACATAGTTGCTGAGTACAAATACATTTTCCTTTGGGATGAGGATCTTGGAGTGGAAAATTTTCATCCTGAACGGTAAGTCTTCCCTTCAAAATCCGGGGTTAAGTATATTGTCTATGTGTATTCGTCTCAATAACACATTTAAGATTCAGGTATATATCAATTATTGAAAAAGAAGGGTTGGAAATATCACAACCAGCGCTGGATGCTTCTAAATCTCAGGTGCACTACCAAATCACTGCACGCGTGAGGAGAGGAAAAGTGCACAGGTTTGTTTGAATATCCTTTTTCTTGGTTGATTGTTCTTGTAATTTACTAGATTCGAACTCTAAGGCTTTGTTTGGGACGGCTTTCTTGATGCTTCTTAAAGTAGCTTTGTAGTAGAAAAATTAAAATTTTTGTACTAGAAAACTGCTTTAAGAAGCAGCAAAAAAGCCGTCCCAAACGAAGCCTAAATCTTAAACCCTTTGAGTCTAGCAACGTTCCTTATCTTTTGCGCACAGGTGTTGTGTATACCAGGCTTGTTTAATATGCGGATGGTTTCTTTCCTTTCTTTTAAAAAAATTTTAAGTAACGTTGCTTAAAGCATAATCTTGTTTTCTTGAACAGAAGAACATACAAATTCAGCGGTGGTGGGAGGTGTTATAAGAATAGTACAGCGCCACCATGCACAGGGTGAGCTTTTAGTTTGCTGTAATCCCAAAACCAACAAATCTCCCACGTTTTACACGTGGAACCTGCAAGTTGTTTTCTTTTTCCCCTTATCTTGCCATTTTCCCATCTCCACTTTATTTGGTTTCTTTCATTGCTATTTTGTTTGCACTCTTCCAGCATCTTTGTTGACATTCTATTACCCATTTTTGCTTGCATTACCTTGAGCAAATTTATATGTTTTGATTTATGTTAAAACATGTTTTTTTTTTATTTCTAAAAATAGAAGAGTAACTCTCTTTTTCTTTTTTTCATTGTATTGATTGGATATTTTTTGTTAGCATGTTTTTTTTAACCATAATTTTTAGTTGTCATTATGTTGACATCAAGCAAATTTCAGGTGGGTTGAAATGATGGCTCCTGTTTTTTCTAGAGAGGCCTGGCGATGTGTTTGGCATATGGTCCAGGTATTTTTAGCTCATTCTTGTTTTATGCTTCAGCCTTTTTTTCCATCCATTTGTTTACACATTTCTAGCTACATCATTTGATTCTGCAACTTACGATTGCAATCTTCAAAATGATGCATTTTCCTTCGTACGCTCTGGCAGAATGACTTGATTCATGCTTGGGGTCTTGATACAAAGCTTGGTTATTGTGCTCAGGTAACCTTCAGACATCCTAATTCCGGCTTCGTTTGGGATGGCTTTCTCACTGCTTCTTAAATCAGATTTCCAGTACAAAAATTCAAAAAAGCCGTCCCAAATGAAGCCTACATCTTAACTATTGTTCTTACAATTGTGATATCCATGTATTGAGGTATTTTCTGTAGGGTGATAGGACTAAAAATGTTGGAGTGGTGGATAGTGAGTATATAGTTCACAAGGGTATTCCTTCACTTGGTGGTGACAGTAAGGTAAGACAATTCTTGTGACCACTCGTGCATTTTTGTTAGTATCACAACTCACTGTCTTTCCAAAGTTTGGACCCATTCGGTCTAGCATATTTTGCTACGTTATAAGCTCAAGTAATAAAGCCAAAATTTAACTCTTGAAAGAAGGAAAAAACTGGTATCATACAATTTAATTTTCAAAATAAATCATTTTCCTGCTGCTTCCTTTTCTATACTTGAGAACTCCAAAGACTGTCTGTTACCATTAAAAGGTTTATGTTCTTCCCATTCCTGGCCATTTTGATCCTCCATTATTATAATTTGGGTAGAAGTTAATATCTATGTTTGAAGTCTAAATGTCGAGTACTTGGCCATTTAACAGGCCCGGTATAGGAAGAGCAAAGGAGGTTGGCTACAGATGTACTACTTATTAAGCCTATATATATATATATATATATATATATATATATATATATATATATATATATATAGGGTATGGGAGAATTAACTCATTAGTTTTAAGTCTTTGTATTAATTTTCATTTATCTGCGTAATACATTGAAGCTTCGTTTGGGACGGTTTTCTTAAATTTTGTACTAGAAAGCTGCTTCAAGCAGCAGTAAAAAACCGTCTTAAATGAAACCTGAGTTTTTTCATAGCTTAGTTGCAGCTTTTTGGTTAATTTCATCTGATTATTAGCTTAGTTTCAATTCATAGTTTAAATTTTAATGTCTTGTTGGCTATATTTTCTGCATTTGCATCACATCCAAGGCTACTGATATGCTGCTATTTATGTACAGTCAACTACAGAGACAACTACTCGCAACTCTTTATCAGATGCTTCTGATGCAAGCAGCACCGTAAGTTCTACAATATCTTCATTCACTTTTCCTTCTATGGATTAAGATTAAGGTTATTTTGCTGGACTTGCAGGTGCGCTCTGCTTCAAATGCCATGAATGGTAGATTAGCGGTAAGTCATGATTTCTCTATGCCCATCATAATTGCTTTTTTTGAACTTTGAGCTCTCTAGAGTTATATGCTAGAGACTTTTTTCATCAAACTTCTTTTTTCATTTAATGACTAGGTAATTTCTAAGTAGACTTTTTTTAATCTTCAACAACAACAACAACAACAACAATATCAAGCCTTTATCCAACTACGTGGGGTTGACTACATAAATTCTTTTTTCCCATTGTATCATATTAAGAGTCATATTTTTATTTAAATCTAATAAAGATATGTTATTTCTAATATTTTCTAACAAAGATTTTTTTAGCTCCACCTATACTTTTCTTAGCATATGTCAAATATAATACATCTCCTAACCGGGTTATCAGAAGTCCGCCGTTTTATGTGAACTTTTTTAATCTTCCTGGGAATTTTTTTAGGCAATATGGAAATTTCTTTAGAGTCTGTTTGGGATCTATGTTATTTTTTATTTTTATTTTTGTTCTTTAAAACATGTTTCTTTATGAAGTTTTTTAATTTGTACTTTTATTTTTTAAAAGAATTTTTATGTTTTTCGAGTGATTTTAAAAATAACTATCATCATCATTGCCGACCAGCAACCAATAATAGTATTACTGCTTTCAACCACCATTACTATCATCATCTCACTCCCTTGTCGACGATCACGATCACTAAATATGTTTTAATTTGTGCTCAAATATAAATGAAATGATCTAAAACGGCCCCATAGTTTTATAATTGTGAGACCAAAACACAAAGAAATCTCAGAATGTAATTTATGTTTGCGGTTATTTAAACCATCTAAAGAGTTTACTGAAACAGATCAGGAAAAGGTCCTACACGGAATTGGAGATGTTCCAACGTAGATGGAGTAATGCTGTGGCTGCTGATCAGTGTTGGGTCGATCCATATCCATCGAACTCAATCTCCAATTCTACAATTTGATTCACTGCATCGTAATCTCTGGACTTCCTTTCCAGATCTGACAGTACACTGTGAATACAAAGTATAGTTGTGTACAGACGTGAACAGAGGATATAGGCCGGAGGTATTTTTGCAAAGGTGAAGATTGTGAATTGATCTTCATTTACACGTAACATAGAATTCCTTAGAGATGTAAATGCAATTTATTAAAAATATATATATATAATTTTTAATTTTCGATTGTAATGATAACTTTTTACAGTGATATTGCGTATTTCAGTTGAGCAGGCTTTCATACACTTTGCAAAAGCATTATTTATCTTCATGGCGCGCTGCAGGAATTATTGTCTGCTCAGTGCTTAATCTAAGGCTTCGTTTGAGATGACTTTTTTATTGCTTTCTAAAACGAGTTTTAATACAAAAATAAAAAAATTTATACTAAAACTCCGTTTTAAAAAGCCGTCCCAAACAATGCCTAAGGTTTGAGAGATTTTTTTATTGCAAAGCATTAAAAAAGTTATGAGACAATTTATTTTCTTTCTAAAACAAAATTTTCGAGATAAATTAATTTTTATATTAAAAAATTGCTTTAAAAAATGATAAAAAAATTATCCTAAATAAAATCAAAATCTTTATTCAGCATTTGCTTTTATAAGATTTTATCAATAATAATAATAATAAATTTGCCAGCTATGCTGACCCCAAACTATTTTAGTCAAACTTATCTAAATATCCATTTATTAATATTGTCATCTAGATTATTTTGAGTTTTTAAATTAATTTCTTAAGTGATTATTGGGTGAGCTCGAATCAACCCTAAATAGACTGATGTATTAATCAAATTTAAGCTTTGTTTTATTAGATCAAATCCAAAAGCTTATTTTTTTAAAAGAAAAAATAATTATAATTTAAACAATTATTATAATAAAATAATAAAATAAAAAGTTAAAAAATACTTAATATAAAACATGCCGTATACCATTTAAATATTTAATAATTTATACTTGAAATTTATAATACTAATATATTTTAAATTTATTTTATAAATGAGCTAGCTCAGATCAAGACTCACATAAAGACCGACTCAAATTTAACTCATTTTTTATTATAGCCCTTGTACACAGGAGAGCAAAGCCTCCAGTGATTTGCACGATTGGTAACTCTTCGCATCATTCAAGTAAACAACAACAATAATAATAATAAATTTATGTAAAGAGTTACAAAAAAAAAAAAAAAACTTTGACATCTCAAACGGTTTGATATTTATCTTATAGATTATTTACATGAATAATAGAAGAAAATTATTAAATAATTTATTATTTCACCAAAATAAAAATATATCCAATTTCACTAAGGAATTTTATTTTCTACCCCAATAATTATAATATCGACTTAAAAACTCTATTTTGGAAGTATTCCTTCAGTATCACAATAAATGTAATTCAATAATTTAAAAAATAATAAATAAAACAAAAATCTATATATGACCGCTGCAGCATGCTTAAAGAGTACTTAAAAAATCAACATATATCCACATCCAACTTACTGTTATGAATGACCAAATTATATATATATATATATATATAATCTATAACTACTCTATCACCGATCACGCCAATATTTCCTGCTACATTTTCCAATCCTTCACTCCGCACATGACATACAGATCAGCGCACAACTTATAAATAGCAAATCCCTGACAAAAATGGACCATGTACTCAGACTAAAACACTGGACGACCTACTTATTAATACAATTTGCATAATATAATTTTATCATTCTGTAAGAAAAAAAATACAGGAAGGCTTGAAAATCTGAACATTTTTCATTAACTAATGCCTTGATGATCTTTGGTAATGTATATGTGGTCGAAAAGATTCTCAGGATCCAAACTGGCAGAATGAACACAAATTTATGGAAGAAGAATGAATGGTGACTCACTCCATTTTCGTCTGAATTTGCCGATGGACATGTACAAGGAACTCCATATAGGAAAGGCCGCCGGGGGACTTGTCCTCGACCATATTCGAGAGGAAAAGCATACCTGCAAATAAGAAATCAACTAGTTAAAATTAAAACGCCCGGTCCCGATTGAGGCTTCGTGTGAGACGACTTTTTCCTGCTTCTTAAAACAGTTTCTTAGTACGAAAATTTTATTTTTTTTTATTAAAAAACTGCTTTAAAGAAAGCTGTCTCAAACGAAGCCTGAGGCGTCAAGTCACCCATGAAAAATGATCATATGAGTTTATTGTGATCAGATCAGATGGGCCGAGTTTGTAAAGCTGACCTGATGGATCACCTTTTCTGCATAATCGCATGCTGCAAGACAAATTGATCTTCATGAGCACGAACTTTAAGCTACATAGATTTCGTTTGAGATGGCTTACTTACTGCTTCTTAAAATAGCTTTTTAGTACAAAAGTTGAAATTTTTGTACTCGAAAGCTGCTTTAAGAAGCAATAAAAAAGCAATCCCAAATGAAATCATAGACAGGAGTGAAAAACCAATTGAAGTATTTGATATGACATACCGGAGAAAAGAACATCTCTGACGTCTTATCTCATTGACCACATCATTTAATATTTTGGAGAGAGTATTGTCATACTGCTGCAATACAAACTGGTTTTAAAGCGGTATGTTAGTTCGACAGACAGAACACTTGTAAAGAACACGAAAATGAGCATAAAAGATGCGTTAAATGTGACTGCACTATGAGAATTGTTTCAACTGAAAGAAGATAATAAGTGCCAGTTTTCACGGAGGCGGTTACTGGATCGAGATCTGTCCGGGGCGGCAGTCATAATTACGATTACACATGCTAAGTCAAATATAAAATTTCAATTTTTTATTTCTTTTTCTGGTTGATAAGACAAAAGATGGAGTTGATGAAAAACTTAAATTATGGATGTCAAACTTAGATTTTAAAGATTTTTATTTGAGTTGATCTAAAACCAAGCACATGGAGCGCAATTTAAGTAATAGTAGATCTAGTGATGAGATCGTAACATTGGGTGATCAAGTTATTAAAAAGAGTGCACATTTTAGATATCTCGAGTTTATTGTTCAAATTCATGGTGAAATAGATTGAAGATATTATTAGTAGAATTCAAGTTGGATGGATGAAGTGGAGGAATGTGTCGGGTATGTTGTGTGATACAAAAGTACCCTCAAACTTCAAAAAAAAAAATTATAAGATGATAGTGAGACCTACAATGCTTCACAGCGCAGAATTTTGGTCATGAAAAGAGAAGTATAAAATTAAGTCAAGTGTTACGGAGATGAGGATGCTTAGGTGGATGAATGGCTTTACACTTAGAGGAAGAATGGCAAATAAGACTAGAGAGTCGCCTTAGCTAGGATGAGTTTCCAGATGTGTTTAGAGTTTGATTTATACCAACTTCTGCTTGACAACAAATGCACAACAATTTTCTGAGGCTAGTTTAGGGAGCATGACAGTTAGGCAACGAGACAGAGTTCGCTGATTTGGCCAGATATACTCCACAGCTAGTTAGCACACTCGCAGAGAAGTGCTACTAAGCAACGGTGGACTGCTAGTAAGAAGAGGCTCAAAAGAGAGGCAATCTAGCAGTGAATTTTCTAGTAAGAGCATATTTGTACCTGGAGAGTTCACGAAAGGTGGACAGTTTGTACCTACAACAGCTTCAAGTAGAGACAGTGTTGCTAGTTTTGAGCATTTTGTCAGTGGGGCACCTGTTTGCAAAAGTTGAGGTAGACGTAACTTCACTAAGTGCTACAGGATGACTGGTTAGTGTTTCAAATGTGGACAGGCTGGACATAGTATGACAGAGTGTCCATAAGCAAGATTTGATCGACAACCTAAGCCCATATCTAAGAGTTCTATATGGCCAGTAGGGAGACCGAGGACAATTCCACTTCGTACATTTGTTGAGAGGTCTGCTGGTAGAGGCGGCGATTATGGTTCAATAATAGGTAGACCATCTGATAGTGATCAGAGAGTCTGATAGTACTATTGCTTTAGCTCCAATTCAGCCACGTGGGTATAATTTGACTTAATAAGAGGCTCGAGATGCCCTAGATGTTGTGACATATACGGTTTATAATTCTCAGCATCCATGTCACATTTTATTCGATTTTGGTGCTAGGCATTCATTTATTTCCGAGCGTTTCTTCGATTTAATGGACTTACCTTTAGTTGTACAACATGTTTCTCTTTCTGTTACTTTGCCGACTAGAGATAGTATGATATCCAATATATTTTGTTTATGTGATATTGATTTTTGATAAGAACTGAAAATTAAATTTGATTTTCTTACGCATTTTCTCATTTGATATTATTTTGGGTATAACTATTTGAGTCAGTACGGGGCACATATTGTTTGCTTGAAAAAGCGAGTTACTTTATTTCTGGGCAGTGAGAGTTGTGTATTTCATAGAAGTAAAGGAGTTCTATCTTGTTTGATCTCTTCTGTGGAAGCAGATAGATTGTGGAAGAAGGGTTGTATGATATTTTTGGTATCAACCAGGAATAAGAGTATAGATTCTGGTCATCTTTTTGAGGTCCTAGTAGCACGAAATTTTCCAAATGTATTTTCCGAGGTGTTAGTCAGTTTACCTTCAGACAGAGATATAGAGTTATGCATTGATGTATTTCCGGGTATGACCCTGATTTCCAATGCTCCGCATATGATGACACATAGGGAACTTCAATAGTTAAACGTTCAGCTACAAGAGTTGGTTGACAGGAGATTTACTCATCCTAGTGTGTCTCCGTGGGGAGCACCAGTTCTATTTTTGAAGAAAAAGAATGGTACAATACGTATGTGCATTTGATTACATGGAGGTGAATAAAGTCGCCATCAAGAACAAATATCCTTTGTCGCAGATTGACGATATATTTGATTAGCTTCCTGGATCTTCTGTATTTTTGAAGATTGATATGCGACCTGAATATTATCATGTGAATGTGAGAGAAGTTGATGTGATGAAGACAACATTCAGTATAAGGTACAAACTATGAGTTTTTGGCCTTGCCTTTCAAAATGACTAATGCAACAACTGTCTTTATGGACATGATGAACAAAGTATTTAGAGATTTTTTGAATCGATTTGTGATTGTTTTCATTGATGATATTTTGATATAATTTACTTTTGAGGAGGTTCATGCCAGACATTTCAGGATTATTTTGGAGACTTTGAGGTAGCATCGGCTATATGCCAAGTTCTCTAAAAGTGAGATATGGGTGAGAAATATTTCTTTTCTGGGACATGCGATTAGTAGTGCTGGTATCTTTATTAATCCCTAGAAAGTTCAGACAATTACTGAGTGGACAAGGCTTATTATTGTGTTTAAGGTACACAGTTTCTTAAGTATGTCCGGATATGACAAGAAATTCATGAAAGGTTTTTATCAAAATTTTGCACCTCTGACGAGATTGATTCATAAATTAGTTGTTTTTGTCAGGACATCGGAGTGTGAGGCTAATTTTCAGATATTGAAGGATTATTTGATTTATGCTCTAGTTTTGTCAGTTTCTTATGGTACAGAAGATTTTTAGGTATTCAGTGATGCTTCAATTAGAGATTTGAGATGTGTTCTAATGCAGCAAGTAGAGTTCAAACGGATGCATCCCGGCAGTTTAAGACACATGAGAAAAACTATCCGACAAATGATTTGGAGTTAGCTGCTGTTGTATTTGTTTTGAAAATTTGGTAGCATTACTTGCACGGTGTGAGATTTACAATGATCATTAGAGTCTGAAATACATATTCATTTAGAAGGGTCTGAATCTGAGGCAAAGGAGATAGCTTGAGTTGATCAAAGACTACGATTTGACTATTCAGTAACAGTCTGGTAAGGCTAATGTGATAGCAGACGCTTTGAGTAGAAAGCCTTCTAGAGTTTTATTTCTTCAGCTTACTTCTTATGCATATTTGATACAGGATATAGAGATATTACAGTTTGAGGTGATTTCTAGTGATTGTGATATATTGGCTCAGATGATTATTTAATCTTCTTTGCAAGAAAGAATTCAAGAATATCAGAAGTCATATACAGATTATTCGAAGTTGATTGATTAGATTCGATCAGGTAAGAAATCTGAACTATGAGTATCTGAGTCTGATATTATTTTCTACAAGAACAGATTGAGTTCCTATTTTTGGAGATCTGAGGTGAGAGATTTTGCACGAGTCTCACTATTCATGGTACACTATTTACCCATGAAGTAGCAAAATATACAGTGATCTTAAAGTTATATTTTGGTGGTCTGGATTAAAGAAGGATACGACATATTTTGTATCTAAATGTGATGCCTATCAGTTAGTGAAGGCATAAAAACAGTGATCAGGAAGTCTTCTGCCGTTGTTACCCATTCCAGAGTGGAAATGAGAAGTTACAATGGATTTCGATATAGGTTTTTCCAGGTCGAGATAGAGACATGATGCTATTTGGGTTATAGCTGATCATTTGACAAAATCAGCTCATTTCATTCCAATACAACAATCTGATTCTGTAGATAAATTGACACACACACACATATATATATATATATGTGTGTGTGTGTGAGATCATCAGATTGCATGAGATACCAAAGGTGATAGTTACTAACAGGGATAACATGTTACCTCCAGATTGTGGAGGGGTATTCAACAAGGGTTGAGAACAAAACTGCATTTTAATAAAGCTTTTCATTCGTAGACTGATAGACAGTCTAAGAGAATTATTTAGGTATTGGAGGATCTTCTATGACTCTGTATTCTAAATTTTGGTGGTAGTTGGAAAGATTATATTCCACTGATAGAATTTGCTTACAACAATAGTTTTCAATTCAACATAGGTATGACTCCTTACGAAGCTATGTATGGTAGAAAATGCAGAACACCCTTATCAAGGACATAACTGAGAGACATCCGATTGGGCTAGCGTTAGTTGATGATGCTACTGAGAAGATTCATCTGATCATAGATAGATTGAAGGTTGTACATGAAATGCAACGACAATATTTTAATAATAAACATCGGGCTGTAGAATTTTAGGTAGGTGATTGTATATATGAAGATCGAACCGATGAAAGGTATTAGCAAATTTGGCAAGGAAGGAAAATTGAGTCAAAAGTAAATTGGACCATTGAGATTATTATGAAAAGGATTGGGAAATTTGTTTAAATGTTACAGTTACCAGATTACATGTCAAAAATTCATAATGTGTTTCACGTATCACTTCTAAGGAAATGGATATCTGATTTTGGAAACAGAATATCTATTGAAGTATTCAAGGAACGTCCAAATCTGAGCTACAGAAAAAGATCCAAGAGGATTCTAGTTTATGATGTCAGAAAGCTAAAGAGTAAATAGATTCCCATGGTCAGAGTTCGGTGAAAGAAAATGACTAAAAAAGAAACTACTTGAGAAAAAGAGTCTGAAATGAGACAGTTGTACCCTGGTCTATTTATGTGATCTGAGATCTGAATGTTGAAATGTCGAGGGCGAAATTTTTCTGAGATGAGAGTTGTGACACCTCCAGATTCAGCACTTAGTTCTAACCATTTTGACCCGATTGAAAAAAGAAAAATATTTGCACTTTTGAGTTTTTAAACCATTTGCATGTTTTTTTAGGAGCGTTTTCTGCATGAAAATTGATTGTGTGGTCTAAAATGAGTTCCAAGTGCTTGGTTTAGCAAAATTTGAGAAATTTACTATTGGAGCGCCTCGGCGCTCGATGTCTAAGCGCCTTAACGCTGCTACAGTACCAAGAGTCAAATAGTGACATTTCAGCGCCTATACTCTCGGAAAAATAAAATTTTGAACTAGCACCGCAACACTAGGCCATTATGATCGAGCGCCGAAGCCAATTAGAAGAGAGAAAGAGAGATTTTGGAGAGAACTATGTTTTGAGCCGCTTCGGGTCATTTTTAGCCTTCGGGCCAGTTGGAAAAGTTGTTCGGATCGAGGTAGATCACATCATACCTATTTTAGTTTTCAAAAATACAAATTTTTTTCAAATTTTCTGATTAAATTAACATTTTTGTTAGCAAAAAACACAGATAAATTAGCACCGGTAAAACTTTCACTGTGTAACTTTTTGTATGTTGTTGATACGGAGATTATGAACATTTTGAGCATTTTCTAGAAATTTTAAACAGAGTATTTTGAAATTTGTGTGGTTTTAAATGAACATAAAATAATATGAAAAACTGAAAAATAATGTTGTAGTATAATGAATGTCTTAAAATGATGTTTTACACAATCATTGATAATTTGGTTATGTTATAAAACTATAAAATTTTGCCTGTAGAAAATTCTGTTGCCTATCGTTATATAAAACTGTGTAATGTTGACATGTGTTAAATTATGTTTTAACTGTTACAATGTGATGAAATATATACTTATATGATTGAATTATGACTGTTGGGATATAAGGGGCCAAAATTCTTGAGAATATGTCTATGTCAAGGAATATTATGGTGCCTATAAGAAATGTTTTGGTTGCTGCAAATCATGTTCTGGTGCCTACGGGCATGTTTTGATGTCATAAGCACAAAAGAGAGTCATAAAAAAACATAATCTTCTACATGGAAACGAGATATGTGATATGAACTGCTTTATTATATGAACTGCTTTATTATATGAACTGTTATATTATATAAATTTAAGTTCATTTATATGCTTAGCATTGTTATTGAAACAACTGAATAACTGTTATGCTCTTATTATCTTTCTCAATACAATAATTTTATCAAAGTGCATTTAACTGCTTTTAATTATTCTGAAAAAAAATATTTAATAAAAGAGTTTTGAAAATTTAAATCGATTTGTGTGGTTTGTTGAGCTCAATGTGACTTTACTTCTGATTTTCAAGATCTAGGAAAGGGAAGAAAATGATTGATTAGCAATTCAGGATCAAATCTGAGTATAGGTATTTCTTTTATTGATTTTGTACGATCATGGTAGTTTATTTTTCAAATTTGTAGCTTTAATATGTATCCATGTATTGTAGTGCATATATATTTTGATTGAATGAAATAAATTTTATGGATGAGTTTATTTACTGTACTTAGAAAGTTTTAATAGCACTGTAGTATGTGGTTTATTAAAATAAATATTAAAAGAGAATTTGAATATTCTAAAACTAGATCTTAGTATTTGCCTGTCACAACTCAACACGATAGGACTTGTCCTGGTCAGGTTGGGTTGTGACAGGTTTGGTCACATAAAATGTCGGTCTTTTAATGGCCTTATTAGGAGTGCAGATGTATTAGATCAGACCTATGCTAAGAAAGGTAGAGGTAGACTTAAACAGACTTGGTTAGACAGTATTAAAAATCACTTTTTTATTAGATTTAAATGAGAATTTGACTCTTAATAGGACACAATGAAGAAGAATAATTCAAGTAGCTAAACCCTCGTAGTGAGATAAAAGCTTGTTGTTGTTATTATTGTATAAAATTTCTATTTTTATTC
This sequence comes from Dendrobium nobile, assembly GCA_022539455.1. Lineage (NCBI taxonomy): Eukaryota > Viridiplantae > Streptophyta > Magnoliopsida > Asparagales > Orchidaceae > Dendrobium > Dendrobium nobile. Next base: position 48,050,300 of record CM039722.1, read on the forward strand.
ACTAACTGTAACTAAAATAATGTAAACCCATTTTTTTTCCTCTTCCGCACTCAACTTCATCTTCTCATCTTATATGCCTAAATTCTTGAAACTCTCATAATCTCCAGTTCCACATCCAAATTCATGAAACTCTCTTCTTCTCTACCTTTCGCAACCAAATATCTTCTCCCCTTTCCACATCAAAAGTCCTGAAATCCTTGTCTTCAACACCTTCGGCAACCAAATCCTAAAACCTTTCTACTCCACTTCACACCCAAACTTTTAAAACACTAGTCTTCTCCCCTTCAATATTTAAATTCCCAGAAACGTCATCTCTTCCGTGCCCAATTTTATGTTGTAGAACTATTGATCTTTGAGATAAATATCAATCATACAAAATTCTTGATATTTGACATCTTTCAACAAAGTTTAATCTTAAGTACTTCACGGATCAATAAAACACTATACCTAAAAATTCAACTAAAGTATTATGAAAACAAAGCTTATCAAAATCAAATTTTTTAGGATCTCTCACAATTTTTTGATCTGTCAACTGGCAAAAGATGAAAATGTCATATGCCATATTATCATTTGATTCAACTAGTCTTATTTCTACATGTTTCAATAGAAACAAATGAACGAGTATTTCAACATTAAAAATTGTCAAAATAAGGTCGGGAAATAAGATAAAAAATTATTTTCTACAAGTTCATTTATAACACCTTGAAAAGGGTAAAAATTTGCGTTAAGGAACAATTCATGATATCACATATAAGCAGTAATCTCAACACTAATCCAAGGGCTCTTAAGTCAATATTGACGTAAATTATGTATAGATATTTTTACATAATGCTTTTCATTGAAAAGGAAATTACAAAGAATTTTGAGTTATAACTAATTAATTATTATTTTGATGCAATGATAAAATATTAGACATATACTTTAAATTATATAACCCTATGCTGCAACGATACAGATAGGGGATACATCAATTCTTAAAAATACAGGATACGGGTATTGCGCAAACACGATATTATAATTTATAAATCATACATAAAAAATTAAGAAATGAATCAAATCATAATATTTGAAATTACAAAAAAAAAATGAAAGTAACATCATTTGTAGCGTTGTAGCTTATAATATCAAAATAAAAGTAAGCATTAAATGTCTGGTACAACAACAAAAGCATAAACATATATTGTCTAGCACATGAAGTTTCAACTATTTAATACAAGGAATGATATGATTAGCTTATTCAGTTGTTTGTCTTTAAACTTCTATATCATCTTCAATAAATATCATAGCTTCTAATTCAGGCTCATCAAGTGAAAGATTAGCAATTTCTAATATTTTCATATCATCAAGAAACTCAAATCCATCTCGGAAATGAGAAAACCTCGCTCGCAACCGCGAAAGTAAATACTAGGTGTCTTTTTTTGGATTTTTTTGTTTTGTTTTTTCAACGGACACGTATCGGATGTGTGTCCTTTTGAAATTAAATAGTATTTTAATTGGATACGGAAAAGTCGTATCCGACATGTATCGGAGGCTTATCGGTGTATCAGATACAACACGCCTTCATAAATGGGTGTATCGGTGCAACATAGAACTCTAACCATAATAACTAGATAATAAGATGTATTGTTTTCCTTAGTAGATTGTTCTTGATCACAAATTTTTTTCTTTGCACACAAAATAGCAACTAGTACTGATGATCAATGAGGTGGCATCAAGCAATTTCTTTTCCTCAGCAAAATTACATATTGTTGCGCTGGGCCCGCTAATAAATGGGACTCTCAACTTTCATATTCCCTGTTTTTACAAACTTGATTCCAAATTCCTTTAGCTACTTCCTACCAAACCATTACTAGTAGCTGAATGATCAAAATGCCCTCACCATTAGATCTTGAAATAGCCTCACCATTACCAAATTATTGAACACCACTAAAATCAATTCAGCACCATTACTGGCCACCTTGCAACCTCCATCAACCACTAGCCAGCAATCTGCCGCCTTTTGCAAAATCGAACTACTGTTGGTGTGATGCAGAATGAAAAATGACAAGATGTTCTGATAAGAAATTGATGAAAGGTGTTGAAAGAAGAAAGGATAAGCTGAAACTCTGCAGAGGTGAGTGAGGATGTGAAGATGGATTCAGATGAAAAGATTCTCTAATACCTAATTAATGGAAGTGGAAAATTGAAAGAGGGAAGAAGCAAGAAACCAAAATCAGCTAAGATCAAGATAATGGACTACGCCTTATTCCTGTATGAATGGAACATCTCCCAGTTTTTTTTTACTTCCAACCTAAGTGATTTGTATTTAACTAGTCACCACAACTATCACCAGAAGAGATCCGTACAGAAAATTATCTAATTTGCTAGAGAATCAGTACATAGTCCCTTATTATCGACTATTGATTGCTATCCTCCTAAGCATTCTAGCTTGAACTCTCCCAGCTAAGCAAGCATCAAATAAAACAAATACAAATGCTTCCTATATACTTGCAGGCGTCAAAAGCCTTAAAATGAAACCAACTCATAATTCAAAATTTAGTCATTTAGGATTCTACTTTGCCTTGCCTAAGAAGTCCTTTCAAGAATTAGGGTGATATCACTAGAACTTTATGTTTGTTTGGCTCTTGGCGCTCTTGGATAAGAGTTTATGAGCAAGGCCAAGCTTGAGCAAATTACGGGCTTGTCCTTGTTCGGCTCGTTTAAATTTATGTTTGTTTGGCTCTTGCTCAAAATTGCTCGCAAATATCATATTTGTGTATGGTTTGTTTTAATTTAATTGAGCTCACTAGGCTCGTAGTTGGCTCAATTTGATTAAAAATATTAAATCTTAAGAATTTTTTTTGTATAAAAGAAGAAACTAAGGATTATTCCCTGGACCTATCTATATATACTATTTTCACCGAATCAAAATGAAATGTATAATGATTAGGGACTTGAAGAATGAGGGCATGAAGTTACTCATGAGGGAATCTTAGAAAAGCACATTCGAATACTGTTAGTGGACAATAGAATAGAGTGAATGTAGAATGGAAATAGAAACAATAAAAACGCAAACAACTATATATAAGAATGAGTAGAGAAGCTCTGTTTATATATAACAACTATTATCTGACAAGTCCTTTCTTATGTGCTGGAGAAAGATCAGAGCTGCATACCTGTGTTGGGAGTCCATCAACGGAGGTTACTCCAAATATCTGTTGGAGAATCTCTGAGTTCACCATGTTTCCAACATAAAATAGGCAATCTTCACCATTCTCCAGGAGATATATCCCATCATCATTTAAATTGGCGGAAGAAAGAGGAAGTATAGAAGATAGTATGGGGTCATTGTTTTCCTGTAGGGTCAACAACAAAAAGGTTGTTTCAAAATAATCAAATCTTAACTATTAAAAAGAATAAACAGTTCTTCATCAAGTTTAATGTTTTATTTTTATTAATCATACCTTTGAAGTTAGGTCATGGATGGATATCATTCTGGGATACACCCAGGGAACAGCAAGCGACACAGAAAGGGACGCAACATGATTGGCCCAATAGGACCGCTCATCCAACCGTCCATCATTCCGCAAGCCAGTGCTTTTTGATAACGCTAGCATAAGGCAAATAAAAACTGTTGTGAGCACCTGCTACGGAATTACCACAAAATATGCAACTTCAAATAAATTACAATAATAAAAACAATATAAAATGGAAACTACAGTGTTAAGAGCATCTCCAACTGAAAAAACTCTTTTTTCACTTCAAAATGAAGTGACTCATCTCTAACCGAACTCCATTTCTAACGTAAAAAAAGAATATTATATTCTTTCTTAACAAAAATCCACCGGGAATTGCTCGACTCTCTCCTTCCACCATTTCATGATTAAAAAAAATGCGTTTGTGAACAGTGTGATGTCAATACAGTGAGACGCCAATATGACGTCGCACTGTTCACGTCACTAAAATGTGATTGCAAATGGCGTTTGGGTGGAGCATGAGACGGACTACAAACACCTATTTGCAGTTTGGTTGGAGATGATCTAAGTGTCAAATTGCCAACTGTGATTGAACAAATTGTTAGCACGCATATCAATATAAAGGCACTAAAATTTTGCATCAGTGATGCTATCAAGAATTTCTGTACTTTTTATTTTATTTGAACAATAGTATATTTTGTTTTCTATTTTATTTTATTTTCTTTTTAGCTATCCAATGATGGGAAAGCATCCAATGATCATGGCAGGTTGTGCATAGGACTTGGTAGACCTTTGGTTTGCTGGCTCGATTGGTCCTTGGCTGGTGATGGTTCACGGGTTGGCTGTTTTGGAGCACATGGTATTGAGCTTGTTCTTTTAGTTGCTTGAAGCTGGAGTTTAGTAGCTCTTTAATTCTCAAAAGGTACCTCATTAAGAAGAATTACTTTTGGAGTGGCCTTGTCCCTTCCCCTTCCCCCTTCTTCTTGTCTCTTAGAAATCCGTGGCTTGTATTTAATGGGGGCTGAATTCGATGCATTAGAATTTATGATGGGGTTACTGATTTTTGTGCTTTACCTCTTGGAAGTCCAGCCGGCCTCTGTTTTTCCGTGCTTGGGTGTTTTTCCCATGGCTGTGTTGCTTTGATTTCATGCGGCCTGCTTGCTTACTGTGATGTTGGCTCCTTGGTTCCGTGAACTACCCTTTGATTCCCGTAACTGGTTTTATGCTGGGCTGTTTTCCGAAATGGCATTTGGAAATCCTATGAAATATTATGCTTGGGATCTTGTGAACATTAACTAAGGTGGCTTTTGGCATTCCTCTACTTTGCCTATAAATAAGAGAAGATGTTAAGAATGAAGGCAGTTGATATTGGTGAGCATATTTACTATTAACCTGCGGGTTTATTTGGAAATCCTGCGGGCTCTTTCCACCCTTCTTTTCTCATCCCCTCCGGAAATCCTGCGGGCTCTTTCCACCCTTTCTTCTCGGGCTTCTAACCTCTTCGTCTCTCCGCAAGTGCCACTCCATCTGTATCCTTCTTCTCAACAGTGAAGCAACTTTAGGGTGTCGTGTCTTGGTTGATTTGGAAGCATTTGGATAATCTTGCAGTGGTGGACCATCGGTTTGCTAGTCTTATGCACTTTTCTTATTTAACCTACAATTCGATGCATGTGAGGAACCCGCTCTGACGGTTGTCTGAGGATAGCGTCCTTTTAATTTTCTTTATTTCTTTAAAATCTCCTAGTATTTCTTGTTGTGTTTGTACTTTTACTCGATCTTCTCCGCTCAGTCAATGGCTCTGATCGCTGATAGAAGGCCGTTGATGCTCCATCTGTAATGTTTTAGTTGTCTGCTTTTATTTTAATAAAGTTTGTTTTAAGTTTTATCCATTGTGTCAATTTCTTCTTGTGTGTCTACATCAATCAGCCAAATTAAGAATTACCAAACTAGATTGGATAAGCTCCTATTTTAGTTGTTGGCATAAGATCAAAACAGATATTTGGAGTTTTGTGCCAAAATATATTCTAACTATGCTAGGGAATTTTCCGACATGGTACAACAATTTTTTATATTGGAGGCATTATCTAATGCTTAAAAAGTTTTAAGAACTTCAAAATGCCTAAATTAAAAAAAAAAGTAAAGAAAAAGGGTTATGACGTTGACATGCCAAATTGTTGATGCTTTTACAATTATGAATCTTCCAAAATATTGGGTTGTGTATCTATAAAAATATTGTTCTTAAATATTATGATGAATCTGATAATAAATTATTTTATGATCATATACAAAAAGAGTATGGGAGTAAAAGGATACAGGTATAATGGTTTTTTGTTGTTGTATAAAAGAGGAGATGAGTATGTCTCGCTTTTAAGAATATTGGAGTTATCAATACTTAAATTATGCTTTACTTCTGCTTAGCAAAAACTATATTATTAAGTATACTTATTTACTTAAGGTACTGTTTTTACATTATTGATTCATCTTTAAGGGAATTCCTAATTTTAGAATTAAATGTTAGAGATGAAGTATAAAAAGAGGAGTAGCATGAATTGTTTCATAATATAGAACTTGTTTGTTTTGCTAAAATAAACAATTCGTATGGCTTTATACATCATACCAATTTCATATAAATCCTAGGAGGGCACTGATATAGATCGACTTAGATTTTCCAAAAATGACATATTTCATACAATGTGATGAAACTATTGATGTACTTCATATTGCTAGACTGTATTTTAAAGAAGTGCTTAAATTACCAAAATTATAAAAAAAAAATTATTATTTGAGATGTGAAATTCATGACCTACTTTTTTGAATTAATCTTAAGAAAAACATGAGAACATTACTTAAATTTTCAAATTCTTATAACCTACAAATTAATGATCAGCCTAAAGTTGTCAAAAAAAGCTTATTCTATAACATTGTTAGATAAAAGATCACTCATATGGGTGGGATTTGACATTGCTTGAGTGTACATACGATTCATATGTCAATAAATATATAAACAAGAGTCCATTTGAGATTATTGTAAATAACCTAAAAAATCTATAGATCTTCTCGACCTATAGAACCTAGTCCTAGCTAATTTCAAAACCATTTATGCATTATATGCAAAATCTGTAGAAGGATATTCACAGAATGGCTACTGATTAGATGGTCACAACAAAGTTGTTGATGTGACCAAAAAGAGGAATTTGAGATTTTTTGGTATACGTGCACCAGCCCATATTAGATTGTTATAAGGTATTAACCAAAAAAGTTAATAGATCTTATTGAACTACCTATAGAATCTAAGCCAAACATATTTACGTTATTATTTGCAATGCATATCTATATCGGGCTATATGAAAAAAAAATTACAAGTAATTATGACAATTACAAGATTTTTGTTGATGTAAATAGGAAGCATCTAAACTTTAAACCTGATAATAAAATCATGGTACATCTAAATCAAAGAAGGTTTCTAACAAAAGCCTTTAAGAAGTCGAATGCAAAGAATGAAAGACTAATAAAATTATATAACACACTCAAGTTAGTGTTAGGGTTTATCAGGTTTAAAGTTTTGATGCTTCCTATTTACATCAGCAAAAATTTTACAGTTGCCATAATTACTTGTAATCATGGTACATCTAAATAAAAGAAGGCTTCTAACAAAATCCTTTAAGAAGTCGAATGCAAAGAATGAGAGACTAATTAAATTATATAACACAATCAAGTTAGTGCTGGAGCAGAGCGCGACATCGGGAACTAACACCTATAAGTTGAAATTTTCAAAAACTTCTGGAATAAATTCAATTTTCGATGTCTTAAATTTGACAAAAATTCATGAACCTACTGCTAATTTCTTGGATTCTACTTTTTTTTTTTTAACTTCTTGTAAGTCCACATCCAATCCTCATCCACAAATTTCTAGTTAGCTTATCCCTAATGTTATTATGGATGATGAGATTTTGTTAACTATTGCAAGAGGATACAAATATTTGTCACTTATTGGTAAGACGAATTTGACTAATGATTCAGGATACTCTATAGGAGGCTTAGAACTTATTCCAAATTTTGCTTCATAAGAATATTGAATGCTAAATTCATCAAAGAAAATCTGTAGAAATCAATTAGATTTGATAGAAATCTTTGAATCACTTCAAGAAATATTTTTTGTGCATCTTATGCATTTTCTTTTCATAAATTTGTTCATTTCATTAATTATATTTTGTTTAGAGAACCATGTGACGATGGATGGATTAATTTTCACACAAGATTATGTAAATTGTTTAATTCATCGAAGTCAAATATTTCGATTCAGGTAGATTGATGTGGTGATTGAGGCCAAGATGATAGTTTATGGCATTATTCATATTATAAAACGGGGAAAAAGAAGAAAATCTGCCTTCAGGATGCATAGGTTGTGCTGCTTTGGACTTACCTTGAAGAGAAAAAAAAAAAAAGAATTTAAATGGGGTGATGATAAGGTTTTGGTGAGAATTGCGTGTGGTTTTCATAGTAAGTGTGTGACTGCAATTGCTACTATTCCTTGGAATTGGGAATTTTAAACTGAAACGTTAAAAGTTCAATGGTTATCAAATTTCAATTAAATTGAAAATTTTTTTTTTAATTAATTTAAACTGAAATTGAGATTGATCATGTGACAACCTTATCTACAAACTTGGGTTAGCATGAGTTTATAAATAGTAATCCTAGGCATATAATTTACAACTTTTGATTTGCATGAGTTTTTCATTTTCTTTTCAATTTTATTAGTAGTTCGATGTAAAACCTATTGAAGTATGGTACAAATGCAACAAATTGATTCTAATAAAAATCATCTCATGATACTAACACAAGTCCTATTCTTTAGTAAATTCGCTCATTGATCTATATCATCTACATATTTTGATATTGACTAATTTAGTGCTTTTGATTTTGGCTAGAAAGTTACATCAAGAATCTCATATTCAGAAAATTTATTCATTTACTTGTTGATTTATTTATTTAAAAATTCTTGTCAAGATTATTTCATTCTCAATTAAGCTGAAAATTTAGTATCTCCTGTTTTCAATTCAAAAAGGCAAGTTATTAAAGTAATTATGCATTTGGTGATCTGTAAATTCTCTATGTTCTTTTACATAAAAGCATCCTACGCATCATATTAGCCGTATTAGAAAATCTAATCCTAAATTGTTCAACATCTCCATGGTTGATAGGGGCACTGGAACAATTCAAGTTAATTCACAGTTGATCTTAACCCAAATAAGAAAAAAAAAAGGAGAAAAAAAAAGTAAATTCACAGTTCATTAGACTTCCTATTGGAATATCAAAATCATGCTAACATCTTGGTAGCAGCATGTTTGAAAATATAAACAAAACAATAGTAACAAATCAAATCCACCCACCGCAGCATCAGAAAATATACTTAAAAGATTAATGTAAACAAAGTTACAACAAAAATCAAGGGCAAAAGATGGCATACCTAGGGTATATAAAGGTAAAAGCTTAACTGACTCTGGTAGAATTAGTTGGCCGGGTGTTGACACAGTAGCACAGAATTTGCGGTAAGAGTGTAGGATGTTGACGCAGAGGTTCATAATTTGTTCACGTACTTGGGAAAGAGGGCTAGTTGGGATAGCAGTTGCAGCTGCAGAAAATCAACAACAGCCACTTTCAGATAATTCAAAACATATTATGTAGATTTTTTTTTTAATTTAAAATGGATGCTAGATGCTTATCATTAAAAAAAAGAAGTTAATATTTACAAACAAAAATTAAAAGACATTAAAATAAGTATGCTAATTTATGAAATTGTAAAAGCGTATAAAATAAATATATGAAGATAAACAACACCAGTAAAGAATGTAGTTGAGTTTTAATTGCCTACATTATAAACATCTGCACAAGCAAAAATCCTGACTAGGGCAAAGAAATAGCACCACATATCAATTTTGATGAACTACAAGTGTTCAAAATCATTATAATGCAATGCTTTTGAAGCTACCAAACAAATTTAGAATTATTATAGCCATTATAATCGTGAATTTTAAAACAAATGTAGTTGAGTTTGAATACTGTGACACTTTGGGGACAACATTTCAAATGACTAGGCTAAAGAGAATAAAGATATGAGTCCCGCAAAAATAGGAAATCCTGCACAGAAGATTAGCAAACACAATTAACATGAAGGAAGACCCATCTAATTAATAATGCAGTTCATTTAGGTCCACATTTTAAAATGCCGCTCATTTTCAGCCGACACATCCTTCTTAGGCAACTCTTCATCAACTTAGCTAGCAAGTTCTTGTGGTGCTTCTTAAAGAGAGGAACAAAAAGAAACAACTATATTGTTAGAGCAGTGAGCTCATGTGTGAGCTTAAAGTTGAGACCACAGTGGGGCCCGCTAGCTATGGCAACAACTATGATCAACAACCTTGCAAATCATGCATGCTCATCAACCATCTGTCCATGGCACGAACTTGAGCTGACAAAAGAACAACAAAAATAATGAAGGTTCAAACTTACGTACCAATGAGCACTCACCAACATGAGATCGTCAGATTTAGTACGATCTCACCCATGAGAAATATAGCCAAAGGCTACAGCGAGAAAGATTAATTGAGTACAATCAAGGTTTGAAATTACTCAATTGGGTATCAAGACATTTTCTTTTTGTGTGGTGTAAGACTTAGAATTAAATCATTAAATTAATAAAAAAAAGAAATAAAAAGTAACATAATTATATCAAAGTAAGATACTAAAGTAAAATCATAAAATATCAAAGTCCATTAAAATTTATATAAGGCTACCAACACTAAATAAATAGTCTAATCCACTCCTACTTCAACAAAAACAAATAGTCTAATGTCATAATTTATGAATTTAAAATTTTCCTACACTCGTAACTTAAAAATCTTCATTAAAATCATCATCGTAGTCAATTGCTTTCTCTCATTTCTCATATTAAAACAAAAGAAATGGGTTTTAAACAACAAAAGGAGAGGTGTTGAAGGAGAAGCAGCAGCGGCAAAGCAATGATGGCATCATAGTAGGATCAGTTACGAATGCAAGGGTTTTGCAGTGTGCGGCTAAAAGTTTGAGATTGTGTGGTTCTAAGTTTGGTTTAGTTTATATATAGTATTATAAATTATATAAAAAGTGTTTATAAATTTAAATTTTAAAATTACTTATACATTAATTTTTGTCTTACACATTTTCAAAATTGCGATGAGGCGCACGCTTCATCTGACAAGCATGAGTCATACACCTCATTGTTTTTTTTTAATTGCAATTAAGGCGGGCCTTTAACCGCGCAATTTAAAGTATGAGTACAATTTCAAACTTCTTGTAGGAAATGTTTATCATGATGACTAAGTGGTTCCTATCTGGCGCAGGGGTGGCCTAGTGAATGAATAGAGGGAAAGATTGAGAAATTTGTTAGACCGGCCCAGGATGGGCCGGTTGGACCGGTCCAGCAGGGACCGGTCCGCGTCTACACGAGACGGGCGCGAGAGGCCCGCCTGGGCGGAAACGGCTCTGCCGTGAGCCGTGAATCCACGTAGGCTTGAGAGGGGGAGTTTAGGAGGGAAATTTTGAACGTGAAAGGCTGTTTTAGGAAGTTTATGATTGTCCTTTATGATTAATTTTGTATAATTAGGAGTTTGGGGGGAATTAGCTGAGGATCTTGAATTTGAGTTTTCTCTTTGAGATCTAGGTTTTGTTTTGGGCTCTTGGCTTCGCCGGAGACTTTGGAGAGTACGTTCTTCCTCTCGAATCGAAGAACAAATTGTATCTTTGCTATTTTCATTGTCTTCTAGTGAAATACAAGTCTTTTCTCCTCATCTTCTACAGTTTTTCCCTATTTTTCCACTGTTTGTGGCTGATTTCCTGCTGTGGACAGCAGTTTGCTTCCTGATTAGTTGCTAAAGCGATTAGGGAATACTTGAAATCTAGTATTTCCTATCAAATTGGTATCAGAGCATCGATTCGGGACCACCGGCGGCTGAAATTCTGAAAATTTCAGCAAGTTTTTTCTCTCCGGAAAAAGATTTTTGTGGATCTGTTAAAAGAAAGATGGCCGGGAAGAAGGTGGAAGTTTTAGAAGGCGAGTTTGGTCAACTGAAGACAGATCTGGAGGGGAAATTCATGGAGATCTCCACCAACAATGAGAGGTTGGAAGGGAGGTTCGCGGCGATGGAAGAAATGATGAAGAAATTATTGGAGATGAAGACCCATCCGGACACATCGGAAGTGAGAGAGACCACTGACGGCCATGGCGTAGGAGGAAATCCAAACCCAATCCGGGGGAGGAGGAATCCGGAGGTGGAGATTCTTGAAGGTGATGACGACATGCCACCTCTAGAGCCATTCTCTAGAGAGGAGATAAGCATGGGGAATGATCGTCGAGGTGCTGATTTTCAGCGTCGAGGTGCTGATTTTCAGCGTCGAGGTGCTGAATTTCAGCGTCGAGGTGTGGATTTTGGAAGCAGGAGGGGGGAATATGAAGGTAGTGCAGATTTTGGAGAAAGGAGAGAAGAACATCAGCGTCGAGGTGCTGAATTTCAGCATCGAGGTGCTGATTTTGAAAGGGGAAGAGGAGATTACGACGAAGATTTCGGTTACCAACGTCGGAGGGAGGATCGGGACACTTGGGGAGCACCTCACCTTCGAGGAACGGGAGGTTACGGAGACTTCCGGGGTAATGGCAGAGATCCGAAGGTGAGAAAGTTGAAGATGCCCATCTTTGAGGGTGAAGATGGCCACGGCTGGATATACAAGGTGGAGCGTTATTTCGCTGTCAACGGGTTGACAGATGATGAAAAACTGACGGCAGCAGGTTTGTGTCTGGAAGGGAAGGCGCTGGCGTGGTATCAGTGGAGAGACAGAAGAGAGCCTATCAGGACTTGGCGAGAGTTCAAGGATTGTTTATTAGAGCGTTTCCGAGCCGACGGGGGAGGAGACTTCTATGAACAGTTCTTTGCCCTGACTCAGGAGGGGACCGTGGCCGACTACCGGGACAGATTCTAGTACTTGGCTAGCCGTCTGGATCATATCTCCGAATCGGCCCTGGAAGGGAATTTCATGAAAGGGCTCAAACCGGAGATAAGAACAGCTGTTCGGGTGCTGGAGCCAAGGAACTTGGGCAAGGCCATGGAGCTTGCACAACTGGTGGAAGATCAGAAGAGATCAGAAAGAGGAGCTAGAGGCAACTACTCAGGAGGATCATACAAAATGACTACTGCTGTATTACCCTCAAAAGGGGTAGCCCCAGGGAACCAGAGGGAGGTGCCCAAGGAGAAATCTGGTGGAGGAGGAAATGGGGGACAGTTTAAAAGGTTGACCGACAAAGAAATGCAGGACAAAAGAGCCAAAGGGTTGTGCTTCAGATGCGATGAGAAGTACATGCCGGGGCACAAGTGCAAGGATCGATCTCTTCAGGTTCTCCTCGTTTGTGAAGATGAGGAAGACGAAGAGAGAGGTGGAAATGACCCCGAGGTGGAGGAGGAAGAGAAGCTGCATCTGGATGTAGCAGAAGTCTCTCTGAACTCTGTAGTGGGATTCACTCCGAGTCACACTATGAAGGTGAGAGGAGAGATAGCTTACCGTGACGTGGTGGTGTTGATTGATAGTGGGGCAACCCATAACTTCATTTCCACCCAGATAGTGGAGTCGCTGGGGATGGAGTTAGTGGACACAGGTGGCTATGGGGTGATGATGGGCACGGGAAAGGTGGAAATGGGAAGGGGAGTTTGTAGAGAGGTGGTGCTGAAGATTCAGGGAATCCAGGTGAAGGAAGATTTCCTTCTTTTGGAATTGGGGAGTACTGACGTCATCTTAGGGATGAAGTGGCTGCGTACATTGGGGGAAACGAAGATTAATTGGGGGACTTTGAGGATGGAACTTGTGATAGGGGAGAGAAGGAGAACGATTCAAGGAGACGCGGGGTTGACCAAGGCTGGGGTTTCTCTTAAATCCCTAATCCGAACCATTCAGCAGGAGGGAGGAGGCTACCTGGTGGAATTGCATAGTTTGGAGGGGGCAGGAGTGGAGGAGGGAGAAGCTATACCCCTCTCCGTTCAGCTGTTGATTCAACAGTTCCAAGAGGTGTTTCAGCCGCCTCAGGGATTACCACCGCAGAGGGAGCATGAGCATGCTATTGTGTTGAGAGAAGGAGTATCACCCATCAGTGTACGTCCTTACCGCTACCCTCAGTTCCAGAAGGATGAAATTGAACGGTTGATCAGAGAGATGCTGGAGGCAGAGATCATCAGACCCAGCATCAGCCCTTTCTCTAGTCCCGTTCTGTTGGTGAAAAAGAAGGACGGCAGCTGGCGTTTTTGTGTAGATTACAGAGCACTCAACAAGGAGACTGTACCTGATAAGTTTCCTATACCAGTTATCGATGAGCTCTTGGATGAATTAAGTGGGACCGTGATTTTCAGCAAGATAGATTTGAAATCGGGCTACCACCAGATTCGAATGAGGAAGGAAGATGTTCCCAAAACAGCTTTTAGAACTCATGAAGGCCATTATGAGTTCTTGGTGATGCCCTTTGGCCTCACCAATGCACCGGCTACTTTCCAGGCCCTGATGAATAAGGTCTTCAAACCTTATCTCAGACGGTTTGTGTTAGTATTTTTTGACGACATCCTGATATACAGCAAGTCAGAGGTCGAACATTGGGAACACTTGAAGAAGGTGTTAGAGGTATTGCAGGAGCACCAGTTGAGGGCAAATTTAAAGAAATGCTGCTTTGCACAAGCCAGTGTAGAGTACTTGGGTCATGTGGTGTCCAAGGAAGGGGTGGCAGCTGATCGCTCCAAAATTGAGGCAATGCTAAAGTGGCCACTACCAAAGAATCTGAAAGCGCTGAGAGGATTTCTGGGATTGACAGGGTATTACAGAAGATTTGTGAAGGGATATAGCACCATAGCATGGCCACTTACGGAGCAATTGAAGAAAGATGGTTTCCTGTGGGGAGAAGCAGCCACATCCGCGTTCGAGAGCCTGAAGAAGGCAATGACTACAGTGCCGGTCCTAGCTTTGCCGGATTTTACTCAAACATTCATTGTGGAGACCGATGCATCGGGATATGGATTGGGTGCAGTACTTATGCAGAACCGGAGACCCATCGCTTATTTCAGCCAGGTATTGACTGCTCGAGCAAGGATGAAATCAGTGTATGAGAGGGAATTGATGGCCATCGTGTTGGCCATTCAGAAATGGCGGCCTTACCTACTTGGAAGACACTTCGTTGTCAGGACTGATCAACGGAGCCTGAAATTTCTCTTAGAACAGCGGATGGTGACGGAAGAGCATCAGAGGTGGTTGTCCAAGTTACTGGGGTACGATTTTGAGATTCAGTACAGGCCAGGGGTGGAGAACAAGGCGGCCGATGCCTTATCCAGATGTATGGAGGAATTGCAGACAGTTGCTCTATCCGTGCCTTGGATGTTTGATTGGGAGGCCATCAGAGAAGAAAGCGCTAAAGATGAGAGTTTGGGAAAGATCAGGACGGATTTACTGAAGGAACCAGATAGCCACCCGGGATACTCCATGGAGGGAGACAAGCTGCTGTATCAAGGGAGGTTTGTGATGCCCCGGACGTCGATCCACATCCCAAACCTACTTCAGGAGTTTCATGGGAGTGCAATAGGGGGCCATTCAGGCGTACAAAAGACATACAGGAGGCTAGCAGGGGAGCTATACTGGAAGGGGATGCATAAAGATGTGGAGGAGATGGTAGCCAGATGTGAGGTCTGTCAAAGGAGTAAGTACCTAGCTATGTCACCAGGAGGATTACTACAGCCTTTAGCCTTGCCGGGTAGAGTATGGGAGGAAATCTCTATGGATTTCATAGATGGGCTGCCCCGTTCAGAGGGGTTCACAGTGATCTTAGTAGTGGTGGACAGGTTGAGCAAGTATGCCCATTTCATTCCCCTCCGACATCCCTACACCGCAATAACAGTAGCATTAGCCTTTATCAGAGAAGTGGTCAGATTACACGGGGTGCCAGAGGCGATCGTATCAGATAGGGACAAGGTGTTCCTCAGTCATTTCTGGAAGGAGCTATTCAGATTGCAGGGAACAGTGCTCAAGAGAAGTACAGCCTACCACCCACAGACGGATGGACAGACGGAAGTAGTCAACAGGAGCTTGGAAACGTACCTCAGATGCTTTGTTTCAGAGACACCAAAGCTATGGGCGAAGTGGTTATCCTGGGCTGAGTACTGGTACAACACGTCATTTCACTCGGCTTCACAAATGACCCCATTCAAAGTGTTGTACGGACGGGATCCCCCACACTTGGTACACTTTGGGAGCAGTAGTACTCCTGTTTCATCAGTAGAGGAGTATTTGGAGGAGAGGGACCGAGTGTTAGAGGAGTTAAAAAGGCACTTACTGAGGGCGCAGCAAATCATGAAGAAACAAGCAGATGGGCATAGAAAAGATATCCATTTTGAGGCAGGGGATAAGGTGTTCTTGAAGCTCCGCCCATACAGGCAGAAGACAGTCGCCAACAGGAGGAATGAAAAGTTAGCTCCAAGGTACTTTGGTCCTTATGAAGTGATAGAGAAGATCGGGGCAGTAGCATATCGACTGAAATTACCCCCATCGGCGACTATACACCCAATTTTTCACGTCTCACAGCTGAGAAGGGTCATTGGTGATCACATCGCCATTCCCGAGCTACCGCCGACACTTACGGAGGAGTTAGAGGTGATCCTGGAACCTTTGGAGCTGAAGGGTGTTCGCCAGAAAGAAGATGAAACTAAGGAAGTGTTGATCCAGTGGAAGAACCTTCCTGACTACGAGGCCACGTGGGAGCCATACGAGATGGCGAAACAGCAGTTTCCAGATTTTCACCTTGAGGACAAGGTGATTCTTTGGGAGGGCGGTAATGTTAGACCGGCCCAGGATGGGCCGGTTGGACCGGTCCAGCAGGGACCGGTCCGCGTCTATGTTGACGAATATTTTCGCATCGACTCGACCCCGATCGAGCCCGACAAAGCTCGATCGCGCCCGATCAACTCAATTGATCATCGTCGAGGCTAAATTGACTTAAATTAAGCCTCGATTTAATTAAATTAAATCAAATTTAATTTAATTTAAATTAAATCAATCAATTCAAACCCCGTGAGCTCAATTCGACATAATTCGGCGTCGTTGCAAGTTCGATTTCATGAAATTAACTTGATCGGAACCAATCGGACCCAAACCGACTCAAATCGGTTCGAGTCGAGTCCAATTCGGACTCGATTTCATGCCCAATTGTTTGATTTAGGCTAAATCAAATACCTAAATCTGAAATCTAAATCAAGGGCTCAGATTTCTTGTGGAATTTTGCCCTAAATCCTTCATTCCACGTGTGAGAAGCCGATTGGCCCCTTTGGGCGGCGAGACCTGCTGTCCTCGTGCTCTCCAAGAGCACGCAAGGGAGAGTTCGGCTCTGGGATTGTTTTTTTTTGTTCGGCGCTTCCCAGACAGAACGAAAAGGAGAGGGGAGCATTCGGATCCCTTTGTGTTGTCCGCCCCGAGCAAGAGGAAGAGGGAGACGGAGAGAGCCTCTCGGCTCTCGGCTTGTTCGCCCGTCCCAGACAGTGCACGGGAGGGAGAGGGGGAGCGATCGGCTCCCCCATTTTTTTTGTTCTTGCTGTTCGTCCGTCCCAGGCGAAGCAAAGGAAGGAGAGGGAGAGCCGTTCGGCTCTCCCGTTTCTGTCTGTTCGTCCCAGACAGATCGGAAGAGGGAGGAGAGGGGTAGTTCGCCCCTTGCGTGCGTCTCCAGGAGCGAAAGAGAGAGGGAGAGGGGAAGAGCTATTCGGCTCCAGCTTCAAGTGTCCGACCCCTTCAACTCGCCAAGCCTAGGGTGCCTTCTTCCTTCGATTGAAGAGCAGAAACTCTCTCTCACTGCTGTTGACAGTCTTCTATTCCAAGATCTAGGGCAAAGGTACTCTGAAATCAGCCTTTGCTGCAGCCAAGAGAGGGTAGGAAGCCTCTACTTCCTTCCAAATCATCTCCGGCAACCTCGAAACAGTGTAAACTGCTGTTTGGGGTGTTCTTGGACAGCAATCTGCTGTCCGGAGCAGTTTGGACAGCAGCGACGTCATCCGGAAGGGCTCGGACAGCAGCCTTCTTCCTTGGGGAAGGCTTGGACAGCAGCCACGCAACCCCCGGAGGCTTCCAAACAGTGAAAACTGCTGTCCGGAAGCTTTGGACAGCAAACGACAACCTTCGGAAGCTCTCAAACAGTGAAATTCCCTGTTTGGAGCGTTGGGACAGCAGCCTTCCTCCTTGGGAAGGCCTTGGACAGCAGCTTGGAGCATTCAAGGAAGCTTGGACAATGCTTTGAGACTTGGATTGGAGCGCTTGGACAACCCGGGGAAGGTATACCGTTGAACTTAGGCGAAACCTAGGGTCTCCCAAGGCCAATTGATGTGTGGTTGACGCTCCCAAAGCCTTAGGTCCTTAGAAACTTTAATTTTTTTGGTTCCCCAAAACCTATGTTGGCTGTCCACTTCGCAAAAACAGTGGAAATTTGGTGATTTCCATTTGTTGGCTCTCACGTGGGGGCCCGGAGAGGATTTCGATGCGTGTAGAGGTGTTGGGTTGTTATCCAACACCTCTCAAATGTATGTTTATGCATCATATTGTGCCTAATACCTTCGCCTACGATCGAACCTTAGGCTAAGTATTGTCATTCAACCATACCTTGAATGACAATGTGTAGGGGTTTTCACATCATGTAGCATGCATGTCATTGTTAGCAAATTGTAAGTTATGACAAAATTAACTTAGATATTTGGAAATTGACTACACTTGCATGCATTCCTAGGTTCTTCTTAGATCATACCAAATTTGATCTTAAGTCTCTTAGAAATCATAAGGATAGATCTCCCCTATCCAAGTTTCTAGATCGTGCCAAAATTGATCTAGAGATCTCTCCAAAGCCTTAGGAAATCATTCTTCCCTTTCCTAGTTGAGTCCAAAAAATACTCTAAAAGACATAGGGAAATCCCTTTCAAATGCGTATCTCCCCTCTCCATGAATCCAAAACATTCATGGAGGAATGAGGAATCCTCTTTCACGCATAATGTTTGGAGCACTCTCAAAGCTCCAAGTGTTGGGGTGTATGAGTTACTTGAAACTTGGAACCAAATCCCAAGTTTTCTTTCTTCGTTGTTGGCACATAAAACCAACAAATCTCTTCTTATGCAAGATATCCTAAGGCTCCTCAAGCCTTTAAGCATTTTAGATTGCATGAATCCTCTCACTTTAGGACCAAATCCTAAGTCATTTCTTCACTTGTTGATAACATAAAAGTAGCAAGTGAACCTCTCCCATTCAAGTCTCCTAATCATGTCAAAACTGATTTAGGAATCCTTTCAAAGCCCTAAGGTGCATCCTTCCCCTCTTCAAATGAGCTCAAAACATTTGAAGAAGGTGGGAAGCTCTCTTTCCATGACCCAAAGGTTATAGGAAAGATCTTCTCATTCTCCTAACCTAAATTAGGAGAGTGTACATCATTCTTTGAATGTCAAATGTTCAAGGAACTTTCAAGAGTTTGCAACCCCAAAGTGCATCTCATTCTTCTCCATCCCTCCAACCCAAATTGGAGGAATGAATTCTCCCTCTTTGGACACCAAACGTCCAAAGGAAATCCTCCAATTTGTAATCCCTAAGTTGCATTTTGGACAATTCCTTTTCCTACAAGCCCAAATTATAGGAAACCTTTAAATTTCTCTTCATTAGCCTAGCTTCAAATTAGGCAAATGAAATTATCCCCCTTTGAACATCAAATGTTCAAGGGCATTCATGAATGTGGAATCTCTAAATTGCACATTATTTCCTCTTTCTACCAAAACAAAAGTGTAGAAAATCTCTCCATTCACTTAGTCTAAATCAAGTGAATGTGTGTCATTTCCTTTGAATACCAAATGCTCAAGGAAATTCCCCTAACTTGCAACCAAAAGTTGCACCTTCTCTTTTCCTTTCTACAACTCAACAATTGTATGAAAGTCTTGTTCACTCAACTCATGTTGTGTGAATCAATTTTATTTCAAATCATCTATTTGTTGAATCAAAATCAACAAATAGTTCAATGCAAAAATCTTTTATTTGTTGAACCAAACTCAACAAATAATTTCATATCAAGCAAAGGAATTAAATCCTAGCTTCTTTCATTCTCCTAAACCCAAACTAGGAGAATACATTCCCCTCTTTGGACAACAAATGTCCAAAGGACTCTCTTTGATTTGCAATCTCCAATTGCATCTCCCCTTCTCTTCTCTACAAACCAAAATCGTAGAGAATTTTCCCTCCTATAACTCAAAGGTTGTAGGAAGATATTTTCATTCTCTTAAATCAAGTTATGAGGATGTATATTTCTCTTTGAACATCAAATGTTCAAAGAATGTTCAAGGGGTTGTAGCTTCCAAGTTGCGCCCTTCTCCTCCATTCCTTTCCTCCAATCCAAGTTGGATGGAAGGATTCCGTTATTTGGACACCCAAAAGTCCATATAACTCTGCATGACTTGTAACCAAAATTACAAGTCATCCCTCTTTTCCTTCGACTCCAAAAAGTCTAAGGAATCTTCCCAACCTTAGCCTAAAAGCTATGAGTTTGATCCAACTCTCCTCCAACTCCAAAGTTGTAGGAGATTCCCCCCTCTTTAGCTCCAAAAGCTAGAGGAAGTTTTCCTACGTTTAGCCCAAAAGCTAAATGTTGGATTTCCACCTTTCTCTTCTTAGCTCCAAAAGCTAAGGAGAATTTCTCAACATGTAGCCCAAAAGTTACATGTTGGACACCCTTCCTTAGACCCAAAATCTAAGTAACCTCCTCCACTCAACCCAAATTGAATGATCTTCCCTATGACATTTAAAATGCTAAACCCGTAGATGTCCCTTAGGAATTATCTAATCTGTTGAAGTTCATCCTACCCTATTGGATGGATTTCACCAAGTCCTAAGTGAAACCCCTTAGGCAAGTCTATCTTACCCTATTAGATAGACATTTCTCTTATCCAAACACTAAGAGAACTCCAAAAACACCTAAAAATTACTTAGGTTCTCTTTTGATACAATGATCAATCATCTCCCCCAAAAGGCGGGATGCCTACATCATTGTATCTTAGGATTCATAAGTAACAGGCTTGCCCAAAAGCAAACATGTGGTTACTTTATGGGTTCTTCATAACCCTCCTAAATATGAAACACTTAAAAAAAAATCAAATAAAATCTTTAAGTCACAAACAACTTAAA
The DNA here is from genome assembly GCA_022539455.1 of Dendrobium nobile. Lineage (NCBI taxonomy): Eukaryota > Viridiplantae > Streptophyta > Magnoliopsida > Asparagales > Orchidaceae > Dendrobium > Dendrobium nobile. The sequence goes on from CM039722.1 coordinate 48,070,999, forward strand.
GTGAAACCACCCTTGGATAAAGATTAAACATCTTCCTTCCAAAATAAAACCAAAGACCCTTAGTGTGACATGCTACACAAGCCTCACACACTTAGGTGCACAGCCCTTTAGGCATGCTAGGATTAGGATTTTTCTTTTCTGCGCATGTGATTGATGTTGTGGATTGATTGGCCTTGGATTGTCTGCGTGTGGGCACTTGCCCTTAAGTGGTTAGTATAGAGATATAAATGCTTTTCTGTGCAGGTGGCCATATCTAAAAGGGGGGCGCTCATAAATAATAATAAACTGCTTGCATGACAGGTGCTGCTTAAAACCCCCAAAAGATGTGGCCAATAGGGTAGAAGCAAAATTTTGGATGTAATGCTTTATTATATGTAAACTGCTTCTGACTCTATTTTGCAGGTTTGAGTCTTTTTCTTTTCAAATATGTATTTGATAGAATTAGGATGTGTAATCAAACTTGTGGGGGTCTGGATCAAAAGAGGGTGAACCAAATGGATGTACCTGTGGAAGGTGATGCCTGAGGTTCAGTTGGAAGATAAAGCTTCAAGACCCCACAAGTAGAGTCTGTAAATTTGACTGGGTTGTATAATGGCAGGCAACTCAGCTGCCAAATCTGGTTGTAATAATGTGGACTCTTTACATTTCCTTGCATTTGATATAAATAAAAGCATGCTTTGACTGTTTACTTGGTTGTGCGCAATAGAAATGCATGTCTTTCCTAGGTTTCTTCTCTTGTTTTTGTGGGTGTGGCCTGGACTTGATCACGTTAGGCTCTTAGGATAAAAACTAAGTTTTCTACCCCTTAACATGTAAGCAACCTAATAATAAAATCAAATTAGGCTCCATGTCTTTCAAATAAGAAAAACTGTATGGTTCCCTTCAAGGAGCCAAGTTTTCAAAAATTAAAAGAATCATGCATAGCCAAAAGTGTCACATGTAGAATGCCTTCACTTAAGGACTAGATAACAAAATCTTTCTTTTTATGAGTCAGCATTTGCATACCCGACATCCTAAGGCATCTTGGCCTCAAAGCCAAGCTATAAGACCTACCCTCTAAATAAAAACAACCCTACCACTCTACATTTGCATTGAGACCGAATAGCATGGTTTTAAAAGCGATTAGGGGGAGTTTAGCTGGTAGTCCCTTCCAGGCGGAATAATAAATCCAGAGGTCGGGCGGGTTATGCCTCTTGTGAGGTGTAGCTTGTAAGTCCCTCTTTGCACTCGTTAGATCTAGGTTCGAGGCACTACCTCTCGGTAGTCCTCACCTTAGTCTTAGGGTCCGAGGCACGGGTTGATTCCAAATCACCCTATAAGCCCTCAACTTTCGGGCAATTCCTCCAACAAGTGTTGTTGGGATGTAAGCCCCAATCTTCTAATAAAATATCAACTTAAACCAAAATTAGGTTGCTAACATGTAAAGCCCAACATAGGATAGTTTGGGCACCTCTGAGTTCCATCTCAGAATCAAGTGCCCCTACTTCAATTCCTTTGGCTTTCTTTCCCAAAATCTAAATCTAAATTGATCAATTCCTCGAAATTCCTAAAGGCCAAACCTTTAAGCAAGACTTTCATGGATTTTAAAACAACAAAAATCAATTTTAGCCAACATTTAAATGACTCCAAAATGAAGAAAACCACTAGTTTAATCAAAAGTTTTCCCAAACCAAATTTGGGAAGTAATTAACCATAGGGGCTTGCCCCTATGGGATGTCTGTACCCCAGAAATAAATAAACCCCGCTCAACCAAACATTGAGTGGGGGAATCTCTGTTAAATAATTGTAAATTTTATGATTGAGTCCATAAGGAGATGATATTTTTACCCTTCGGGGTGATATATCATATTCTTATGCCGCACCCGATTATAAAATATGCAATCCGTTTGAGGATACAAAAATTCTCCAACAGATTTTCTGGCGACTCCGCTGGGGAGGATGTCTCTTTTCATCTAAACTAGTGGTTTTCATTTAGTCATTTCAAATATTGGCTAAAGGGCATTTGCAAGATCAATTTTGTATTGTATGCCTCTCCCTTAGCAAATTTGGGTGAGTGATATCAATACAAGCAAATGCAAATCAAGATGAACTTTTCAAATCACTTTCAAATTGAGAAAGATGAATTTTGATTTTCCAAATCAATCGTTTTAAAAAAAAAAATCACATTCTCAAATATCCAATTTCAAAATCTCCTCTCTTCACCATAATTGTTGTGGTTGTACGAAACCTACAACCAAACAATGCCAAATGGTGTGAGATTTCAAAAATCAAACAAATTCATCCATCATCCGTTAAATCCGGGACACAGTTGTGGGTGGTCAGTGATTCAAGTCAGTGGTCAGAAAACCCAGCAAAAAGTGCAGTGATTGGTTGATGTTATGATAATTGAATTCAAGGAAGTACAACAGAAAGGTTGATACAGAAAATTCTGATTTTCAGGAAAATTCTAAAGTTTGGGATTTCAACAAAGCTGAGATGGAAGGCAAATTGGTTTTCAAATTTGGTAATCACCTACAATTGTCTTTTGACCAGTCTCAATTTGCTCCAGGAGATTTGATAAAATTTGGATAAGGTTTTGAGGGTGTGGATGTCCTCTTTCAAGGCCCAACCCCTTCTGAAGTGGAAGTCTTAGAAAGTCAACACCCATCTGAGAGGGTCCTTGAAGTTAGCTTACCTGTTAGGGAGAGGTCACCTCCTCAAAACAGTAGGAAGAGGGTGGCTGAGGTCTCTCCAAAAGCCTCAGCCTCTCAACCTTCTGCAAGTGGTAGGTTTACCTTCCCTAAGGTTCAAAAGTCTAGTGAAAGACAAAGCACCTTAACTCCAGTTTTGCCTATGGAGATGGCAGTTGAGAGACAGTGTGAGACAGTTCAGTCTTTAGCAGTTGTCCCAAGCCACTCAGAGCATGAGAAATTGTTTCAGTCCAGTCAATATGAAGAAGGGACTAGTTCCACCTATGTTCTAACCAAGTCTCAAAGAAGAAATAAAAACAAAAGACTTAGAAAGAGGTTGGAAAAGGAGGAGCAAGCTAAGTTAGAGGCTGAGATGATGAAGCTCTCTCCTCTTGATGAGGGTAGTGAATTTTACCCTATTTCTGTGTTTAGGAGTGAAGAAGATGTTGAACAAATAACTGCATCACCTCCAAGACCTTTAACTAAAGTTCCCAAAAGCACATCCGAGGAAAGGGTAAAGCAGTGGGAGAATGACATAAAAAATGTTTTCCAAATAGTAGCTGACAAAACCCACTCAACAAAAGAGAAGGTAATTAAAGCTATGAAGAATGTGATTTGCAAACGGGTTGATACAATCCTTAGGGAGAACAAAGATCCTAAGGATAGCAAATTGATTGTTCAACCATCACAGAAAGAGATGCAACAGTTTGCCCGACAGTCAGCTGTGTCAGCATTGGTGGATGGTTATGATTTTAAACCTCTCCAAAAAAGAGCAGTCAATGAGCAGATAGTTCTAGTTGACATTTCAGCAATTCCACCTAAGATCTATGGCAGACCAAAGGCTGATTACCTTGATCGCCAAGTGGTCCCTTGGTCTTCTTTGTCAGTTTCTAGTAAATCTAATGTACCTACTAGGTTTAGAAGGTCTCCCAAAGAAAACAAACCTTCTAGTCCTCTTGATGAGCCACATTCTGGGGGTCACATTCCGACTCCACCTTTAGATGAGGTAAATGTGGGACGCCAAAAATCCCATGCCTCCTCATCTTGGGTGAAGGAAGAAAGGAGACCCAAGGTGGTGGCTCCATCTGTGGTACATTCCCCTCCTAGTTGTGTTGATTCCAAAGTCAAAGGGAAAGCACCTATGGAAATTAACAGCCACAAAGAATACTACCCTTCTCCTGTCAATCCCTCAACAGGTAAAACTGTTGAAGAAATGATTGAATACTTGAAAGAAAGTCTCAAGAAAATTGATGAGGATGAAAGGAGGGAAAAGGAGGAAGAAAATTACAAAAAGTTGATTGAGAATTTCAACCCTGATGAGAATGATCTCTTGGATGAGGAGGATATCTTTGTTATCCACTATGACATAGGAGGATCCTCTCACTCAGAAGACCCTCATACAAATGAGTTGTTGGTAGTGGAGGAAGGGAGTGAACATCCTTAAATTTGTGCTCTACAACAGCTTAAAGCAAAAGATGGACAAGAGGTTGGATGAGATGACATTTGTCTTGATGACTCTTACTACTCAACTTTTGGGACCCCAAAAGGTCCTAAACATAACAGTTGAGCCTTCTACCAATACAAAGGAAGCAGAATCAACAAGTGCAGCTTCTTTGCCTTCAACAGTGTGTGGTTGTAAAGAACAACACTAGTGATTTGCTTACAGTTGCAAATGGTTGGCAGTTATCTTTGTCTAAATCTTTCCAAAAGATTGCAAACAAACCACCCAAAATCCCATTGGAGTTTCCAAAGGAACTCAAATGCCCATAAAAAGGCCTCTTTTGGTGTTCCTTTAAATAACTCAATGGGTGGAAAGGGTCCTTCACCCTTGAAACTTCATGAAAGAGAGTTTCAATTGTGAAGGGAAAAAGAAAGAATCAATTTCCAAAATCAAATAGGTTATCCTTCTAAATGGCAAAGGGAAATCCCCCAAGCCTATCTCTCTTTCTAATTCCATGTATGTTCCAAAGGGTGTTAATGAAATGAACAATCCTTCTGCGTACGTGCGATCTGTCCGTTCTGAATCTAATAACGAACAAACTACAAATGAATCTTTCCAATTCTCTGAATCGAGTGAATCAAGTTTTGGTGATGATTTACCCATGTACAAAATACAGGGAGCAAAGATTGTCATTGAGCTTGAGTCACTTGATTTAGAAACAAATCAAGTGAAAGAAGAATCAAATTCTGAAGTTTTGGTTGATGTGACCTCAACTTCTGAGCCTGAACAAATATCAGGGATAAATCTCAGAAGTGGTCGTGTTGTATCATCTCCAATGGCATCAAATAAGATAAATAAAAAAAAACTTTTCTATCAAAATGAGGGCGTGGTTCTACCAACGCTTGCTCCACAAAAGCAAGTGGGTGGTGGACCACCAAAAGTGGATTAAAATGTATTAGCTCACCTTAGGAAACTCCTTGTGAGGTTGAGTATATATGATGCACTCGTACTTTCTCCTGAAATGCGAGAGGCTTTGATCAAGGCTCTACTTGATCTTGAAATTTGTTTGGCTCAACCTGCAGAGTTTTCCTTTGAGGAGGCTTTACACTTCAGTGAAGTACATGGAGTAACATTTTCTGATGAAGATTTACTCTTAGAAACTTCAAATCACAATTGTCCACTCCATATAACAGTTCATGTTGACAATTCCAAGTTGAAAAGAGTGCTTGTTGACCCAGGTGCATGGGTCAACATAATGAATCTAAGAACTTTGGCCCACCTCAATATTGACACGCAAAAATTAAAATATGACCAATGATGTTGCGTGGCTTCAATAAAAAAAAAGGGGGACAAAGGGTCTTAAGCTCAATTACTCTTTCGCTTTTGAAGGGAGTTCTAAAACCATTTAGTGTATATGAAGATGTTTCTTGCTATGTTCCAAAGAGGCTATCAGTGTTTAAAGACTTGTGATACCAACTAAAGATCAAGCAGAAATCAGTACACTAAAGACAAAGTCTCCATCAAATGTCCAAGACTACCCTCAAGAAGAAGAACTTGAGGAAAAGATTAAATCTAATCTTGCCCCTCCTTCAACACAACGAGGAGGTAAGATGGCACAACGAGGTTGTGATACAATTCATGACAAAAGTGAAGAAGTGTGGAAGATGAGGGGTACCAAAGCTCCATCTCCACCATTTGTTCCAAGAAGGCCCATCACCCATGTAAGCTCAAGGTCCGATTCAATGGCTGAGCCAAATTTGATGGGTGGTTTGACAAAGCAACAAAGAAGCTTCAACAAATCAAATATGCAGTTTCAAGAATGGATATACACTGAAAAGCCTATTTGGAACATTAAAGAAAATCTCCCATGTGAGGAAGATAACTCTCAAACAAAGAGGAGGTGTCTAATCTCACTAAATATAAAAAATTGAATGAGCGTGTAAAAGCTTTAACTTCATTGTCAAAAAAAAAAGTACAGTGGAAGAGTTGAATGTTTGCATTACACTCAAATAAAAAAAATATAGGGAAGGAGTATGTCTTTCATGGCATACCTTCTTCCTTAAAATCCAAAAGTGGGTGTAAAATTGACAACTTTCCATAAATGAAATGGTAGAACTCCCGCTTGTGTTGAAGACCTGATCAAAAGAGGTTTAACTCCTTCTATGTGGTCCAAGGGCGAAGCTTAACACCTTGAAAGTCTATGAAATTTCAAATACAAATTGAAGAAAAATAGACATGGTGTTAGCTTTGGTACTATCGGACCAATAGATGACAATGCTTGCTGTTTGGTTATTACCAGCAATCTGGAAGTTGATATGATCTTTACAGAAACCTACAACGCTGTTGGGAGGTTATGTTTAGAGGCTAGCAACGACCCAGATTACCTTCAAACTAAGGATGCACCCCTTGAGTTTGAAGAGAGAAATCAAATCAACGATTAATGAATTAAAAGAAATCAATTTGGGTACTGAACAAAATCCACGCCCCACTTTTATAAGTGCTTTGTTAAATGAAATTGATGCCAGGGGTATGGTACAACTCCTGACAGAGTTTAGGGACTGTTTTGCATGGAGTTATGATGAAATGCCATGTTTAAATCCAAATATAGCAGTCCATAAACTTGTCATTCAATCAAACATTGTTCCAATCAAACATGCTCCTCGAAGGATGCATTTGGAAATTGAACAACGAGTGATTAAAATAAAAATTAACTGAGGCTGGTTCTACTCAAGAGGAAAAATATCCCTCTTGGTTGGCTAGCATTGTCCTTGTCAAAAAAAAGAACGGACAGATTCGCGTATGTGTCGACTTTAGAGACTTGAATGGAGCATGTCTCAAAAAAAAAAAAAAAAAAAAAAAAAATGAGTTCCCGTTATCCATACTTGAACTTGTGATTGACATCGCTTCCTCTCATGGTCTCTATTCCTTTACTAATGAGTCCTCGGGGTACAACCAAATAAAAATGGTCCCGGAGGACGAGCAATATACTGCTTTTAGAACACCCATTGGAATGTATTGTTTTAAGGTCATGTCTTTTTGGCCTTAAGAATGTTGGTATGACCTACCAGCTTGCAATGACCAAAATATTCCATGTATTCATTCACGACAAAATTGAATGTTACATCGATGATCTTGTGGTCAAAAGCAAAAAAAGAGAGGATCACCTATTTGATTTAAGGGTTGTGTTCGAATTGCTTTGTCGGTACGACCTCAAGATGAATCCTTGGAAGTGCGCCCGTGGGGTGGCTTCAGAAAATTTCTTGGGTTGTTCGACACAGTAACATGGAAATTGACCCTACCTAGAATCAAAGTGATATTAGAAATGAAACCTCCTAGAAGTCTTGCTCAACTAAGATCTTTTCAAGGTAGGTTGGCATATCTAAGACACTTATTCAATTTGTACGGTAGATTGTAGCCCTTTCACAGAAGGACTCAAAATTCTACTTGGATGATAGCCATCAAAGGGGCTTTTGATAGTATAAAACGCTACCTTCTGTCTCAACTCGTTTTGGCCCCTCCTTTTCTAAGGAGGCCTGCAGTTCTCTTTACTACAGTGTCAAATGAATCTCTTGAAGCTTTGTTGGCCCAAACCCAACAATGAAAGAAAAATGCTTTGTGCTGCTCAAGCAGAGTTCCAAGCAGAAATGTTCTTCTGATCCGGTTGTGGACTGGGTCCGGATTACCAAAACCTTGGTCTAAGATTTCAAATCTTTCTTCTTTCCCCTAAAAGGGAAGAAAATTCATGTTTTCCCAAAAGGAAAGAAAATTCAATTTTCTCTAAAATGAAATTTAAGTTCATCTTTCTCCAAGTGAAAGTTCATCTCTTTCTTTCCCCAAAAGGAAAGTTTAAATTTATCTTTCTCCAAATGAAAGTCAAATGCAAATCTTAGTACCAAATGCTAAGTGTAGACATCCCCAAATAGGAGTCTTCTTATCAAATTCCGAGTTTAGGTAGAATTCAAACCTTCTAAGGTCTCTCCTAGCTCATTTCTTTAGATCTTGTTCTAACCAAATTGAACGCCATAGATCTATCCAAATTTAGACTTTTAGTGGTTGCCAAAATACCCTTTAGTCTTCCCAAATGTTAAGATTTATCTTGCCAAAATAGATAATCTTACACCAATACCTTTAAGGCCTAAGGAGTAGCCAAAATACTCTTAGCCTTAGCTCTTTTGAGTTTTATCTCACCAAAATGAGGTAAACTCTACCCCTAGACGGTTACCAAAATACCTCTTAGAGCTATCCAAATAGGTGCCAAATGCCTTTTGATCTTTAGGAAACAATAAATGTTCCTAACCCTCTCAAATGATAGTGAAAATATCTTTGAGAACCCTTTAGGTGGTAGCCAAGATACCCCTAACCTTTAGGAGATAGCAAGATATCCCTAAGACCTCTTAGAGACACCAAATGTCTCTAATCTCTTTTCAAGTGATAGCCAAAATGTCCTTGAAAATCTTGTAGGTGGTAGCAAAGTACCCCTAGCCTTTAGGTGATAGAAAAATATCCCTAATTTTTTTTTAGAAGTTATCAAATTTCTTCTAATCAAATCAAATTCTTTCTAAAAGATATCAAATGTCTTTAGAAACCTCTTTAGAAGTTGCCAAAATACTTCTAAACTCTTTTCCAAGAGTAATCTAAAACTCTTTCCTTAAGGTGATAGATAGAAATCTCCTTACCTTTGTAGATCTTGCCTAAATCCAAGTTTAGGCTTCCATAGATCTCTCTTCCTCTTTTAAATCATACCCTATTTGATTTGGAAGATCTCGTTTGATCATTCTTTGGTCAACGCCAATATGTGTGGCGTACTTCTATTCGTTCACCACACATATTGGGGGTCCTTTTGTTGACGAATATTTTCGCATCGACTCGACCCCGATCGAGCCCGACAAAGCTCGATCGCGCCCGATCAACTCAATTGATCATCGTCGAGGCTAAATTGACTTAAATTAAGCCTCGATTTAATTAAATTAAATCAAATTTAATTTAATTTAAATTAAATCAATCAATTCAAACCCCGTGAGCTCAATTCGACATAATTCGGCGTCGTTGCAAGTTCGATTTCATGAAATTAACTTGATCGGAACCAATCGGACCCAAACCGACTCAAATCGGTTCGAGTCGAGTCCAATTCGGACTCGATTTCATGCCCAATTGTTTGATTTAGGCTAAATCAAATACCTAAATCTGAAATCTAAATCAAGGGCTCAGATTTCTTGTGGAATTTTGCCCTAAATCCTTCATTCCACGTGTGAGAAGCCGATTGGCCCCTTTGGGCGGCGAGACCTGCTGTCCTCGTGCTCTCCAAGAGCACGCAAGGGAGAGTTCGGCTCTGGGATTGTTTTTTTTTGTTCGGCGCTTCCCAGACAGAACGAAAAGGAGAGGGGAGCATTCGGATCCCTTTGTGTTGTCCGCCCCGAGCAAGAGGAAGAGGGAGACGGAGAGAGCCTCTCGGCTCTCGGCTTGTTCGCCCGTCCCAGACAGTGCACGGGAGGGAGAGGGGGAGCGATCGGCTCCCCCATTTTTTTTGTTCTTGCTGTTCGTCCGTCCCAGGCGAAGCAAAGGAAGGAGAGGGAGAGCCGTTCGGCTCTCCCGTTTCTGTCTGTTCGTCCCAGACAGATCGGAAGAGGGAGGAGAGGGGTAGTTCGCCCCTTGCGTGCGTCTCCAGGAGCGAAAGAGAGAGGGAGAGGGGAAGAGCTATTCGGCTCCAGCTTCAAGTGTCCGACCCCTTCAACTCGCCAAGCCTAGGGTGCCTTCTTCCTTCGATTGAAGAGCAGAAACTCTCTCTCACTGCTGTTGACAGTCTTCTATTCCAAGATCTAGGGCAAAGGTACTCTGAAATCAGCCTTTGCTGCAGCCAAGAGAGGGTAGGAAGCCTCTACTTCCTTCCAAATCATCTCCGGCAACCTCGAAACAGTGTAAACTGCTGTTTGGGGTGTTCTTGGACAGCAATCTGCTGTCCGGAGCAGTTTGGACAGCAGCGACGTCATCCGGAAGGGCTCGGACAGCAGCCTTCTTCCTTGGGGAAGGCTTGGACAGCAGCCACGCAACCCCCGGAGGCTTCCAAACAGTGAAAACTGCTGTCCGGAAGCTTTGGACAGCAAACGACAACCTTCGGAAGCTCTCAAACAGTGAAATTCCCTGTTTGGAGCGTTGGGACAGCAGCCTTCCTCCTTGGGAAGGCCTTGGACAGCAGCTTGGAGCATTCAAGGAAGCTTGGACAATGCTTTGAGACTTGGATTGGAGCGCTTGGACAACCCGGGGAAGGTATACCGTTGAACTTAGGCGAAACCTAGGGTCTCCCAAGGCCAATTGATGTGTGGTTGACGCTCCCAAAGCCTTAGGTCCTTAGAAACTTTAATTTTTTTGGTTCCCCAAAACCTATGTTGGCTGTCCACTTCGCAAAAACAGTGGAAATTTGGTGATTTCCATTTGTTGGCTCTCACGTGGGGGCCCGGAGAGGATTTCGATGCGTGTAGAGGTGTTGGGTTGTTATCCAACACCTCTCAAATGTATGTTTATGCATCATATTGTGCCTAATACCTTCGCCTACGATCGAACCTTAGGCTAAGTATTGTCATTCAACCATACCTTGAATGACAATGTGTAGGGGTTTTCACATCATGTAGCATGCATGTCATTGTTAGCAAATTGTAAGTTATGACAAAATTAACTTAGATATTTGGAAATTGACTACACTTGCATGCATTCCTAGGTTCTTCTTAGATCATACCAAATTTGATCTTAAGTCTCTTAGAAATCATAAGGATAGATCTCCCCTATCCAAGTTTCTAGATCGTGCCAAAATTGATCTAGAGATCTCTCCAAAGCCTTAGGAAATCATTCTTCCCTTTCCTAGTTGAGTCCAAAAAATACTCTAAAAGACATAGGGAAATCCCTTTCAAATGCGTATCTCCCCTCTCCATGAATCCAAAACATTCATGGAGGAATGAGGAATCCTCTTTCACGCATAATGTTTGGAGCACTCTCAAAGCTCCAAGTGTTGGGGTGTATGAGTTACTTGAAACTTGGAACCAAATCCCAAGTTTTCTTTCTTCGTTGTTGGCACATAAAACCAACAAATCTCTTCTTATGCAAGATATCCTAAGGCTCCTCAAGCCTTTAAGCATTTTAGATTGCATGAATCCTCTCACTTTAGGACCAAATCCTAAGTCATTTCTTCACTTGTTGATAACATAAAAGTAGCAAGTGAACCTCTCCCATTCAAGTCTCCTAATCATGTCAAAACTGATTTAGGAATCCTTTCAAAGCCCTAAGGTGCATCCTTCCCCTCTTCAAATGAGCTCAAAACATTTGAAGAAGGTGGGAAGCTCTCTTTCCATGACCCAAAGGTTATAGGAAAGATCTTCTCATTCTCCTAACCTAAATTAGGAGAGTGTACATCATTCTTTGAATGTCAAATGTTCAAGGAACTTTCAAGAGTTTGCAACCCCAAAGTGCATCTCATTCTTCTCCATCCCTCCAACCCAAATTGGAGGAATGAATTCTCCCTCTTTGGACACCAAACGTCCAAAGGAAATCCTCCAATTTGTAATCCCTAAGTTGCATTTTGGACAATTCCTTTTCCTACAAGCCCAAATTATAGGAAACCTTTAAATTTCTCTTCATTAGCCTAGCTTCAAATTAGGCAAATGAAATTATCCCCCTTTGAACATCAAATGTTCAAGGGCATTCATGAATGTGGAATCTCTAAATTGCACATTATTTCCTCTTTCTACCAAAACAAAAGTGTAGAAAATCTCTCCATTCACTTAGTCTAAATCAAGTGAATGTGTGTCATTTCCTTTGAATACCAAATGCTCAAGGAAATTCCCCTAACTTGCAACCAAAAGTTGCACCTTCTCTTTTCCTTTCTACAACTCAACAATTGTATGAAAGTCTTGTTCACTCAACTCATGTTGTGTGAATCAATTTTATTTCAAATCATCTATTTGTTGAATCAAAATCAACAAATAGTTCAATGCAAAAATCTTTTATTTGTTGAACCAAACTCAACAAATAATTTCATATCAAGCAAAGGAATTAAATCCTAGCTTCTTTCATTCTCCTAAACCCAAACTAGGAGAATACATTCCCCTCTTTGGACAACAAATGTCCAAAGGACTCTCTTTGATTTGCAATCTCCAATTGCATCTCCCCTTCTCTTCTCTACAAACCAAAATCGTAGAGAATTTTCCCTCCTATAACTCAAAGGTTGTAGGAAGATATTTTCATTCTCTTAAATCAAGTTATGAGGATGTATATTTCTCTTTGAACATCAAATGTTCAAAGAATGTTCAAGGGGTTGTAGCTTCCAAGTTGCGCCCTTCTCCTCCATTCCTTTCCTCCAATCCAAGTTGGATGGAAGGATTCCGTTATTTGGACACCCAAAAGTCCATATAACTCTGCATGACTTGTAACCAAAATTACAAGTCATCCCTCTTTTCCTTCGACTCCAAAAAGTCTAAGGAATCTTCCCAACCTTAGCCTAAAAGCTATGAGTTTGATCCAACTCTCCTCCAACTCCAAAGTTGTAGGAGATTCCCCCCCTCTTTAGCTCCAAAAGCTAGAGGAAGTTTTCCTACGTTTAGCCCAAAAGCTAAATGTTGGATTTCCACCTTTCTCTTCTTAGCTCCAAAAGCTAAGGAGAATTTCTCAACATGTAGCCCAAAAGTTACATGTTGGACACCCTTCCTTAGACCCAAAATCTAAGTAACCTCCTCCACTCAACCCAAATTGAATGATCTTCCCTATGACATTTAAAATGCTAAACCCGTAGATGTCCCTTAGGAATTATCTAATCTGTTGAAGTTCATCCTACCCTATTGGATGGATTTCACCAAGTCCTAAGTGAAACCCCTTAGGCAAGTCTATCTTACCCTATTAGATAGACATTTCTCTTATCCAAACACTAAGAGAACTCCAAAAACACCTAAAAATTACTTAGGTTCTCTTTTGATACAATGATCAATCATCTCCCCCAAAAGGCGGGATGCCTACATCATTGTATCTTAGGATTCATAAGTAACAGGCTTGCCCAAAAGCAAACATGTGGTTACTTTATGGGTTCTTCATAACCCTCCTAAATATGAAACACTTAAAAAAAAATCAAATAAAATCTTTAAGTCACAAACAACTTAAAGTGAAACCACCCTTGGATAAAGATTAAACATCTTCCTTCCAAAATAAAACCAAAGACCCTTAGTGTGACATGCTACACAAGCCTCACACACTTAGGTGCACAGCCCTTTAGGCATGCTAGGATTAGGATTTTTCTTTTCTGCGCATGTGATTGATGTTGTGGATTGATTGGCCTTGGATTGTCTGCGTGTGGGCACTTGCCCTTAAGTGGTTAGTATAGAGATATAAATGCTTTTCTGTGCAGGTGGCCATATCTAAAAGGGGGGCGCTCATAAATAATAATAAACTGCTTGCATGACAGGTGCTGCTTAAAACCCCCAAAAGATGTGGCCAATAGGGTAGAAGCAAAATTTTGGATGTAATGCTTTATTATATGTAAACTGCTTCTGACTCTATTTTGCAGGTTTGAGTCTTTTTCTTTTCAAATATGTATTTGATAGAATTAGGATGTGTAATCAAACTTGTGGGGGTCTGGATCAAAAGAGGGTGAACCAAATGGATGTACCTGTGGAAGGTGATGCCTGAGGTTCAGTTGGAAGATAAAGCTTCAAGACCCCACAAGTAGAGTCTGTAAATTTGACTGGGTTGTATAATGGCAGGCAACTCAGCTGCCAAATCTGGTTGTAATAATGTGGACTCTTTACATTTCCTTGCATTTGATATAAATAAAAGCATGCTTTGACTGTTTACTTGGTTGTGCGCAATAGAAATGCATGTCTTTCCTAGGTTTCTTCTCTTGTTTTTGTGGGTGTGGCCTGGACTTGATCACGTTAGGCTCTTAGGATAAAAACTAAGTTTTCTACCCCTTAACATGTAAGCAACCTAATAATAAAATCAAATTAGGCTCCATGTCTTTCAAATAAGAAAAACTGTATGGTTCCCTTCAAGGAGCCAAGTTTTCAAAAATTAAAAGAATCATGCATAGCCAAAAGTGTCACATGTAGAATGCCTTCACTTAAGGACTAGATAACAAAATCTTTCTTTTTATGAGTCAGCATTTGCATACCCGACATCCTAAGGCATCTTGGCCTCAAAGCCAAGCTATAAGACCTACCCTCTAAATAAAAACAACCCTACCACTCTACATTTGCATTGAGACCGAATAGCATGGTTTTAAAAGCGATTAGGGGGAGTTTAGCTGGTAGTCCCTTCCAGGCGGAATAATAAATCCAGAGGTCGGGCGGGTTATGCCTCTTGTGAGGTGTAGCTTGTAAGTCCCTCTTTGCACTCGTTAGATCTAGGTTCGAGGCACTACCTCTCGGTAGTCCTCACCTTAGTCTTAGGGTCCGAGGCACGGGTTGATTCCAAATCACCCTATAAGCCCTCAACTTTCGGGCAATTCCTCCAACAAGTGTTGTTGGGATGTAAGCCCCAATCTTCTAATAAAATATCAACTTAAACCAAAATTAGGTTGCTAACATGTAAAGCCCAACATAGGATAGTTTGGGCACCTCTGAGTTCCATCTCAGAATCAAGTGCCCCTACTTCAATTCCTTTGGCTTTCTTTCCCAAAATCTAAATCTAAATTGATCAATTCCTCGAAATTCCTAAAGGCCAAACCTTTAAGCAAGACTTTCATGGATTTTAAAACAACAAAAATCAATTTTAGCCAACATTTAAATGACTCCAAAATGAAGAAAACCACTAGTTTAATCAAAAGTTTTCCCAAACCAAATTTGGGAAGTAATTAACCATAGGGGCTTGCCCCTATGGGATGTCTGTACCCCAGAAATAAATAAACCCCGCTCAACCAAACATTGAGTGGGGGAATCTCTGTTAAATAATTGTAAATTTTATGATTGAGTCCATAAGGAGATGATATTTTTACCCTTCGGGGTGATATATCATATTCTTATGCCGCACCCGATTATAAAATATGCAATCCGTTTGAGGATACAAAAATTCTCCAACAGTCTACACGAGACGGGCGCGAGAGGCCCGCCTGGGCGGAAACGGCTCTGCCGTGAGCCGTGAATCCACGTAGGCTTGAGAGGGGGAGTTTAGGAGGGAAATTTTGAACGTGAAAGGCTTTTAGGAAGTTTATGATTGTCCTTTATGATTAATTTTGTATAATTAGGAGTTTGGGGGGAATTAGCTGAGGATCTTGAATTTGAGTTTTCTCTTTGAGATCTAGGTTTTGTTTTGGGCTCTTGGCTTCGCCGGAGACTTTGGAGAGTACGTTCTTCCTCTCGAATCGAAGAACAAATTGTATCTTTGCTATTTTCATTGTCTTCTAGTGAAATACAAGTCTTTTCTCCTCATCTTCTACAGTTTTTCCCTATTTTTCCACTGTTTGTGGCTGATTTCCTGCTGTGGACAGCAGTTTGCTTCCTGATTAGTTGCTAAAGCGATTAGGGAATACTTGAAATCTAGTATTTCCTATCAAAATTCAGCTCATTGGATGATAGGAAAGAGAAGGGGGTTTGATAAAGACTGTTAAAACCACATCAGGTTATGATGACAGTTCTAAACCGAATGATGCTCCACAAACTCTGCCATCTGATTTAGAGCAGAGCAGAGCTGCCAAAACTGTTATATGCTAGGGACGGGAGATCACATATGAGCAATCCAAGGCATTGTGTGATGGATGGCTGGAACTGTACTCTGGAAGCTTCTTTCTCTAAAATAGAAATGTATTAGCAAAGCAGATGAGGAAGGTTCTGGTTTTGAAAAATAGAGATGAGCTGCTACCTTCATTAGTAGGTATGTAGAGAAACTGCTGATAACATTATTATCAATTGCATGGAAGTTTACATGGTATCAGAACAACTGCTGTAAAGCATTTTGATGCGGACATCCGATCATGAAGATTTTCAGAGGAGACGATGATCGATGGCCGAGATCATTCCACCTTATCTTAATTTGTTATTTGTAATTTTTATTTTTTATTATAAATTTTTTTCTTTTTTACCCTTACTTAAGAGGGTCGTCCTATGTAAGCCCTAGGGGCATATGTATCTTGTTTTAGTTTCTTAGGCCTATATATAGAGTCCCTTGTTTGTGTAATGTAATGATGAATTATTAAGAAAAAAAATTTTGTTTGCACTTGTGTTCTTTGGAGAGAACTTGGGTGAGATTCCTATGGAAGGAATTCATAGCTTCCAACAGCTGCAAGATGGGTCCGGGCTCGTGGCTTGAAGTCCCTTGGTGAAGGGCAAAGTAATACCCGTCAGCTGCAGGATGTGTTCAGGCTCGCGGTTGTATCTTTCTTTCCCTAAATCCTTTTCTCCTCCTCCCTTAACCGTCGGCCACAGTTTCCCCAACCTCCTACTTCATCCACGGCCACCCTTGGCTCCTCCCCCTTCTTCACGTCCATAACCTTCCTAAAATAGATTTCATAATTTTGGCAACTCTCTTCATGATTAAATTCAAATTAATTTGAATTTGAAAAAGTTACTTAATTTACAAAATCCTATTTTAGGAAACTTACTAAAACAATTCCTATTTAAATTTTAAATTAAGAAGGGAGAAAATTTTTCTTTCCAAACTTAGTTTATTAATTTAAGTAGGCATTAAACGCGTCATTAATTCCTCCATCCCTCTCTATAGCCACCGGCACCCGCTCCCTCCCTCCCCCCCCCCCCTCATGAATGAGATTAGGAATTGTTTCCGAAAACTCTCTTCTCCACTTTGGAAACAATTCAAATCTCTCCCACCTTCTTTTACCAAATTTATCCATAGTCCATTCTAATTAATTTATTTCCAATAGGGAACCTCTCCAATTGGAAGTAAATTAATCCCCTTCTTCCTCTTTGCCCCTAAAATTTGAATTCCCCTTTGGTTACTTTCCTTTTATTAAATGATTTAAGTTAGGAAAATATTTGATTTCAAATTCTAAGTAATTTTGAATTTGAAATACTTTCCTAATTTAAGATAGCCTATTTTAGGAAAGTTACTTAAATTAAATCTAATTAGGTTTCTAATTGGATTTGATTTGATTTAATTATTCCTTATATTTTGATCTCAATTAAAGCAAGAAATTCAAATTTCAAATGTCCCCCTTTTTTTTACCCATTCTACATCTGTTTGGTATCAGAGCATGGTTACTTGGGGTGCGAACTCGACGGAGTCGAGCTCTTTTCCACCCCGGGATAATGATGCGGACATCCGATCATGAAGATTTTCAAAAGAGGAGACGACGATCGACGGCCGAGATCATTCTACCTTATCTTAATTTGTTATTTGTAATTTTTATTTTTTATTATGAATTTTTTCTTTTTTATCCTTACTTAAGAGGGTCGTCCTATGTAAGCCCTAGGGACATATGTCTTGTTTTAGTTTCGTAGGCCTATATATAGAGGCCCTTGTTTGTGTAATGTAATGATAAATTATTAAAAAAAGAAATTTTGTTTGCACTTGTGTTCTTTGGAGAGAACTTGGGTGAGATTCCTATGGGAGGAATTCATAGCTTCCACCAGCTGCAGGATGGGTCCGGGCTCGTGGCTTGAAGTCCCTTGATGAAGGGCAACGTAATACTCGTCAGCTGCAGGATGTTTTCGGGCTCGCGGTTGTATCTTTATTTCCCTAAATCCTTTTCTCCTCCTCCCTTGACCGTCGGCCACATAGTTTCCCCAACCTCCTACTTCATCCACGGCCACCCCTTCACCGTCGGCCACCCTTAGCTTCTCCCCCTTCTTCACATGATCCATAACCTTCCTAAAATAGATTTCATAATTTTGGTATGCAAGATGAACATGAGGTGGTGCAAGAGACTTGATATGCAAGATGAATGACATATGACTTCACACACAAATTTTAAACAAAGAAAACTAAGGAAGACAACAGACTACAAAACACACGCAACAACATACTAACTCACACGAACATATAGCTAGACAAAGTGGACGAGTCACAAAAAGAGGGGTTTTAAAGTGTTCGGTCTAAGGGAACTGGTGTAGGGGGAGCAATGAAGACACTCTTAGCTACCAGGGCACTTCTATAGGTGGTTTCAGTTAGGGTCGACAGCAGTCTCCTAGTGGGGGTGGTGTAATCGAACAAATTCATCCAACTAGGATAGAAGTGGTCCTTATCCTGGTAGGACGAGGCTATAATGGGCAAAATGTATGAATCAGGAATGACGCACTCTGCTAAATATAAATCTGAATGAGCGGCTCTAAAATTAGACTCTAATGCAACAAGAGGAGGCTCATTGTTAAAATCAGGATTAAAGGCTTTCAGAATCAAATCATTATCTTCCGAACTCATAGTACTATTTTCAATTGAATCAGGATAACTGGGTTCAGGGTTACTCAAATCGTGAGTTAAATCAGGTAATTGAACCACTTCCGACTCGATATTATTATCATCAAAGTTACCCAAAGTCGACTCAGTAGGTGATACAACTAAATCAGAATCTTCCGAATTTAAATTCAACGTGTTCACGGCCAGATTGGCTTCTCTTGAGATCAACTTAATATCGTCCAGGCAGACTTCATCCAAGGAGTTGTCCTCGAGGAGACTAGGATCGGGGTGGTTTAAGGTGTCGACGTTTAAAGGTTCTAGCTTTCCTAGCTCAAGGTTTAAGTCATTCTGGGAGTCTGACTCAACCACTTCTGTTCCATCCCCAAAGAAGTCTTCGTTATCCTTGATATCATTAGCATCCACGAAATGGATGCACTCAGTTTTAGGTTCAGAGGGTGTTTTCTTGTTAATGCGTTTCTCTATCAAAAGTATACTCGCAGGGTCAAGGATTGGGGAGGCTAAAGGTTGACTGGGATGGCTAGAAGTGGGTCCTAGTGGGGAGTCATAAAAGATTGATCTATCAGAAGACCCAATAGAGGATCGGCCATTAAGGTTAGGCGAAGATCTACAGGGTGGGGCAGCAACCCTGATGTTACCAAATGATGGTTGGTTTCGACTATAGTGATGTCCATGATTTGTCCCAACAAAGGAGGTAGGGTGATGCTCTAGATGACGGTCACTAGTAGAGGGCTGGTATTTCAAATTAAGATCTCGTCTCATGTCTTTCCAAGTAGGGTACTCACCGCGAGACTCTTTATGATCTTCCAATCTTGCCCAAAATTGAAGAGCTCGACCTTTAAGGTGAGACTTAGCGATGCTAATCTGGTGGGACTCAGGGATATGACATGATTCAAAATAGTCATCTAGTTGTCTAACCCATTCCCTAAAATAGTAAGGCTCCGAGGAACCATCAAAGGTAGGTAAACGATAAGGTGACTCTAAGTAAGGTCGTGGAGGCCTAGGCTCATGTCTCGGGTGATAAGCTGAGTGGGGCATGTAATTAGAGTGGGGATAGTCAACGGGTTTCTCCGTCATAATTCTAGTCATATTGCCCAATAGGTTAACGATGTCATCTAAACTCTTTTGGAGTCTTATCGGGTTCATTGAAAACTGTCAAGTGACACCTAGTGAAGATTGGGTGTATGGGACAATACTTTACGAGGAGGAAACATAATTATGACTTGCTATAAAGTGCAGGAAAAATAAGGGGCAGCAAGCTACAGAGGTGGTTTACGAAATCCAGGCAGTTAGGAAGGTGGTAAAGTTAAGGACAGCACCTAAACTCGAAGAAAACAAGCTTCTAACGCCTCTAAATGGTGCAGTTTTTGAGTGGACAGCAAACTACAGCGGTGGGAGAAGTTGTCCAAGCATTTAGGTTAACTTCTAGGGTGAGGACAGCACTTATAACTAAGTTAAACTCACTAGAAAACCCTCTAAATGATGCAGGAAATGAAAGGACAGTAATCTACCACAAGGACCTAGGTTGCCTAAGTGTTACGTGTGGGTTTTATAGTGTGGACAGCAATATAACACATACTTAGACTCACATTAAAGTGCTGGAATTTTCAAGACAGCAAAGTAAAACAGAAATTAACACTATCCAAATGATGTTATGCATGCAAATGACTAAGGACAAGTCACATTAGACCCCTAGGATGCATCTAGCACATGTAAAGCATGCTAGCCATGCTCTGATACCAAAATGATGTGATACAATCCATGCGAAGATGAATTTCATAATGAATTTGCACGCTTAATTTTGAGAGCACAATAATAAACAAAATCTTATGCGGAATTGAACGATAAGATAAACATTAAGTGGCACTTAGCTTAGGTTAAATCACATGAATAAAAGTTAAGTTCAAAAGATAGCCAACTTAATCCGACATTGCATACATGGATCGTTCCAACAATAAATTCCAATACTAACAGTAAGACTAGTTACTACGAGGAGATCCCTCACTCAACTCTGCTAATTACTAGGCTTTAGCGGAGAAACATTAACGTGATCGTCATGAATCTACTAAGACCACAATTGAGGAGTAACTACGAAAATAAAATAGTCGGAGAAAGAACTTTACCCAAAGAGAGATGATACGTGGCTGCGGTTCGGACTCCTGAGCAGAGACAACCTTCGGCTGGATTGGTTGGAATGGATTTGGAGGCCTCCAAAACAACAAAACGAGGATTCCAGGAATACAGGACAGCAATTTCCTGTTTCTGGACTTCGGGACAGCAGGTGGAGTCTTCTCTAGATGCAGAAATCTCTGGAATATTACTTGGAGGAGCGCTGGTCAGCAAGCAGGAGCAAACTTGGTAGCACTTGGGCTGGTTGGAGTTTCCCGGACAGCAGTTTCCAAGAGGAAAATTGCTGGACAGCAATTTGGGAGCAGGTTTTAGAAGTCACTTTGTGAATTTTGACTCCCCAAGTAACGTGGAAAGGTAAAAAAAAATCATTCCTTATGAGAGGTTGAGTGAAGTAATTTGTGGGAGGTGATTTAATGAGGCAAGAGAGAGAAATCTGAAGTTTTAATTTCAGATTTTATCAAGAGTTTAGGGGCCAATTTGAAATTCAACTTATCCTCAATTTAAGGGAGTAATGGAGGGAGGGGGGCGGCGGTTATGTTGGGAATTATGAGGGGTTTAATTGGTGCTTAGGTGGCAAGTGGAGAGAGGAGGGAGGGAGAGAGGGGGCCGGCCCTATGGGGGTTTCATTTTGTGTTAAATTAAATGAGAGTGGGGCCCAAGGGAATAATTAAATTAAGCTCAAAATCTGAATTTAAATTCAGATTTATGCTAATTTAAGTAAGTTTCCCAATTTACTATTTAGTGACATGAAGGAGGGAAATAGATTTGAATTTCAAAATTGAATTCATAAATTTCAAAATTGAATTCATGTCCATTGATTGACTTTCCTAAATAGAGAAAGGCTATTTGAGGAAAGGAATTTACTCAATGGAATTTGAAATTCAAAGGAGAAAACATGTGATGGCCGGCGGCATGCTTGGGAGGTTGAGAGGGACGGCTGGATGGGGGCTGTCGGGCTGGAAAATGCTCCAGCCGGCGGTATGGCTGGAAGGGGACGGCGGGATGGGTGGTTGGGTGGTGGGGAAAGATCCGATGGCTAGGGAAGAGGGGAGAAAAGAAATTAGGTAGAAAACCAAAAGCTCCACCAAGGGGCTGTTGGGTATTGCTTTGAGCCTCACCTAGGCTTTCCTCACTTGAGAACTCACAAAGAGAACTCTAGAACTCACACAGAGATCCAAAACCAAAATTTTCATTAGCAATAATCATCATCCCCTTTCTAAGAGGAAGGGGGGGGGGGGGCATAAATAGCCAAATACATGAGGGAAAATAAAAAAGACACAATTGCCCCTAGGGCAAACATAAAACAAAGCCCTCAAGTGAGGGTAGAAATGAAAAAGTACAAATAACAAATAAAATACATGAAAATAAATAGACACAATCGTAGCCGTTGATCTTCGATGTCCTCATCAGGTATATTCCCTAATGACGTCCTAGACCACCTCATCTACAGCTTCACCAGCTCACAACTCTAGCTACAGTTCAATGGTTGAAGTTCAAATTCCCGGTTCCCTCAAATTTCTCATGAGCAACATTAAATGTTGTTCATTCTCCTCTCACTTCAGACAATCACCCTATAGGGAGAACACAGGTTTCTAAAGTCTTCAAAGCCCATGGTTTCTACGGGTTTCTAGTGGTTTGGTCTCTTCTCCCAACAAATACATTATTGGAACAACAATCTTCCTTCTCCTAATCCTGCATACAATCAGTGGGTACTTATTTATCAAAACATCACTGTTGCACTTTACTCAGTTATCTCCCCTTCACTGCTTCCGTATGTCCTCAACTTAGAGGCCTGCCATGAAGTTTGGCCAACAATAGACAAACGTCTTCAATCTACGAATAGATCCCGCATACAGCAGTTGAAAAACAAACTTCATCTCCATTCATGATAGGATCTCATGGCTGAGCCAGTCATTGTTGAAATCAGGGCAATTCCTAGGATGTGTAGGTGGTGATGCGAAGGCCATGAAGAATGATAAAGGAATCATTGAAGTGGATTCAATTAGGCTAGAGCCACGGCAAAAGGATGAAGGCCGCTTCAACAATAATGACAACCATCAAAGTGGATCAAAATATGACAGAACATTTTCTATCCATAGAACAATTGTCATGTTCCAATTTAGCCACAAAACCAAATAGAAATGTTTAGCGCACTTGCAAAAAAAAGTATCTCTCCGAAGACGAGTTTCACCACATAAATCAGATTGTAAATTAAAAAAAAAATATAACGGTCAAAAAGGTCCACTGACTATTTGTTGGTAAAAAAGCCCAATCTAGTCACTTGACTTTCAAATATAATCCAAAATACTCCCAAAGTTAAAATAATTATTTAATTTGATAAAATTTTCATGTGAGCTATCGAACATGAATATTTCATGCAAATCAAGAAGTATAAAGACTTTGTCTTTCGAAATTACCTTCATTTCCCACCTTGAATTTTGTGTGGATTTTTATGAAATAAAACAACGATTCTATCAATTGAACCACTTTGGATCATATTTGAAGGGTCAATGGAATAAATTGGACACTTAATAGGCAAAGACTAAAATGGTCACCCACAAAAAATATAAGAATCATTTTGATCATTTAATTTAGTAAAAAAAGCAATAACTACATTAAGGGTTTCTTTAAAATATGGACTTTGAACTCTTTATCCCCAGCACCAACATATGAATCTTTAAAAAGCAATAACCACTCGTTATCCCCAGCACCAACATATAATTTACGTATATGTGTGTGTATGTTTTCATGGGAGCAAACAAAGATAGAATTATTATGTTAATGTTAGAAAATAAAAACAGGACATGAAAAAAAAATTGAATAAGTTACCCTGTCTCAAAAAACAAGTCAACAGTGAATCCAAGTCTGCTGAACGAAATAGAGTTCCAAGCATACTTGTGCACGGAAGAGAGAGATTTGAAACTCGAATCCTTCTTTGCCCATATATTGTAGTATAAAGCAGTGCACACTGAAAAATATAATTAGACAAGTACCATGCTTGAAATTTTTCGAGGAAATGATAAAACAGTAAAATAGAATTAAGCAAGTGAGTAGAGTTATCTAAATGTCAGACAGAATAAGCTGGCAAGCAGCAACTGATCGAAATTCGCTCCAACTACCTGAAAAGCACACTCCGACCCCTCCTGGAATTTATCATCATGCTTAAAAGACACCATTATGGATTTGTCGCAATCAATCTGCAAAAGAAAAGTTCTAGAACTAATGATTCCAATATGAGAATAGGAGAACAAAAAACTCATCAAGATGTCCAGATCTAAATGAAACCCTAAATTATATATGTCATGCTAAAGATTTAACATTAATCTACATAAAGTACACTTAAAACAAAATTAATTAATAAAATTAAGGATGGCCTTCTCAAACAGAAGAGATTAAAAGAAACAAGTGATTTCAATCATAACAGATTAAAGAAAAAAGTGATTTAAATCAGAAAGGCATATTCAAATTTTAAAATATGATGTAATATATATCTAGTAGAATAGGAGAAACAATTGTCCATCCAATTCTCTGAATTTAACATGGTATCAGAGCCTAAAGATACATAATCGGCTTTCCTATTGTCCCACCACCGGCCGTCATTGTCGGTGAGGGATTTACGTTTTTAGCTCCCTATGTGAGGATCTTCTTCGGTTTCAAAGACAGAAAACGAGAGTACTCTCTAGTACGTGCCTACATGGGGGCTAAAAAGTAAAGGAGAAGAACGGAGGCAGTGGGGCCGAGCAAGTGGTTCCCCTCGCGTGCCTGCGACCCATCCTAAGAGAATTGGATGGAGCATCAAAAGCTCTTCCTATGTACGACTGAGACTGATCAAGCGTTTGAGGATTTTGAGCTAGCAGAGGCCATCTGAGTGCAAGCCTGGGGCCAATCCGAGTGCCGAAGAGGATCAGACAAAGGAGCCAAGCATAGGACCTCTTCATATGAGCGTCTGGATCGATACTTGCCTCTCGTACACGTGTATGGACCGAACCAAGCAAGAAGAGGCAAGCAGTTGAAGTTTGGAGCCTCTTGTGCATCCCTGAAGCCTGCTGCAACCCTAAAATAATTTTTTATTCAGCTATCATGCATTCATTGCCAGCCTTCGCTTATTTCTACCACTCCTATAACAAACACAACCTTCATTGTTGCCCTACACCTTGTTGGCATGATTAATATAGCCTTCATCACTACCATTTGCCGCCGCAATGTTTGAAGCTAATTCCTCCCAAAGCATTGATCAAATTGAGGACTCTATTATGCACCAAGAGGAGATCTCCAAAATATGCAACCTTCCTATCTCTTAAATGAGAAGAATTACTTGAACTATTCTCAATTTGTGAAGACCTATTTAAAAGGGAAAAGAAAGATGAATCATCTCCTTGTGGTTGGACCAAAAGAAGGAGATCATAATTATTGTAAATGGGATGAAGCGGATTCCATGATTATATTATGGTTGTGAAATTCCATGACTCCAAAAATTAGCGATATTTTCATGATCATTTCTGCTGCAAAGGACATATGTTCTGCCACCAAGCAAGCATTCTCAAAAGCTCAGGATGCTACTCAAATCTTCGAGATTAAGGTCAAGGTAGGAAGCACAAAATAAGGAAACAAGATTATGATGGAATATGTCACTATTTTGCAAAGCTTGTGGCAAGAACTTGATCACTACAGATTCATAGAGACCAAATATCCAGAAGATACTGCTATCATGAAAATCTTTATTAAGAAAGATAAAGTGTATGACTTTCTTGTAGGATTAAATGCGGAGTTTGATCAAGTTAGAGTTCAGATCCTTAGCAAAGAAAAAGAGGAGACAATTTCTCTCATTCACGATGAGGAAAGCTAACAAGAGGTAATGTTGGGACCAAAGGTTGTTAAAGATTTAGCAATGGTGACAACCAAAGAGGCGTCATGGAAAGAATGAGATAAGGATTCCTCAAAATTTAATACCAAAGACTCCCTTTGGTGCAGTTATTATAAGAAATCATGACACAAAGGAGACATGTGTGAAGTTACATGGAAAGCCCTAAGTAAAGAGTGGAATCATCACAAGCTAACACTACAACAAGTAAGCCCAACCAAGAAATGTAGTCCAACTGCAAAGAGCCCAACAAAAAAAATATTGATGAGCTAAAACAACTCTTGGTATCCCTTGAAAAATGACATATATCTTCTTCTCTTGCACTTTCAAGTAAGTTTCTGATATACATTGGATTAAGTGCCTCTAAAAATTATTTGAAAGGTTTAGGGATCATTGACTAATGAGTCAAAGATCACATGACACACTTCCCTACCCACTTCATGAATTACACTCCATGTCCGAATAATAAGAAAATCATCATTGTTGATGGTTCTCTTATCACTATAGAAGGCCAACGAGACATCCCCTTATTTTCCTCACACACTCTAAAAAATGTGCTCCATGTACCTCAATTATCCACAAACTTAATCTCCATACAAAAACTTACTAGTGACTATAATTGTCAAGTCTTATTTAACCCTATTTGTTGATCATTTAAGGACTAGAGAATAGGGAAGAAGGTTGGAATTGCTAGGGGATGGACTGTACTACCTGAAAAAGTTAAACAAATCAATTATTATTAATAAAGGCTATTCTATGTTATCTCTAACTAATAAAAAATCTACTATTTGGCTTCATCATTTAAAATTAGGACATCCATCTTTTGATGTCTTAAAAAATGCATATCCAAAACTTCTTTATAAGTTAAAAAATAAATATTTTCATTGTGAAACATGTGAGTTAGTCATGCATAAATGAGTTTCTTTTCCAAACAAAAATGAGAAATATCATACCTCCTACCTTATCATAGTGATATCTAGGGACCCTAAAAAATCCCTAACATCTTAGGGGCCCACTGATTTGCATTCTTTATTGATGATTGCACTTAAAAATAAAGCTGATGTTGGCACTATCCTCCCCATTTTTCACACCATGATCCAAAACCAATTTGGGATTAAAAAAAAATTCGTTCTGACAATATCAATGATTGCTTTAACCAAACCCTATCCTCATTTTAAAAGAAATAAATCATTCTTGAGTCTTTCTGCATTCACACCACACAACTAAACAGACTTGCAGAAAGAAAAAATGGCCACCTTGTTTCCACGTGCATTTTATTCCACCACAATGTACCCAAATCCTACTGGGAGAAACCCTTATGACTGCCACATATCTCATAAATCGACTACCTTCAAAAACTTTGGAACTAAAAACACAAATGGATATTCTATCCTCTTTTTACCTTGAATTTAAAACTCTTAACAACCTCACACTCAAAATCTTTTGGTGCATCGCCTATGTTAGCATTCACAACCAAAATATAGAAAAATTAGATCTAAGAGTACTCAAACGTATCTTTGTTAGATATGCATCCACCGAAAGAGGTTATAAGTGTTATCAACCCTCCACCAAGAAAATTCTTATATTTGTTGGCGTTACTTTTGACAAACAAAAATCCTATTTCACCAAACCTCATCTTTAAGGGGAGATTGAAATTGAGAAAGATGAATAAATTGAGCTTGCCCCTCTTGACCTTCTAGCTTCACCTCAAACCAATCCACCTAAGCCTGAAATAAAAGCTAGAGAAACTGATGACAAAGCTATTATGGATAACATGAGATTTGAAAAAGTATATTCCAGGCGCACAAATCCAAACTATGCTCCAGAGAAGATCAAATTATTTGAACTGTCTCATGAAATTGAGGTAAACACAAGTTCATCAAAAAAATCTCATGTGTACCCCATAACCAACTTTGCATCATTCCATAATTTCTCACATTCACACAAAATTTTTTTGGTCATACTAAATAATATTCATATTCCTAATAATATTTATGAGGCCTTATTTGATGAAAATTTGAAAAGTGTCAAGAAAAATAAAATGCAGCCCCTAGAGAAGAACAATAACTAGGAGATCACCGACCTACCAGTAAAAAAAGATCAGTCAGCTGCAAATGGGTGTTCTCTATGAAATAAGAAGATGATGGTACACTAAAAATGTATAAGACAAGATTGGTAGTGAAAGAGTACACTCAAACGTACGACATCGACTACCAGGAAACTTTTGCACCTATGGCTAAGATGAACACCGTGAGAAACTTGTTCTCACTAACAGCTAATTATAACTGACATCTGAAACAGCTGGATATCAAAAATGCATTCCTACATGGGGATTTGGAAGAAGAAATATGATGCATGACAAATATGAAAATTTGATTTTGATAAGGATTTTGCACGCTTATTGAGTAAGAGCTAATTAATTAAAGCTTTATGATGATTCAAACAATGAAATAAAACCAAAGAACGGTAAACACAAGCTTAGGCCAAGTTACTTGCGAAAAGTTAAAACCACATAATAATCAATTGCTCTAGACGTTGCAAACGAAATGAGTTTCAACAAGAAAAACCTAATCTAACAATAAGAGTAGTGCTAAGAGAGATCTATCACACCACTCCGAATAAATATCAGGCTTTAGCGGAAAGAATTAGCACAACTTTCCATGAATCAATTAGAACTACAATTGAGAGTGACTAAAAGATAAAAGAGTAGGAGGAAAGATCACCCAAGTAAACAAGACAAACGAAGCTCCAGTCTGGAGTTTATGTGCTTGAACGGAAGTAGACAACAACCTTGATTCTTCTCGTTGTTTTTGGACAACAATCTGATTTTAAAACCCAGCGAAATAGCAATAGGAGGTATCTACGGATGCTGGACAGCAACTTTGACACTTGGAAAATTCTGGGCAGCAACCTCTAATGCTTGTATAAACCTTGGGCAGTTGTTATGGGCTGCTGGAAGCTTTTAGACAGCAACTTTAGACTACCAATGATGCAGGACATCAATTATAACAGCAGGGACAGCTGCTTTGACTGGGGGTGAATTATGGGAAAACCAAGAATAGGTGCAAGAAATTCTGGCAGCAGGCTTGGAGAACAGGAAACACAGAACGGGTGGAGTTTGGGAGGAAATTGTGGAAAGTAGATCTAGCAAAGCTGTTAGAGAGGAGGCGGGTAGGTATTGGCCAGGTTTTGGAAATATTTCAAACTTGAGGGGGCTGAATTTTGTGGACAGAAATTGAGGTGGGCCTTGGAGATTTCGGCCAAGAGAAGAGGTGGGGATGAGGGATTTGTTTCCAAACTCCAATGTTAGGATTTGGATAGTATTTAAGAGTGGTGGGCTTTTAAAAATTTCGGTCAAGGAGAGAGCATGAGATTTGAAAATGTTTCTAAAGTGGAGAATTGGGTTTTAGGAAAGAATTCCTAATCCAATCCCTAAGGGGGCCGGCGGCATTAATGACCTTGGAGGGAATTAAGGGGAGGGATTAAAAGTTTCTTATTTTGGGTTTAGGAATTATGAAAGGTTTTAATTGAGTCCAAATGAATTTGAAATTCAAATTGGTTTAAATTTAGAAACTTTTCGAAAATAAGTTTTCTTAAATTAGGAAAGAAAATTTCAAATTCAAATTGTTTGAATTTTGAAATTAGATCTTCCCAAATCAAGAGTAAGTATTTATGAAAAGTATTCAAATAGAGATTTGAATTTCAGAGGGAAAAGGAGGGAGATGAGGACGGCGGCTTGATGGATTTGAGAGGGGAATTTCGATGGGGTGGTGATGAGGTTGTGGTTCGTCAGATGATGATGGGGATGGAATTGAGTTTACCCGATGGCGAGTGGAGGTTGTATGGTGGCCGGCGGCTTGATGGGATGGGCTTCACGGTGGGCGACTTGGTGACAAAGGAAGAAAGGGAGATAAAGAAAGAACCACGAACCCGGCCGTCTCCAAGGTTGGTGGGTGATCCAACTTCCCTCCCTAGGGATCTCTCCAAAGCTCTCTCCTAGAACTCTCACAACTCAAAGAACACATGTGCAGGAATTTTTTTTTTATCATTCATTCATTCCCTCTAAGGAGAAGAGGGAGGCTTTAAATAACCAAATACATGAAGGGAAATAACAAAGACATTATTGCCCCTATGGCATACATAAAGACAAAGCCCTCAAGTGAGGGTAGAAAGGGAAAAAGAACAATAACAAATCAAATACATAAAATAGATCAAAATAAATAGGCATGATCGTAGCCGTAGATCTCTGATGTCCTCATCAAAATATGTATAGAGATTCCACCAAGATTCAAGGAAAAAATTTAGGAGTGACAGTATGCAGATTTAAAAAGGTTTTATATGGGCAATCATCTAGAGCTTGATTTAAAATATTCTAAAAAATCATGCTTCTTATTAGATATCAACAAGCCAAGGGGACCATAGATTATTCTTCAAACACTAAAACTCAGGGGGAGTTACAATTTTATTAGTTTATATGGATGATATCATCTTAACTGAAAATGATAAAAAGAAGAAAGTGATTCTAAGGAAATGTCTTGCCAATGAATTTGAAATCAAAGAACTTTATAGAATAAAATATTCCTTGGAATTGAAGTGTCCCATTTTAGTATAGGAATCTTCATTTCACAACAGAAATACATTAATGATCTTCCTAAATAAACAAATAAACTAGTTTGTAAACCGGCTTCAACACTACTAGAACCAAATTTCAATTTGAGGGAAGTTAAAGATGATCCAGACATAGATAAGGGAGCTTACCAGTGTCTTGTGGGGAAATTGATCTACCTTTCCCACACCATACCAAATATAACTTTTGTTGTAAGTGTGGCCAACCAGTTCATGCAAAATCCAAAACAGATTCACATGCAAGCTCTAAACAAAATATTGTACTACCTTAAAGGGAATCCAGGTAAAGGGATTCTCTTTAAAAGAGACTATGGAATAACACCAAAGGCATATCTTGATGTAGATAACGCAGGATCACCAGTAGATAGAAAATCTACCTCATGATACTACACATTCCTTGAAGGAAACCTTGTTACATTGAGGAGCAAGAAACAAATGTGGTGGCAAGGTTTTGAAGATTACAGAGCTATGGCCTTGGGAATATGTGAGCTACTATGGATCAAGATGATTCTAGAAGACCAAAGAATCTAGTGGGAAGGGCCCATGAAACTATATTGTAACAATAAATTAGCAATCAACATAGCTCATAATCCAGTTCAACATGAAAAAGCAAAGCACATAGAAGTAGACAGATATTTCATAACTCTACCTTTTTAGGATTTGATAACTCTACCTTTTTGAGATTGATTACTAGGAATGACAGATATGTAATCCACAACTTAAAGGGGAGTGTTAAATCCCAGTCGTGCCTTAGCACTTGATCTCACGGCTAGTATAGGGATCCATGGGAGGCTCACCTAGAACATGCCAATCTCCTTCCATATTCGGGTGGTTAGTTTAGGAAAAATTATATTAGGGCAACTATGCATGATTCTGTAATTATTTGTTTCTTTATTAAGATACCTTGTATAAATCTATAAATAAGGATAGTTTTGTGAAATAAAATTCAATGTTTAAAATTGTGCAATTGGGTATTGAAGCGTTTTTTTGTTTGTGAGACGAAGCGTAAGCCTCAAGGCGTTTTGAGGTGTGAGCCTCAAAATAAAAAATTGCGTAAAGTGTAAATAAATGTTAAATGTGATTTTTATATAATACTCAAATAATAGGTTAAAAGATAATATTATTTTTCTATTGAACTATGAAGTAATAAATTGACATACACATGAAACAAAAATTGCACAAGATATAAACTGGCTAGTGATAAATTGCATGAAATATAATTGAAATAAAAAGATTACATGAGCAAAAAAATATTAAATATAGAAACTACTTAAAAGTATCATATAACATTATCTTCAACTCCAAATTCTTTTTATTTTTCTCAGTTCCTTACTTATTTACATTTAATTTCTAAAAAATGATAAAATAGTTGGCAACAACTAGAAAATCATCGGGTACGACGGTTGTGGCTATGGCGAAGGTGACATACTGAAAATTGAGGCAGTTGAGAGGAAGTTGCTACGACTTGGAGGTGCATGAAAGTGTGATTTGTTCAGGGCTTTACTTAAGGATTTATGTAAGTAATAATAAAAAAATACATAAATGGGGTGAGGCATAAGCCTCGCGCCAGTGAGGCGAGGCGAGGCGTGCCTCCAACCAAGCTGGGGTGCAAATTAAAAAAACTCGAGGTGTTTTTCACTAGAATTGATAAGCTCCCACAAGTAAAGCCCTCCCTCTCCAATTCTCTGAATTTAACACTCCCACCCTCCATGTGTGAGTACGTGTGTTCAAGTAAGAAAAAAGGGAACCAAACTTGCACACAAACTCTCTCCCCTCCCCCAAACACCAGATACACACACCTTACAGGATTGATTGTGTGCATCCATGAAAAGAGGAAGATGAATCTTTTTGTCTCTCACTCAACCCCTCTCCCCTCCAGGTTTTTTGGCAGAAAAGGCCTCAACCTCCCACAAGGACTGATATGGTAATTAGCACTTGGCTGGAATAACTCCAAAATTCAACCACTGAACAATTAAGCAAAAAAAAAACAATAATAACATAAAAAATTCTAAAATTTAGGGAAAAAAAAAGTTAACAAGACTAAAAACAATAAATTGCATGTTTATGAGTACTGACCCCAGGAAGATCTATATCAGTTGGAATACGCTTGCAAAAGTTTCCAGAATATTCTTGAACTTGGATGCCCTAAAAAAATATGTTAAAAAGTATTAAACAGGAAATTCTATTTATAAACGTATAGGAAAAAAAAAATCGAGTGCATAAATCATTAGAGCTATGCCTGGCTGCATCTAACACGCATCACAGCCTCAAACCCTTGGGGCCTACTGATGTTCCACCTGAGATCATTGTATAGCTTGGCAGTATCGGAAAGCGCAGAAAATGGGTAGTAATAATAAACCTGGAAAATAGATGTCAGTGTAGATCATAATAGCATAAGTAAAATTGAAAACAAAAAACAAACAGCACAGAAATATTCTACATAGAAATTCTAAAAACTTTGATCAAGGAAAATGCATTAATGAAGAAAGTGAATATATCAGGATATTGATAATAACAAAGACATTATGAAAAATAGAATTGATAATATAAATTATTAAACAAAATTTTTAACGTATAAAAAATTTAGAAGAGTAATAAACATAATCATTATAGAAATTTGATAATGATTAAGAAAACGCTATAACTTGGAGTGAAGAAGATGTATAAAGAAAAACTTAAGATCAATGTGAGAAAAACTATGATTTGAAAAGTTATGAAAGATATTAAGATAGTTAAGCTAATAAATTGTTATTTCTTTTTAAAGAAAATCTTTAAAAGTAAGAGAATGCCGACTAATTCAAGAATGAGCATTTAGGTAGTATATTTCAAAAAAAAAAAATCAAATTTGTATTAATATAAGAAATTAAATTGATGAATCATTAAATGCAGTTATGTGTGAAAGTTGAGCAAATTAGGCTTTTTTTTCTGCATGTGTTTGGATCTGAATTCTAGAAGTCAAGTCACATTGAAGTGAATTGTAGTGACATCTTTCTAAGAACTAACTTTGTAAGCTAAGTTCATGTATTCGCTTGGGCTGCAAGGACCTTCATTTTTACCCACCATAGCATTAAATGTTAAACACTTTTTTATTATAATAAGAAAATTAAAATTCTAACACATCACCCTATTATTTTAATATTACTACACTACTATTAAAAGTAAAAAACACAAAATTGAAGGTGACTTTCAAGATTTCAAACACACACTTCTCATCTTTTTAATGGCAAGTTTCATGAATGAGAAATTAGTTTCAAGAATTATCCCCAAACCTACCCTAGCCGCCGACCACAAGTCCTCCTTTGCGTTCAAATTTCAAATTACCACATTATTATTTTTCATATTTGGTGCAAATCACAGTAGGAAAGTATTAAAAGCTTATTCCTTTCATTCGAAATTTGAAATTTCTTTTCTAATCTACTATGTTTATTTTCCTAATCTACTATGTTTATTTTAGGAAGGTTACTTAAATCAAATCTATTTGAATTTTAAATAGGATTTGATTTGAAATAATCTTTCCTAATTTAAGATTCTAAGAAAGCAAGTTTTAAATCCCCACCAAAAGCCCCCCTCTTGCCCAAGCATTCCGCCGGCCCCCTCCTTCCCTCTATCTATCCTTCATTAATTCCCTTCCTCCTTTGGAGCCCTAATCAACTCCCTCATCAAAGGAGCACCTTTCCTTTCCATTTTCATATTTGAAATTCGAAATTCAAAACCTCTGATCTCCTCCCAATCAAATATGAAATTAAACTTCAGATATTGGGAAATACTCCCCTCCCCTTCTCCTTAGCTGCCGACCCTCTCTCTCTCTCTCTCTCTCTCTCTCTCTCTCTCTCTCTCTCTCTCTCTCTCTCTCTCCCTCCCCTCTTTGCTCTTTCAAATTAATTTCCCTCCCAACTATTCCTCCTCCGGATTAATTTCAGATTTTTCAATTTTCTAAAATTAATTTCATATTTATTGATTGATGTCTTCCCTACCACACTTCCACAAAATCTGAAGTTTCATGTTCTACTTCCTTTCTCCATTGTATGGCGGATCCTGAACAAGACCACGGATTTGTCTACGATGATTAGGGACAAATTGAAATTCTCAAATCTCCGTTCTTTGACGTCAGCTTGGAGACCGATCAAACCGTTGAAGATTACATCGAAAGGATTATCTTCTCCCTCGTCGCCACAATCGACGAACAACTCTCTCTCATTTAATGGTGAATTGTCTCCAAAGCTTGATGAAGGCGAGCCTCTTCTCCAAGTCTCTGATTTTCTAAGTTTTCCTTTTTATTTGTGGCATCATAAAGATTGTGCAATCTATCTCCGTTTAGCCTATGTCAAGAGTGTGAGTGAGTGGATCCAATTAGTGCCTAATCTATATGTTAACATAGGGATTTCCTTTGAACTCCTCCATGCTATGCTAATCGTGATTGGAACTGATTATTCGTGATTTTAACTTTTATCTTGTAATTTGGCCTAAGCTTAAATCACTTCTTTGTTGTTTTAATATTTGTTTAAATCGCTAAAAGTAAATGTAATTATTGTTTCTCTAATTAAAATGCGTGTATTATCATCATTACATATTTACTCACGCATCTTAATTCTACCTCAAAATCTTTTTAGGTCTACCTCTACCTTTCTTAACATAAGCCAATTCTAATGCATCTATGTTTCTTGTGATCAAATCATCTAAGACGACTCTCTCAAATCTTATCTTCCACTGGAACTACTCAAACCTTTTCACGTATATGTTCATTTTGTATTTTGTCTCTATGAGTAAAGCCACTCATCCACTTGAGTATCCTTATCTCTGCAACACTTAACTTAATATTATGCTTCTTTTTTAATGGCCAACATTCTGCATCATAAAGCATTGTAGGTCTCACCACCATCTTATAGAATTTTCCCTTAATTTTGAGGGAGACTTTTCTATCACACAACAAGCACAATGCATTCCTCCACTACAATCATCTAACATGAATTCTACTAATAATATCCCCATTTATTTCACCATCACTTTGAACAATTGACCCAAGATATATAAAACGTGTACTCTAATTAATGACTTAATCATCCAAAGTCACAATCCTCCCACTAGATCTAATTATTACTAAAATTACACTCCATATATTCAGTTTTAGATATACTCAAACAAAACGCTTTAGACTCTAAGGTTGACTAATTCAAGTTTACCTTCAACTCCCTCTCTAGTCTTATCAACAAAAAGAATATCATTAGCAAATAGCATATACCAACCTCTTGCAAATGTCTAGTGAGAACATCCATGACTAAAGAAAAAAAGATAAGGGCTTAAGGTTGTTCCGTGATGTAATCCAACTGAAATAGGAAAATACTTGGTCAAACCATCTTGTGTTTGAACACAAATAATAACTCCTGCATATATATCCTTAATGACTTGAATATAAGTATTATTAATCCATTTCTTTTCTAGAACTCTCTATAGCACTTCTCTTGGAATTTTATCATATGCTTTCTCTAAATCAATAAATATTGTATGTAGATCCTCCTTGTTGTCTCTATACTTCTCCATTAAACATCTCAATAATGTAAAGCCTCCATAGTAGACCTACCCGGCATGAATCCAACTTAATTTTGAGAAACATTAGTATCACGCCGAAACCTATGCTCCATAACTCTCTTCCATAGTTTTAAAGTATGACACATTAACTTTATTCCTCTATAATTCGCACAATCTTGTGCATAAGTTTTATTCTTAAAAATAGGAATCAACACACTCATTCTCCACTCATTTGGCATATTTTGTCTTCAAAATAATATTAAAAATTTAGTAAGCCAAGAAATTTCTTAACCTCCTAAGCATTTCAACACCTCTATTGGAATATCATCAGATTCAACAGCTTTTCCACACTTCATTTTTTTAAAACCTCTCTAACTTTGGTTTAAATAATACACCAATTTAAAAAAAATTTATTTATATTTAAGGTGCTAAGGTCACTCAAGTCAATCGTAATCTCACAATCGCCCTTGATAAGTTTAGCAAAATATCTCATCCACCTTTGTTGAATATTTTATTCTAATAAAAACAATTTTTTATCTTCATCCTTAATACACTTCACTTGAACAAAATCTTTATTATCCCTATCTCTTTGTTTGACTAACTTATACATATATCTTTTTTCCTCGATATCTAATATATTATATAAATATTAAAAGCTAAAATATTTAAATTGTATATTGCTTTTTTAGACTCCTTATGAGCCTCTTTATGTCTTTCTCAATTATTAGAATTTTTACATCTAAACAAATTCTATAACAAATTTACTTATTTTTTATATTTTCTTGCACATTTTGATTCCATCACAAACTATTTTTACTATTATGAGCTTTTCCCCTTGATACTCCAAGCACATCTTTTGCAATATTCTTAATATCACTAGTTGTTTTTTCCCACTAACATTAGTTTTCTCATGCACAGACAAAATCTTAAGATCTAGAATCTTACCCTCCAAAATATTTTTTTTTAATATTCTTTAAATGCCCCTAATTAATCCTAGAACAACGATTTGCTTTATTTTTTATTTCCTTCATCTTAAAGTTCAAAACTAACAAGCGATGTAAAAATCAAAGTGAGATACATTGATGGAAGTTATTTGCAACAAACGATATAGTTTGATCTAAAGTTTAAAATTACAATAATAAAAAGAAATTTTAGATGATATAACTAAAGGATTAATAGAAGAAAAGAGTTAGTATACATTTAGTTTAGTGGAAGTGAAATTAATAGGATATTAGTCAAAATTATTGTAAGATCAAGCAATAATACTTATGTGTGCTAAGTCTAAGCAACTTAGATCTATTATACAAAGGAATGGGAATGTAGTAAAGTTAGGGTTGGGCAATTAAAATGGATGAAATAAAAGAATAGCATGGAATCCAAAAAGAAATATGCAAAACTGAAATTAGATCAACTATGCTACAAAAATCCTAGCATTCAATTAAGAATCACTAATAGATAAATTGAGTGTGGCATAAATAAATATGATAAAATGGATATGTAGCAAAACTATGCAAGATAGACTATAAAATAAGTATATTAGTGGGCTGATTAAAGAATTACAAAGTGAAGTCGATGTTATGGAAAATAGATTCAAATTGTTTGAACATGCATGATGTAGAGTAGAAGATACACTATGCAAAATATAAAAAACAACTCATGCAACAAATAACAATAACAAATATAGAATAAGAATTCCAAAATCCAAGCCCAAATAGTTGTGATAGGGCATAATGATTATAACTGAATCATGAAGAACCTTCAAGGCGAAGCAAACTTGGAAAACATCTACTAACTAAAATAAATGTATCAGGATTACACTTCAAAAAAAAAATCTAGTAACCAAAATCAAGG
Organism: Dendrobium nobile; assembly: GCA_022539455.1. Lineage (NCBI taxonomy): Eukaryota > Viridiplantae > Streptophyta > Magnoliopsida > Asparagales > Orchidaceae > Dendrobium > Dendrobium nobile. Next base: position 48,108,440 of record CM039722.1, read on the forward strand.
TACTATATTTTAACGAAATGGCATAATAAACAATTCCCATTATGCATGGAAGTGACAAGATAAACAATTTCCAGTAAACAAAATAAAATAAAAAGCTTTAAATTATTCAAACTTCTTCCCAACAGCATGCAATGGAATTGCTTAGAAAAAGAGTAAAAGCCAAAGGTAGTCCCCTGACTATTAGGAAATGCTCAATTTAATCCCAAATTTTTATAATACCCCAATTTAGTCCCCTGACTATTAGAAAATATCTAAATTTGGTCCCAAGGCTAAAAGTAACGGTTAAAGTTAATCCCAACAGTTAAATGTGAGAATATTTTGAGTATTAAGATGCATGTGAAATTATATTATTATTTTAATATATTTGGTCATTTATCATAGTAAAATAAATACAAAAATTATAATATGAGTTAACCACATTTATTAATTATTCATATTATTTAGGTGGTTAACTTCATTATGATTTTTAAATTTATTTTAATACGATAAATAATAAAAAATAATATGATCTCACATATACCATAATATCCATATTAAGGTTAATTTTAACCCTTACTTTTAGCATTTGGATCAAATAGAGATATTTTATAATAGTTAGATGACTAAATTGGGTCATCATGAAAGTCTAGGACTAAATTGGACATTTATTAATAGTCAGAGGACTATTATAGACTTTTATTCCTTAGAAAAAATACAAAAAGTATAATCATGCAGGTACATGTAAGGGGAGCGGAAGAAGAAAAAAGGTTCAGGATCTTTAATAGGACAAAAAAATTGAACTAGACAAGGCAATTAAATTGACTATAGTTGCTGAAGGGAATAACAGAGCAAGGGATGACAAAAGATTAGGGGATAATAGAGCTTTAGAAACTACAAATTATTAAATAGAAACGTTCAATTTCTCTTGCACTATAAAATATTTCGGTTCATAAATGCACTTTATACAATAATGAGAAAAAAAGTGTCTTGAACAAGAGTATGTAAACCTATTACCTGACCTCCAGTGGTTCTTGGAACTACAGAGATAGAGGCCATGTCTACAAATGCCTGCGTGGTAATAAAAACATCCACACAAACCTGATAGGGAAAAAAATTAGCAGACACAAATAAAGCACTGTTGATTACCTTTCTAAATGGATTAAAATTTGAAGCCCTCATCAGAGAATATGCTGTCATTTAAAACAAGAAACCCCAAATTTCTCACCTGGTGCTCAGCAAACTCTATTGCCATTGTTTTCAGAGTCATATCAGCTGGTTGAAGTAACTTATGAGCCTCCTGGAATCCCAAAAGAAGTGAGTCAGAGAAAATTCATTAATTGCAAACGCGCCTTATTGAGTTGCAACTCAGGTGTAACCGTCTGATGCTGTTTTCTAGCACTTAACAAAACCATCTAAATACAAGAATACCATGTTTGGATCCAGAACTATATTTAAACTAGACAAAAATTACAAATAACATTGAAATGCACTAAAGTATTGAGAAACCATTTGTGGATAATATATCAATTTTAAGCTTCAAAATTTGCTAACTAAATAGCATAAAAAGCCGGGAGTTATTACATGAACGAATTACTACAAAATTCCTGGGCACAACCAAACATTATTTATTTCATTCTCATCATTAAAAAAAAAAAACTCATTCCACAAGCCTCTTAATATAACTGAGCAAAGAATAAAAATTCATACAAACGGTAAAGTCTGAAACAAAAAAAGAAAATTAACAAAGATAATACCTTTTCCCCAGAAGAAACATTTGTTCTTCCTTCTGCTTCTCTTGACGAAAGTGACCCAATTCCAATAGATGGCAAAACTGCAAGACCAGAATCTAAGACTTAGGCTTACATCAAATCATTAGAAAATATGTTCAAACCTTTAGATTTTGACTGAACATGCTCCAAAGAAAATTAACAATATTGATCTTGATATATGCTATAACAAAAATCTATTTTATATATATATATATATATATATATATTATGTTGTAAAGAGTGCATGTTTTATACATCTCAAGTCTATTTATTTAATTTGTTCAAAGCGATGGAGAAATAGATTGGGATATTAATAGTAGAATGAATGCATTGGGCCTATTGTGTGAAAGAAAATTACCCCCAAAGTCCCGGCATGAATCCAAATAGATTTTGAGAAACATTAGAATCACGTTGTAACATATGCACAATAAATCTCTCCCAAAATTTTAAAGTATGAGTCATTTAATTAATTCCTCTATAATTCACACACTCTTGTGTATCACCTTTATTTCTTAGAAATACGAATCATCACACTCCTCCACTCATCTAGCATCTTTTTAGTCTTCAAAATAAAATTAAAATTTTTTGAAAGCCAAGAAATTCCTTCATCTCCTAAGCATTTCCACACCACTATTGGAATATCATCAGGTCCAACCGCTTTTCCATACTTCATTTTCTTTAAAGTCT